>VZTY01012534.1:18531-156782 GCA_013400935.1 Turnix velox | reverse complement strand
GCCGGCCCGGCGCGGTGCCCGCCGCTTTGTTGCCGGCGGTTGGGGCCGTTGGGGCGAGCGTGCGAAGGAGGGAGGGAGGGAAGGGAGGGGAGGGGAGGAGAAAAAGAGTGTGTGTGAGGACGGAGAGTGTGAAACGGGGAATGAGGGAGTGTACGCGTGTAAGGGAAGTGTTTGTTTATGTAAGGGGGTGCCTCCAAGAGAGTGCCCGTGAGAGCGGGGGGACTGTGTGTGAGGGGGCTGCTTGTGTGTGTGTGTGAGGGAACGTGAGTGCAAGGGGGTGCATGAGGGAGTGAGTGTGAGGGGGTGCTTATGAGTGTACGAGTGTGAGGGGGTCCCTGTGAGTGCGACGAAGTGTACGACTGTGAGTGTGTGAGGAGTGTCTAAGTGTGCGAGTGTGAGGGGTTGCCTGTGAGTGTGTGAGGGAGTGTATGAGTGAGGGGGTGTCTGCGAGTGTGAGGAAGTGTGAGTGTGTGAGGGGGTACTGGCGAGTGTGAGGGAGCGTGAGTGAAGGGGTGCCTGTGAGTATATGCGAGAAGAACGGTACGAGTGCGTGTGCCGTAAGGCTTGCGGGCTTGTGCCTCTGCGAGTCGGCGTGTTGAGGGGAGAGGCCACCGGGGCGCCCCAGCGTGAGGGGGGCGCGGGCGTGCCCCGGGGTGTGTGTGTGTGGGTGCGGTGAGGGGCTGCCTCCCCCGGGGCAGCCCGCTCCGGGCGTGGGTGAGCCCGTGCTGGCGGTGCAGGCAGCCCCCCCGGCTCTCCTCCCGTCCCCGCCTGCAGAGGAGAAATAGCTACGTCCCTTCTTCGGTGTGTGAGGAAATGCTTATTCTTTTCTTAATTTTATTTTTTGCATGTGTGTGTGTAAATACCCAGGGATTATTTCTATTTCTGCAAGTTCACGCATCAGATATCCCACAAAAATCCCTATTTTTTAATTGTAGAGAAAAGTGAAATATCTGGGAATTGCCGTTTCATCCCTTTAGTGTGGATAAGAGGGCGAGGGGCGAGGGTGTTAGAGCGAACAGCTCTGTCCTGGGATTTCCCTTCACCCTCTCTGCTTCGTGCACCGAACAGGGAAATATCCAGCGCGGACGAACTCACTTCAACGGCTTCATTAAGAAACTGTCACCACCCCTTACCGTACTGTATCTGTTTTCATGATTCCGTATTATTGTTCGCTAAGTGTAATAGAGCACATCGTTCATGTTGTTTTTTAGCTCCGAAGTACATACAGGTTCTCTGCATTCTAGGAATTCCACAACGAATAGTTATGCGCAGTACAGCATGTATGATTGTATGCATTTGTATGTGTGTGTCTTCAGCAAAGTTTGGTCTGGTTCAGCTTCAGTTAGATTCCTTGAAAGGTGACAAAGCTAGAAAGACAGGCTAATGGCTATTGCTTTTTGTATCTATGCTAACTTCTATCTGTCCCTGGTACAGACTGAATTGCTTAAGTAACATGTCTGTGCTAATGGTACATCTGGTTTTGGTAATGGATATTGATGTCTTATTGCTATTACTTGTTTAGTTGCAAAGCACATTTCTTGTAAAAATATTTTCACTTTGTGGCATGAATTCCTACATAAATAATTATAACGTATTAGACAGACGCTACCTATAGATGTCTCTGTAAGCTGTATTGAGGTATTCTCATATGTTTGGTCAGTGCTAAATTCTCGTATGACTCATTGTACATCCCACAACATTTTGTAATAATGCGGCTCTAGTTCTGCTACAGTGTTGTTACTGTCTTATTTATGATTGAAACAAAAGTTTTAACTGCAATAAAACACCTTTGTCAAAATAATTTTGGCACTGGGTGTTGCTGCTATAGTACATATTTCTCAGTGCTTTAAACTCACAACATGTATTGAAAGTCTATAAAATACATTAAACATTGTTCTAACTTCACTCTTTCAAGCTGCTGCTGCAATTGCCGCTAGAAGCTGTATTTTGTTTGACAAATGAACAAAAAGGAATTTTACCATCTGTGGAGTAAAATTGCTATTTGCACACAGTCCAATATATGGAAAAGTTTAAAACCTTTGAAGAACAAAGGCTGAGCTAGTGGTGAGGAATGAGGCTGAAACTGTCCTATTTTCATGATGTCATATAACATTGTGCTACCCCCCTTAGGGTCACAGTTTGCTAAAACTGAGTAACACTGTTACACAAAGAGATACACAAGGTCCACACTGTGGTTTTGCCTAGCCTTGTGGGGTTTCCAAGTTACGGAGAACTTCTCCCAGATCTATTATATGAACGACACATCGTGCTGCTCAGGCCAGCTACAGTCTTACACAGGGATTAACTTGTATAGTGACATATGTTTGCAAATCACAGTGAAAAACGAAGCCAAAATTGCTGCTCCTTACGGTGTTTTATGTTAGGACCCTGATGGTTCATTATTTGTTTTCTTGGGATACATCAACAATGTATTACTGCAAGGTTTGATTAAATCAATTTCTTTCCAACAACAAGTGAACAATGAAGTGATTGATATCTACTCACAAAAAACGACTCATGAGTTACATAGATCAATATGTTTTAAAATTCTACGCTGTGGAATTATTTTTTGAACAAGAAGATAAATTAATACATATGGCAAATATACAGATATCTACATGTTAAATTTTCAGCAAAACCCATACATTTCAAGGATATTTGGATTTCTAAGTGAAATGCTAAAGAGTATGAAATAACAGACGTAACATTGCTGGCATTGCTGTTCCTTCTGTTGTGCATGTCCACATATTATGACCTACATTTTAAATGGCACACTTCCCATGTACTTCAAGTTTACTCATTAGAGTTATGATTTTTCCTTTTCTTTGTTTGATGTGAGGTGTCATAGTTAATTTTTTATATGCAACTTTCAAAATCAGTGCTAAAATATATTTTTCTTTTATTCTTCAATCACATATATATAGCTATTATTAGCAACACCCAGTAGCTTCCTGAAACCAAATGTTTCTGTACTTACAGCATGTCTATGAAGTTAAGTATTTTGACCTCTGCTTTACACATGCAGAGTTGAGGCATGGAAAGATTAAGTACCTTACTCAAAGCTTTGCAGGAAATCTGTGGGAGGGGCAGTTACGGTACTAAGAGTGTCTCGGTAGTAGTTCTGTTTCATGAAGTCATCTTCCTTCTGTGGCTACACTTTTGCCTCATTCACTCTCTATTACTATTTCTCTCACAGTAATTATGGGAGAAATTGATATGCTCATGTCTCTATATTCAATCTATATTGAAACTCATAATGCACCATGTAATAGTTATGGATAAAAAGGAGTACAAAAGCTGGACTTGAGCCTGAAATCATTACACAGCTTTCCATTTCCCACATTCATAATGGAAGAAGCAGAAATAATTTACAAAAATACATTACACGACAGTCTTAAAATACATTGTAATGTGTAAGTCTAAGAAGGGAGGCTACAAACTGACAGTAAAGCGTGGCATTTGCTGTTTCTGGATATTTGAGTAGAGTGTTTGAAAACTTAAGTTCCTGCAATGCAGTGTTTTTTCCAAGCTATTCCCGTAATTTTTAAAACATAAGCAGAAAATTACTCCCATTATATTCAGCTCTTGCTGTACATTCTACAAATGCAATATGGCCAGTAAAGCAGGAGCTGCTGGTATATCCTGTGTTGGAACTTGTGTTTTGTGTAAGAAGTCTCCTGCAGAGAGCTGAATATTTCTGTCTGCGACATGCTGCTTTTTTCCTCGTGCAAGTCTGCTTATCTTAGGGCAAGGCATAGCCTAGCTTACTAGGCATTCCTGAGAAATGAACGCATGTGCAGGATCAGTGGAATGGTGGCATACCACTAACAGTTCATGTTACAGTACCCATTTTGTAGAACACGCTTTTTTATGGACAAAATTGCAACCTGTCTTTACAACCTGACAAAGGGCATATCTTTGATGTAGACCTGATATGTCAACTCACTTTGTACTTCGCAGCAGACTGCAACAATGCTTATGTACGGCCTAGGCGTTATCTCCATTCCAGTTTTCAGCATTTTGTGTTGGGTAAACTAAGACAGAACACTGAAAAAATGAGAATAAAAGAAAATCTTTAATGGAAGGTGAAGAAACATCCTGCCTTTTCTCTGTCTTTCAGCTGATCTTCATTTGGTGAGACTATGTTATTGTTCTCTGCTTATACATGGAACTCATAAAAATTGAATAGAAAGGTTAAACGCTTGAGTAGTTTAAGCAATTTGTAATGATTCCTTTCATTTGAAAAAACTAGTATCCATTTAGTTTCAGCTGTTCTTGAACTCACAAGGACTCTCAGACAGCTGATGAAAGCACTGAAATAGTGAATTCTACCTCTTAATAATTTCAGGAACTGTGTAAAAGTATCAAAATGAAAAATCATAGACTGTTAGGTTGAAAGAGACCTTAAGGATCATCTGGTCCAACAGTATGATCTAGATAAGAAAACCCAGCACCCTGTATAACTGAATCTCATAGGTGTCCTGTATTGGGCCTTCCATCAGTTTCCTGGGGAGATTATTCCAGTGGCTGATTGTTCTCATTGTGAAAAAAATTTCTTTGATGTCCAATCCCAATCTCACCAGGAATAACTTGTAACCATTAGCCCTCATCTTTTCCATGTGATTTCTTGTAAAAAGGTACTCTCCTTCTTATTGATGGATGGACTGAATGACCTGAAAGGCCCCTTCCAACCTAGGGGTTCTGGGATTCTTTGTATCTACTTTTTAAATACTGGAATACAGTGGTAAGCTGTTCGTTGAGTCTCTTCTCTCAGGGTTGAATCGGGTTCTCTCAGCCTTTCCGTATGGCTGGCTTTCCAATACTTGGATCCTGTTGGTGGCCCTTCTTTGGACCCTCTCCAGCCTATCCACAACTTTTTTATACACAAGGGACTGAAACTGAGCACAGTATTCTAAGTGTGACCTGACAAGTGCTGAGCAGGATACTGACTTTATCTCTGCTGGTGATGCCCTTGTTGATACATCCTGTTGACTTTCTTTGCTGCTGTAACACATTGTCCTCATATTGAGTTTGCTGGGCATTAGGACACTCGGGTCCCTTCCACAGAGCTATTTTCCAGCGCTGTAGATCCCCACCAGTGCTGTACTCCTCAAATTATGTGCAAGATTTTACACTTTTTCATGCTGAACTTTTCAAGTTTCTTGTTAGCCCAGTCTTCCAGCCTGTCCACGTCTCCTTGCAGTGTCTCTCCCTTGTGAGGTGTCCACTTCCCCACTCAGTTTGGCATTATTGTCAAATTTCACCATGGTACAATTGATCCAATCATGACGATCACTTATGAAGGTATTAAACAGTTTTGCGTCCAAATTTATGGTTGGGAAACCCCACCTGTGACAGCTTTCCAATTTGTAATGGAACTGTTTACCACCATGCGCTGTGTGAAGCCAGTTCCTCACCTACCAAGCACACTACTTGTTTAGACCATAATGCATCAGTTTTTCTTGGAGGAGACTGTGGAGAATCATGCCAAAAACCTTGGAGAAATTCAGGCTGACAATGTACACCACTCACCCGACATTAAACAAGGAGATTACTTTGTTGTAGAAGGCAATGAGGTTTGTCAAGCATGATTTGCCCCTGGTGAATCTGTGCTGGCTTTTCCTAATCACATGCTTCATTTGACTTGTGATAGCCTCCATGAGGATTCATTCCATAACTTTTCTAGGGACTGAAGTAAGACTGATGCGTTTAGAATTTCCAGGATCCTCTGCATCTTTCTTGTAGATGAGGATGACTTCAGCAACCTTCTAGCTTCCTGGTATGTCCATGACTTCTCCAAGATTATGGAGAGGGGCCTCAACATCAGCCAACTCTATTAGCACCTTTGGGTTGATGGCAGAGCACATCACTTTGTAGTTGTCAAAATTCTGTAATGGTTTGCATGCCAATTCTTCTTTCAGTAATGGTGGGTTTTTGTTTACATCACATCTTTATTTTTGTTGCCAAGGTCTGAGGTTGAACTGTGCTTCTAAAGACTGAGGTGAAGGAAGTGTTAAAGTCATCACCTTTGGTGATGGTTTTATACTGACAACCTCTCCTATTTAACAGCAGGACAGGATTTTTCTTCTGTTTCTGCTTTTGCTTATGTACCTGAAGAAACCTTGTTGTTTTTGACATCTCTGCCTAAGTTTAATTTGGGTTGAGCTTTT
The DNA here is from genome assembly GCA_013400935.1 of Turnix velox. Classification (NCBI taxonomy): domain Eukaryota; kingdom Metazoa; phylum Chordata; class Aves; order Charadriiformes; family Turnicidae; genus Turnix; species Turnix velox. The sequence continues at coordinate 150,612 of VZTY01012534.1, read as the reverse complement.
GTTTTTCTAATTGCATCTCTCTATGCCCTCGCAGTGCCCTTGTAGTTCTCAACCAAATTTTCCACTTTCCGTCTCTGGTACTCCTTTGGTTTTGAGCAGACTCAGAAACTCACAGTTAGCCAAGGGAGTCTCTTGCTCTGTCTACATCCATTATCTTTTAAAGGGGATGAACTGTTTTTGTGCTTCCAGGAGAGTGTTCTTAAAGCACTTACTAGCTCCTTTATCCTCCATGGAGGCTTGCTGCGGAATCCCTCCCAACTGAGCTCTGAGCGAGCTGAATCTTGCTCTTCTAAAATCTAAAACTTTTACCTTAATACTAATCTTCAGTGTGCTCAGTAGGATCCCAAACTCCACAATATTGTGGTCACTGCAGCTAAGGCTATTGCTAACCAAGCCAGCACGGAACAGGTTTCCTTGGTTTCTAAGCAGCAAGTCTAGTAGTGGATCATTGTGGCACATCTAACATTTGTATGAAGGAGCAGTACTTTACACTTTCCAGGAATCTAATGGATAATGTGAGCTGCTCTATTGTTCCAACAAATGTCTGTGTGCTTTATTATGCTTCGGAGAGTCCTTATGGTTCAGGTGTCGTGTGCTTATTGAATGAGTATTATTTACACCTTAATTCTTGTATTTCTTGCACTAGTCTGCTGACAGGATTCAGCTGTTAACTAAGAGTTGTTCTCTTGCTCCAGTAAACTTTCAGAAAATTACAGTAATTAATTAAGGAAACCAATGTTGAAAAAAACCCTGGAAAAGCAACAAAGGTATGATGGAATTATTAGTTGGCACTTACTATTTAAAGTGCCTGGTTGTCCAAAACCTGCTTGGTGCTTTGCCTGGTCTTCTAAGATTGTGTAGTTGAAACAGATCGTGTAACATTATAGAAATATTTTTTGCATATTTGAAGACCACAGATGAAATGAAAAAATTGAAGAGTAAATTCTTTGTAGCTAGACCATTGATGATAATCCCTTTGACTTACCTTAAGTTGTCGCTTTTGTTACTATAAATGATGTTTTAAAGCATTATGTGAAAGGAGCTTTGTGTACATTTAAAAATAGGAGATTTGACATAAAGTTATTTTATGATATTAAGAATTTCTTTGTTGTTGCCTTAACAGAGACCTACTATTATTCCCATATTTGTTCTGTGTTAATTCTTTTTCAGACATGTAGAAACATTGTGTCTTTGGAAGTTTTGGTGGCTTTTCCCTTTGATCCAGAATCAATGCTACTTTGAAGAGCTATATTTTATTTTGGTTTGCTCTAGGGTTTCCTTCAATTTATTTTATTCAAAGTATTTTTTGCACTTGTTAGACAAGGTTGAGCCTGCATTAAATATTTTTTAACTCCTGTAGATGTGTTTAAAGTGTCAGTGTTTTATGCTGATCGTATTTTAATACTTTTTATTCTAAATGGTGATCTACAATAAAATATAAATATAATTATTTCAGCTACCTTTTGCACTCTCCTAGGGCAGATTGAGAGGAATGAGATCCTAACTGTTGAGACCGCCCTTTAACCTTCAGCATCACAGAGAGGCAGGAGCCCAATCCAGAAATGGGAATTGTTCTCAGTAATGTCACATTATGTCAACCAAAGCAGATTAACATCAGAGAAAACACTTTCAGGAACCTAAATATGAGGAACAATGGTGTTCTCAATGCCTTAAGGTATGGTTTAACGCTCACTGTGACAAGTTTCTCACAAGAAAGATTTGGTCAGTTTCACATGGAGCTGGTAGAATCCTAGTGAATTGTTTTCCACCAACCACACCCAAAGTTCTACCTCCTCAAAGCTAGGTTACTCTGGAACTGTTACCCCAGTTCACAAATTCCCCAGATCAAAGTATTGCATCCTAGGCTAGACCAGGTAGCATGTTCTCTTCAAAGAGAAAAGCAAAACTCACTGTATTTCCTGCTGTTCCTTATGCTGTGCCCAGTGGATTTGTCACTTGGGAGAGTTCCTTGAGTTCCATTTGAAACTGATCAGATCTTCCTTTAGGGAGACTTACAGATGAAGTAATCAAAGATCGTAGAGTCATAGAATAGTTTGAGTTGGAATGAACCTTTAAAGGTCATCTAGTCCAAACAACACCATTGCAGTGAGCATTAAAGAGCCTTAGCATTCACTCTGGAGCAGTCAGCTTCCAAGGAAAAGGTAGAACAACCTGTAATAGAGCCAGCTCTAAGCAGCACATCCTAATTCAGCCCATTTTCTTATCCTGTTCAGGTATAGCATCCCTGACAAGAGGTTGGCCAGTTTAATTTCTTTATCAACTCTGAATGAGAGTCATCCTCCCCACAGAAACACAAATAATTGAGGTACTGCCCCACTGAGGTTGCTGTCTTTGTCAAGTCCTGCTGGATACTTTCCTATTGACAGACTTGCTTTCTTGTGAGCAGATGTACCTGCTGAGAATGTAAAAAACATGGAGAGGTGCCTTTTTACCTGCAGGTAATCTTAGTTTTGAAGGGATGTCTGGATATCGTACCTTAAGCAGACCAGTTCCTAAACTTTAGCACAGGCATCATAAGAATCAGAGACAGCTATTAAGCCATCAGTCAATGCATGTCTTCTTCCTTGAGCCTCTTCAGTTTCAATGCATTGATTGGAGCTGAATACTGCACTTAGTGTTTGAAGGATCTAGATCGGCACCTTTGTCTACACAAGCTCTGGTGTTTCTGGCATTGGAACCGTGAACTGTAGAGAATAGTGTGGCATCCTATATCTCGATGTCCGAGGAGATCTGTTTTGTAGTATAACACTGGTTTCAGTTTCTGTCTTGACAGCCTTTTGCCAGGACTGGCAATCACAGTTCAGGGGTGTGCTTTGGAATCATCACAGGCATTCACAGACTCATTGAGAGTCTGTAGTTCTCTAGAAGATATTTCAAGTCATGTCCTAGTTTACTGTTCGTGATTTTAGAGTATCAGAAAAGAATTTATTTAGAGGGTACATATTACATACGCTTCTTTAAAACTTGTCCTCTTATATGTACAGAATGTTCTATCCAAGCCTGAAGTGATGAGTGTCTCCTTTCTACTTGCAGCGGCTCAACTCTAGAGGTCATTCTCCTGTGGATGATAGTCACATCCTATAAAAGCAGAGTCTGATTTACAGATAACATTTTCTAAAGAACTTCTGAAGGGTTCAGACAAGCATCTTTAGCTAATAGGTTTTTTGGTTTGGAGAACTTTATGTCAAAGTAGTTTCTCTCTTGTTGCTATCTTGGTTAAGTATAGATAGGATCGGGAATTTGTAAAGTAGTCATTCTAGTAATTTTTTCCTGGTTATCTTTTTGTATAACTTGATGTCTAGAGAGGGAAAAGAACTTTAACCGAAATATACATCAACTGTTTGAAGGTAGAAGTTTTACTCCATTTCATCTGACTCTTGGCATCCTGGAGAACCCCACTATAGTTGGTGAGATGTCTTGTGAAATGTCTACCTAATCTAGTTAATCACAGGTAGTCTTTATATCCCATATGATTTGTTCTTATCGTTACAATCTGAACCTTCTTTTTATAAGATGAGGCTCTATCACTATATCACTATCCAATTTACTTGACTTCAGTCTGTTAGGCTGTTTTGACACATTTTCTTTCCATTCCATGAGTTTAAACTGAGCAAATTCCACATCCAGATGTTTCGGTGCATCTACTGATTTTTATTTTTTGGATAAATGTTAATTCTTTTTATGCCTTAAAATTCCCAGTTATCCACCAGCTGCTGGGTTATCTATTTGTATTGCCATATCAGTGAAGCATATATTAGAGATGCATATGAAAGCTTATGTCACTACACTTACCTGTCAATGTTTTCTAGCACAGGTAATAGGGAGAAATTAGACCTGTAATAGTCATAGTCTGCTGTCAGCCTTATGGGCTGAGATCCTGGCAGTGATCTCAAAATTGACACACTCCAATACAACAGCTTCTTTCTTTTTATTAAGCATTTCTGTCATTTAGAAATTCTCAACAAGTAAAAGCAATGTCTTTAGAATTCAATGTTTAGAACGAGAAAAACATCTTAATGAGAGCATTACAGATTACTTTGATAATCATAGAACTGGTAATGATAGAAGATGAAGTCAGGAAGGGCTTCAAGGTCACCTTGTGTGTTTAGACTTGAAAATAAGACACATGCCCCAAATTAGTTTTAGTTTTGTGAAATCAATAAAATCATTTAGTAGCGTTCATTGCACAAAGGAGCTAGGACTTCTGTTGCCTTTGCCAGAACCAGAATTCTTTTTGCAGAATTTTACATCCTACATAAATAATGGCATAACTGGGAGAATGATCACAAAAGTTGTCTGATGGGCATGATTTAAAATTGAAATGTATCATTACTTTTTTTTGAACAGTAACTAGACAGAAAGTATCCATTTTCTTGAGCAGACTGAGAATTTTGTATCTGTTTAATCATGTTCATTCTCTGCTTTTTCGAGGGTTTTTTTGGACTTAGTCTCTGGATTTTTTCAGCAATTCAATGTAGCTATACTACAGCAGGGTTCATGCTTAGAGCAGTAATGCTTAATGCATTCTAATCTATTTCATAATTTGTTTCATTCATCATGCAGGGTTTTGAGTCATCTTGCAAGCACTTATCTTCAGAGAAAGAAAGTAGAATGACGTAGTGAGACTCACTGTCTAGCTGTGGAGTAAGTTCAGTAAATCACTATTGAAGACATTTTCAAATAAGTCACTGTTGGAGTTAGATTTCCGTTACCAGTTTTGAGATGATCCATGGCTTCACAAGTATGTACATTCCCGAAGATGTCGGGGACTGCCAAGCATTTGACTGGATTGCTCTTGTGCTGAGGTCTCTCCTTTTTAAACTATTTTTTTTTTGGCCAAGAATAATGCAAATCTATGTAACCAATTTTGCTACATTAGCAATTCCTGTCAAACAGGTTGTTTGTCTCCCTTTTGTTTTGTTCTCAGGATGCTGTTATGTCAAGTTGTGTTGCATTATTAAACATCTCTTGTCTCTTAAACTCACATCAGCAGAATGGTTGGACAGTTCAATAAATGCTTGGGTCCATCAGGCCAGATCACAGAAAAGATCATGGGAAAAAAAGGAAGGGAACCAGTAGTATACACCATGAGTGGTCTTTTATAAAGCCACTGATCTTTTAAAATAATGATGGTGACTCTTGTGATGATTTACTTCACTCTGGCTGGTACATGTGTGCAGCCAGAAACTTTGAATACAGATTACAGTACAACAGTGGCCTCCTGGGCCACTGGCTGAAGTGCCTTTTGCCAGGTGTCGCAGTAGAAAATACTTGATTAGAGAACAGAGTAAGGATTTGATGTGGTCCCTCAAATTCCTGACATGGCAGCCCAAATCTTATGTATACATGAATGAGATTTCATTGTATTACATTTATATGACTGAGATTGCATTATATTACATACGATGTCAAGTATTGGGTCACAGCCCTGTGAGGCTCACTGTGAGAATCATAGAAAGAGGTCTGCATGCTTGTGACATTCAGAACAAGCTTCAGCATCTTTTGTGTAGACAGTTAGCAATAACAAGAAATGGACACTGCTGCCAGCTCTTGGATCACTCCCTTGCATGTTTGTTTCATCTTGCAAACCAAATTCTTGATGCTAAAATGCTATTTCTCCAGTCAAGTATGTTCACTGCCAGTTTCTCCATTGTGTGTGGAATGAAAGTTACCCATCTGAATGAAACTTTTCAACAGTAACTAACCAACATCTTTGTTTTGGACTAATGTACCTTGTCCTTAGTAAAAGTCTGATAATAAATACTGTTGTTTCTAGAGCATGGGATTGGCTCCCAAAGAGCAGATACTGAAAGAAAATAAAGGTATTGCTTTAAGCTTGCTTGAAAATTGCAGCTATATTATGAAGAAGGATCTTTTCTGCTCTTAGTGATAGTGTTCTAACAACAGCAAGTGGTTATGATGTTAAAACATGCTCTTCTTTATAGTTGTTGAAGCTCTCAAGAAGCTATGGCTTCACAAGGTAAATTAGGAGATTTTTATCAATCTGGCTGTGCAAGTTGTTGCATGCTGTATATATATGCATTACAGATGATTACTGCATTTTTTAACTACTTCCACAGGAACTTCTCAGTACCTGTGCTATGATCAGCCCTTCACAGTAAATGTTTGATGTTCACTATAACCATTGTGGTTTATTAATTTAGTCTCCAGGCCCATAGCAGCAGCAGCGCTTGAGGAAGAGACTGCAGAGCTCATATAAGGCTGTCTGGGGAGTTTTTCAATAAAAAAATATCACAAATGTGGGAGAAGTAAACAAAGAGATACTTGACTGACTGAAGGGTTCAGGGGATACAGTGCAAGATAGAGGCAGTAAAAAGAGTGAGCAGAGTGAAAAGCTTCCAGGATAAAGTCAGTGAGCAGTCATTTGAGCTGTTGCATTTCATGGACTCCGAAAAGATAGTCTTTCAACTGTTCTGTAATCAATGGGTTGAAAAATCAATAGAAGATGATAAAATAGAAAAAATTGTGGAATATTTGAGACAAAGCAGTTGGTCAATAGTGTTTTGTATTGATTTTAGAAGTTAGATCAGAAAAGCATTGGCTTGTCATGTTTTAATCTGTTTAAAAAAAAATCAAAGATAACCTTATCTTTGAAATTAGTATGGGCTCTTTTGCTTTCAGACACTTGTTAGAATTTTTTGTAGATTAATTAAATAATTGGTACACTGCAAAAAAAGAACAATTCTGTCTCCATTAATTTGTGGACTTACATACTTTGCTTGGAGATAGATTTTTTGACACATTATTGAAACATTCCATCTTCCTATAATTCTTAAAATCTTTTAACACTACCATTAAATTAAAAACCAGAAAAAAAATCTCTGTCTGTGTAGTCAGTTTTAACTATCCTTACTGAGTACAGACTCAGTGTCATACTGTAATTTTCATGTGCTAAGTCATTATGTTAGTGCTTGAGCAGTAGGAGAATGTTTCAAGCTATTAAAAGTGACATAAAATAAAATAAAATAACGCTCTTCATTCAGAGCCAGATCTACAGAAGTGGCTGCTTAGGTAATTAAGTTTGGTATATATGCATGGGGATTGTTAAGTGCTTCTGAAAAGAGCTGCTAAGAAAATGAGAGGTCTAAAAAAATTTTAAAAAATTAGTGCACCTGTATGTTGTTACCAGCATTCATAAAGCTGTTACAGCAAGAAGCTTCATGTTTAGTTCAAGTGTTTTTAAATGTTGGAGTTAATTTTATAGAAAAATATGGGTGTGTAGCAGGAGGGAAGGGATCTGGGGAAAGCATTTGGAGGATTACTGTTCTGAGTAAATGAAGATTTTAAGTGCTATATACATGCATAATAATAGTTGTGAAGCTTATTACTTTTAGTACTTGCATACATTTTCTGAGACTGGTGGCAGAAAATGAAAATGGGTTTGTCTGCTGGCATGTCATGAGTGAAAAGACTGTCTGGCAGATAGTGATGTAATCCTGGGTAGAAAAATGGTAGTACTGCACTGGGAAGGGGTGAAGGTGGAGATGTTCTTGTACTGATGAGAAGTACAATAGCAAATTTAGTGAATGGGACAATTAAAGAAATAAGGAAAAAAACCCTTTCTGAATTCCTGAATAAAGTTGCATTTCATTTGTTTGTTTTCCTACCATTTCACTTAATAAGGTAACTAGCTGAATTCTCTGAACCGTCATCTTTAAAGTCTGGATTCTTTTGAAACTTTGGCAATATAAAGATTACAATGAAACACTGAGATTTAAAAACAAAATAAAATCTTTCTTCTCTCTTCTGTAGAAGACAGGACCTTTGTCTTGGAGATGAAATGTTGTGTTTTGATGATGTTGCTTTCTGTTTATTTTTAGTACATGAATGTTCCATTATGGGCCATCTCAGCCAAAGGAGCATTGTTGAAATTATAAGTAATCACTTTGAAATAAATGAAAAGACCAATTGTCTTCTGAAACATTTTCCCATTCATTTGGTAGTAAGAAGTCCTATTAGAATTTTCAGGATTGGTTTCAAATTATTTTGCCCAGGTCATTTCTGGAGCAGCAAAAAATATAAATCTCTGTCCAAAAGTCTGTCTGACATGATGCTTAAGTATGAGACTGTGGTTGTTTCCTTGTGATTCTGGACATCTTGGTTTATTTTTGTTTTAACCTCAGCGGACATTGTGTGTAGATCTCCTAAATATTGTTTAATGCCTTTGGATGAGATTCTTTGGCACAGTTAAATGAAGACTGCATTCCTGAATTTGAACTGTAGGGCTAATTTCATTACTAATTCTCACTGGGGGCTGGGTTATATGATCTCCAGAGGTCCCTTCCAACCCCTGCCATTTCAAAGATGCACTTTGATTATGCTGGAAGCCTGAGTCTAACTTTAAACCAGTTTTCATTTTTCTTGTTCACTTACTGATAACTATTTTTGAGGGTAAATGAAAGATAGAGCTAAAACATGTATTACTATCCACTTTCAAAACATCAGATATAAGATGATGTTGCCTAAATCCCATACACATTGAATTTATTTGCCAGTAGCATTTCCTGAGAGGTGACAATTGTTATTGCTACATTTGCTGAGGAGGTATGACTTCGGGAAAAATCATGTATGTATATTGGTCTTCATACAAAAGGAATAAAACACATGAATGAATATACTGTTTAACAGACATGTTTTGCTCTCTCCTGGTTTGCTTTTCTTGGGTTACACTTATCTTCCTGCCCAATAACAGCTGAATCTGTTAAATGATAAGTGAGAGATCTTGGAATAAGAAATATGCTGTGGTACTAAGGACCATTAGACTCTTTGAAATAGAAGCTTGCCTTGAACGAGAAGCGTAACTTTATGCAAACTATCTGTGTTTAAATTCCTTTATAAATGTCCTGTGTTGCGATTCCAGTGCTGGTCATTGCATGATGTGTATGGTTGATGGTCGTTTCTAACTGTAGCCTGGTCATTGCTTGCCCAGCTTGACTTGGAGGGGTCTTGTAGTTTAGAATTATGCTTTCAAGGATATCAGGAATTCTGAGTCTCCACCACAATTGCAGATTATCCTGGACAGTTTTTCCCCCCGTAGAGGAAGATGTGCTCTGCATTTTGTTTTGAGATCTGATTAAAAACTTTTGGTTTAACAAACAGCATTTTGTCTCCTTAGAAACTGCAGTTTTGAAGTCATAGTTCGCTTTTCTTCTTTGTGAACTGGAGTTTATATTTAATCTGTTTACCTATGCTAAATGATTGGTCCTGTTGATTTAAATCTCTAAGGGAAGTCAGTGTCCATCTGGTAGACAGTTGTAGTGATTAGGAACCATTGATTTTTCTCTCCTATCAATAGGAAATGTCCTTAACTTCCATGATACTTCTCCCTGCCATAATGTTGCTGTTACCTGGCTGGTTTCACTGTCAGGGCTTTTCTCATTTGCTGATCAAATTATATGTGTATGTGATTACCAGCCTGATAAAAATGTTTAAGCCAATATTTGATAAGCCTAGATGAAGATAATGCTTTGTAGTGAGAGCTTTTTAATAATGTGTTCTATTTGATGTAAAACAATAGTAAAGAATTGATGTTTTTAACAGATTAAAAAAAAACCCTTTTATATGAAGGTATAAGGTTTACCTAGTTTGGGATGATTTAGCTGTGTCCAAAAAAATTTAAGAAAAAACAATTTATGTTTCAGTTTTGGAAATTTTTTTCCTTTTTAACAGAATTTCTACTTATCTCTTTTTTTTCTTTGGCATAATATTGTCTGAAGTATTTTCTTTCATAAGTAGGAGTAGGATCATGTAAACAAAATATTCTGTGTGTATTTCTCCAAGGTCATAGGATTTTGAAAGATTATTAGCTTACATTTAGGATGATCAGATTATTTAACAAGGTGCTTAGGAAGAAGTGAACATACAACTTTTCTCAAAAGTTGAGGAATGCTGTCCTTTCTATTCCAAGTTTTGTTCATATATTTATATATGAATGCAAACACAGATACAGAGCCATTAGATTTTCTTTCTAATCAGCCTCTCTTGTGACAAATGTTTCTTAGTAATAGTTGTTAAATAGTGTATTTTTCAAACCTTTAAACAGATACTACAAAATATCACTATAAACCACCAGTAGGCACTTTGGTAAGTGATGTATTTATTAGCAGGACAAGTATGGACGGATGTAGGTGATGAGATGTGGGAAAGGACTATGTGAAAAGACTGATAAGAAGCACAGAACAAATAAATGACACAAAATGAGTATGAGTTAGTGAACTAGAAAATATTCTCCTATTTTTGAAAATCTTACATGAGTAATTGTCAACTGTGCCATCTGTAAGTAATGTGGGCTTCCAAATCTGTGGCAATTAAAACTGCATAGCCTCCCACTCCAGCCTTGTATTTTATTCTGTGTACAAGTCAGTAGTGAAGACTAATCTCTTATGACATTAATCATATCATGAGGGGAGACAGAATAAATCACAGTAGCCCTTCCTCTCTTCACTCATGAAGATAAATGCTGTAACACGATGGCTGATCTTTGTTATGACACTAACCATTATATATTTAACAGAGATAGCAAAATCCCACTGACAGCTAACAAAAGAATTCCCTCTTTACACATTCCATGAGAAGGCTGTATTTCTTTAGTTCAAAAATATGACTTACAATATCTTGTCTCAGAGCAATTTAAGCGGTAGATACAGATTGTGCCAGTGAACATAATGATGTCATGATTCAGACTATTGAAAACTGATGTGAAATAATTGGGCAAGATTTTGAAGGCAAAAACTGCACAACACCCAAGGATTCTTAAGACTGTTTTGAATTGTCCATTCTGACAAGAATTAATGTCTCCTATTTAAAAGAAACAAACAAGTAAGCAACGACCTCCACCCTTCCACCTCCCAGAAGAATACCCACAACCAAACCAGAAACCAAACAAACTCAAAGCTTTAATACGTTTTCATTTTGTGAAGCTTTTTTTTTTTTTTATGGAACTAAAAGTGGATTTTTGTTGTGTGAATTTTTCCGGCTTCATCACTTTCTGTACACATCTTGGGAATCTCTTTCCAGATCTTCCATGCATTAGACATATTCTGGATTAAATTACTGAGAAAGGTTCTTTCTTACTATTTTTTGCATTTCCACTTGCTTATTAATTCAAATGGAGTGATACTGTGTATCATCCCATGAGTGATGAACAGAGCAAACAATTTAATTGTGAATTTTATGGACTTCCCTTGTGAGGTGAAGAGGATCATTGTGACTTATACTAGCTTTTCACCTAAGCATTAAAATGTGCTGTAAATTTCATGAGGTAGTTTCGTGCCATCTATTTGACAAGAATAAAATGGAAGTATAATTTTTACAGCTTTATTTTTATGTTTGAGGTCATTAAGCTTATTTTAGTGACATGGCTAGAATATTTTTTGGTTGGATAAATGTATTCCAGATGCATCAATGGAGTCAATTTCAGCTGCAGCATGAGACTTCTTGTGCCCTTTTAGAGGGTATTTACCTGAATAAAATATTTAAAATGTCTGAAACTAAAGTTTAAGAATATTTAGATAGAGTATTTGTATTCTGCCGTTGCCCCCCTGCCTCCCCCTTCCCTTTTTTTCATTTGTTTTCATTTTGCCTTCCATAAATATTTGGTCTGTATCTTTAGGACACTGTCTGACAAGATAAGTTCTGATAGTAAAGCAATGTCAAGAAAACCGTCATAGCTGTCACTTCCTGTTAAATTGGGTACATTCAGAGAGTAGCCAGTAGGAATTTTATTTCTCACATTAAAAGTAACCCTTACACATTACATTTCCCTGAGGAAATTAAGTGATGAAGACTTTTAAAACAAGCATACACTCATTTTCTCTGATTTTCATGTGAAGTTTTAGTCCTTGTATTTTTTTATTTTGCTATGCTGAAACGTAAGTAATACAGCAAACCTTGTCCAATTGAAGAAATACCTCTTTCAGCTATCACTAGAGAAAGGAGCACATGTGAAAGTGGGTAGGTTTGGGGTTTGGTGCTTCTTAGGATTTTTTCTCTTGTTCTCTTAGTATTGATGGATGTATTCACACTGGGGAAGTTCTCTCCTCTGCTATCTGTAATATAAAGGCAGCTGATAGTGTGCTCATATTCACTCCATTCTATACCATGCTCCTAAACATTGCCTCTTCATTTTGGATGGAATAGGTGCCTCAGGGAAATTTTTACCCCTGCTGGAATTAGAGGCATTTCAGAATTGTGGCTTTGTGCTCGCTGAATGAGTGCAGATTTCAGTAATGTTTTTAGGTGTCAGAACTGTGTTTTTCTTCTGGCCACTTTGGAATAATGATTCCTAGTTGTAGCCAGCTTCAACCCATTTTTTTTCAACTGGGTGCACTGATATAAAAATATGAACAGTGAGAGTATATGATCTGCAAGCCATGGGATTTTCATAGTATGATTGGTCCTATCAGCACCTGAGAGCTGCAGCATGCCAGTGAGTTATCCAGTATTAACCATCTGGGCAGCAGTTATGTTCCTGTTTGTGGGTTTTGGGAAACCCATGGCAGTAAGCTGCATTTGTAAGGATGTGCTAATGTTTCAGGAGGTAGAGGACATAGGAATGTAATGTAGAAATGTGCTGTGAGAAGATGGAGGGATGAGAGGTAGAATTGAATCATATAATTATTTAGATTGGAAATGATCTTTAATCAAGTCCAACCATTAAACTGACACTGCCAAGTCCAAAATTAAACCATGTCTCTAGGTGCTATGGCTATCTATATTTTGAATACCTCCAGGGATTCTGACTCCACCACTTCCCTGGGCAGCCTATTCCAACTCTTGACAACACTTTCAGCAAAGAAATTTTTATTAGCATCTGCTCTATAAACATCACCTGATACAACTTGAGGCTATTTCTTTTTGTCCTATTGCTTGTTACCTGGGAGAAGAGATTAACTCCCATTTTGCTACAACCTTGTAGAAAGCAAGAAAAGATGCGGCTTGCATGGTTACACAGAGTCTGGAGGCTGAGCTGCACTGTCAGAACAGAGCACTTCTTCTGAGAATCTGGATGCTCCATCACTTGAACTGAAGTCATTGCTAGCAATCCTGCTGCTAGTAATGGAACCCATACCAGTGTAGCAAGTTTGGCATCCTGCTCATTGTGTCTTTGATCCCGATCTTATGGAAATCTTCTAGGATTCTGCTTATTCACTGGCTTCATCCTGTTACTGTCATTGAGGTGTTTATGGATCTAGGCTTATAGAGACTTTGAGGGAAAATTCCTGATTGCTCAGACAGGTTGATTGCATTAATAAAGAAAGAAATGCAAAGGTTACCTTGTGTTTCAGTATATTAGACCAGATCAATAAGTTGTTACAAGGCAGTTTTTCAGGGCTGAAATGTGTACCCTATGTTTTCTGGTGTGATGGACAAGGCCACAAGCAATGGCAAGATGTCACTGCTGCTGCAGCTTGTGCCTTTTAAAGGAAGAACGCAGTTGTAAGGTTAATTTTAACTGAATTGTAATCCAATTTCTTTTGAATTCAAAATGCCAATGCCATTCTGTCAACTTAAAATCATATAATAAATACAGTAAAAAAGAACAATAGAAGGGTCTAGACATCTCAGAACATTCCTCAAACCAAGCAGTCAATTGAATGAACAAACAAATTATTTAGCTTCTTTCTTGGTCATTCATTCACTATTTTAGGAAATTATACCTTATGGCAGGTAAGCAGAGTTAGAGACTTTCAGACCAACTTGCAAACAAATTCCAAAGTAGAAATGCTCTTGCAGGAAACACTTTCCTAGTTGTTCCCTGTAGTTCAGGCTAAAAGAAAAACAATGAGGAGGTGGTTTTGATTGAAAGAGGGCCCTGAAAAATGTTTTGAATGTATTTTAAACCTTTTGAGTTCTACAGATCACTTGCATTTTCTCTCATCCCAAAAAACTGGACTATCAAGCATGGCCATAACTGATGTTAAGATTTAATTTAATATATTTCAACAGGTGTATTTAATATATTTCAGCAAGTATTTTTATGTATTGCTTTCTTGCTTATAGAATCATAGAGTGGTTGCTGTTCATGTTACATCTTTTTTCCTTTCCTTGCTCAGTTTCAGCTTTCTTTCTTACCTGTAGTGATACATGGATGATAGAGACAAATTCATAGTATAACGTATACCAAGACAGGCATGTCTTACAAAACATACTTTCTTCTAGACTGATTTTATAACTACATTATAGCAGCTGTACTGCTAAAAGACAGAAGTCCTACCAGGAGAGAAATTACTCCCATTTCAGCATCTTTTAATATTTTGGTTCTTGGAAACTGCTCTTTACCTTTCTCTATAACCAGCAAGAGCTCCTCCATGTGTACCTGCTTGAGAACAGTGAGATGCAGAAGCAAGAGACACTAGTGCAATTATCAGTGCAGTGTATTCATTAGCTTACATGTTCATAAATAATACTCTGTTGCTGTTTTATATAACTGGGGGAAGTAAATGAGATTATCATTAAAAAGTTATCACAAATAATTATTTTTATTTTCTTACTGTGATAAATGATTATGTTAAAATTGGAGGAGGAGGCACAGCATAGTGAGAGGAGCAGAAAAGCCATCTTTGCTAAGGTTTTCTGCTAAATTAATCTATGTTCTGACAAAGGAAGCTTAATTAGGTACATAATAACAGGTTTTTCAACTCAAGCAGTGTTTGAATTGGAGAATTGATGCTTTTCAGTTAGGGTATGAACAGTTCTTAAAATTCTAAGCAGTCTTTAAAGTCTTTAAAGGGTTAGATGAAAAGAATTAAATTCATGTGATATATGAACTGCAGCACACATTACATGTCTAGCACAAGATAAGTCTGCACAATGGGTAGTTTGCTCCAGCACTTTCAGCTTGTCTAATACTCTGCATTTCAGTTTTTCATTATTCCCTGAATGTGTTCACTTCATACTGTGATATTTGAAGTCTGCGTTGCGAGTTTGATTAAAATTTTGGTAGTAGTGTTATGCGTCTTTCTTGTTGTTCGGTGAAGATGATCTTCTGTATCCATGTGTCTGGCCATTGTTTCCACATCTACCTCAGTGCAGCTTCCTCAGCACAAACTGCTCTCTCTTCTTTCCTTGTCCAGACTTAAATAACTTCTGATGTTTTCTTAGCTTTGTTTCCTTCCCATTATTATCATACTTTCATGGTAACACTTGGCACTTTTACTGACTTACAGAGTAGGATGTGATGTCATAGAGAAGGGGACAGGGCTACCCAAATTTTCTCAATTGCAGGGAGGAGCTGCCCAGGTGTGCTGAGGGGCCTGTACTCAGGAAGAGAAACAGGGAATCCTCCACAGTGAGTAACCCCACTTTCAAGTGCACACAGTTTACTTCATAGCCGTGTCCAGTTCAGTGTAGTTTCCTCTTCTGTATTCTGGAATGTTCCCAGTGCACTTCCCATCTTTTCCCTTTATTTTGGTATATTCTTATTTTACCACATCCTTTATCTTCTTTCTGAAAGTTAAAGTTTCCATTTTTGTCTCTTCACATCATTTATCTTATCTCATCCTAGTGTTAATCTTTATTCACATTGTTATTTTCCCAGTGTGCCATTGTGGTTCGGCTGCTAATATATTGTATAATTTTTCTTCCCTTGCTGCACAATGCTCTTTTTCCAGTCCTGTGCAGTTCCTTCTGTCCTTACTCATGGACACTCTTTTTTCTCCTTTCAAATCACCTTTCAGTTTTCCTTTCCTGATGGGTCCCTTTTGAATCTTGTCTATTGTACATGAGATAAGCTCAGTTCAGCTCCCAGACCTTTCTAGTGCAGCCCTCACTTCTGCATTTTCCTTTGTGGAACTGAAAGATAAAGGACACAAAGCTCATCTTTAACAAAGAACAGAAGGATCTGGTAAGCTGTGTTTTGACTGCAAAAAGGGATAACAGGCAGTAGTGAGTAGGGAAACTTTGGCTGTAGGTGAGTTGTTTGGATTCCAGCCCTGGTGAGCGCTCTTCACAGTTTATTAACTTGCATGATACAATGTGGTGGTGTCACTAGTTCCTAGTGGGCAGGTACCCACTGGTAGCTACTTTCACAACTGACATTTGGTGACTACTAGAGTGAAGTTTGGAAATGGATTAATTTGAAGACCAAACTGATTTCTTATTTACCTAGACTAGAAATGTAAGTTCTGACTGAAATATGTTGGCAAGATGCTCTGAGTAGCTTGATTCCCATGGCCTGCGTTGCACCTTTTACTGCTGATTGAAAGGTTTCATTTTCCAGGGCTGTCACTCTGACATTATACTGAGCCAAAAAATGGCTGTTTGTTTAACAGCTTAAAACTGATGGGGACAAAAAGGAAGTGGAAAACCAGAAAAATCTGTACAAGACTATTGTATCTGAAAAAAGGAATGGGTTACTTTGGGCTCAATTGGAAAAGGCAAAGGAGTGGAAAACTGAGCTGAACTGTAAAAATATACTGCACTTTGTCATGTAGCATCTTGTGTGCTGTGACTGTTCTGACTACTTCATTTTTCATTGATTTTAGGTTTTGGTTTTACAATGCTTTTTGTTTCTATCCATGTCAATTCTCAGAGTAGCTCCTGCTCTACAAATTGCAGGTTTTAGTCAGTTTTGATCTTGGGGTCATACAAAACCTAAGTGTAGAATATGCAAATGACCTCAAATAGTTCTAAAATAATAAAAGTCAGGAAAGGAGAATAGCTATCTCTTTCTTTTTAATTTGTTGTGGTTTTTTTCCTCCTGCCTGGTAAGAAATCTGTTGCTATGTCTTAAAATTACCTGCATGTTTCAACTCTCTTATTTGGAACCTGGTAAGAATTTTTCCCAGGCAGATGTAGCAGACGATGCACAAAAGCAGCAAGTAAATCTTATTTTTTGCTGCAGTTTCCTGGATTGTATCTGGCTTTCCAACAAACAGGAACTCCAGACTCAACACTACCATTCCCTGCCTTTCACAAATGGCTATATGAAAACTGCATGATTGCATAATCTTTCAGACTCACAGGACAGCTGTGTCTTGTCAATTACATATTTATTATTTCTTTACAGGCACTGGAAAAGTACCCCAACTCACCAATGACTGCAAAACAAATACTGGAAGTCATTCAGAAAGAAGGGTTAAAAGAAACAAGGTTGGTGATTGTTCGTTCTGTATTTTTGCTATCTCTTTGAAAAACGTCTAGGAATGATACATAATACAAAACATAAAGTGATTGCTAATGGCTGAAATGATGTCCAGTACCAAAGTGGAAAATACAGCTGATGTATTTTGTTTTGAAATGGTTAGTGACTGGCTTACCTTTTTTACCTTCCAAAAAGATTCTGTGGGCCAGCACCAGCCCAGTGGCTTTTACATAGAAAGACAGTGTGATCAGGTCAGGCAGCCCAGTGCTACTTCTCATTTTTGCGTTTTGGAAGAAGTGTGAGATGGAGCTAGATGCACTCACTTGGGTTTGTGGTCTGACACTTAAAGCACTGTCATGACAGGCCGGTGTTGCCTATGGTAATGTGGGTTGTGCCTGTAAAGAATTGGCAATGAAAGGAGAGGGGTATTTGAATTCTGTGAGCTAGTCTATTGGATGTTGAGTTAGAATCACAGAATGGTTTGGGAGGAACCTTAACAATCATCTAGTTCTACCCTCTTGCCGTGGGTAGAGGCACCTTCCACTAGACCAGATTACTCAGTAACAGTTGCTTAATAATGGCGTATTTAGATGTAGATTTTAACTGTAATCTTTATGTTAATAGGGAAGACGTAGATTATTGAGATCAACAGTTGTCTTCCATTGGGTCTTGGTTCAGATGGTCATGCAGCTTCTTGTCCCTCAAAGGTTTCTGGTACTTGATAGGTGTTCTAATGACCTGCACATGGAAACTTGAGCAGAAAATAAGTTTGTTTTCCTCTTCTTCTGATGTTACAGTAAATCTTTTTATTCCAATTTCCTTTTTTTAATACTTGTTGCTGTCTCAAAACAAAGAGAGACATTTAATTGTATTCTTTTAGTGTGAATTCTAAAATCTAGGACAAGAGAACTTCAAAGTCTGTGTAGAGGAGTAGTGACAAATGATGTCAGTTTATTTTAATGAACCAGAAGTACCCCCAGAAGGAGTGTATCTTTACTGCATTCACTGTTCTTAAGAAACAGAATGTACTGCATGACCATTTCCACTGCATAATTGTGCAGTGCTTTTGGTAGTGTCATAACATAATAGCTGCATTTTGGTAAAATTACGAAAGACTTAGTGTGCAAGGTGAGGTTCACTTTGCCACATTTTACAGATGTAAAATGTTGTTCCTGTCAAGAAATTGCTTCAAGTACATTCAACTATTGATGCCACAGAAACAAGGGTGTGAGAACTTTAGAAGCGCATGTTGTCCAAATGTACATTATGCTGCAAGGATTTGCATATAACAACAACAAAAGAGCAAGAAAACCTAATTTTGAAAATCTGTTTTTATAGAGATACTGTTTCTCACAGCAGTGAACAGATTACTTTCTTCTTCTTATGTCTTGTGATATGAGACAACTGCATGACTGATAATAGCATTTCTTTGTAATTTTAAAAAATCTTGTTTCACTGAACAGTTCATGAATAAGATTTTGTGCACAAAACCTATGGGAAGGAGGGAAGGCAGCGTTCTTATATGATTTAAACTTAGAAAATGTCGAAGCCCTTTTTAATAGCTGCAGAATTAATAATAAGAGAAAGAGTTCTTTAAAGGGGTTTTAAAGCTAGATTTGCTTTCATTTTTCCAGTTACTAAGAAACTGAGAATTGCAGCAAAATAAAAAAGAAAATCAGATTCATCCTGATTTTTATTCATTGTATAGTATGTACAGGGATGTGTGAATGTATAATAGAATGCAGGATGCCATATGTGGTCGTGACTATCTGGATACCTAAGAAGGATGAATTTAAATGTTCTTTACTCCTTACTTGAAACATTGTATATATTATAGGCTAAATCGTCCTAATTTGATTAGCCTAAAATTTTTAAATTCTGCAATTACAAAAACAAAAAATACTAATTCTGCATGGATTTTTTAAAAGTATTTGGGTTCTCATTTAACTTTTGATTTCATGATAAAGTTGGGTTTCTGCCACATTTTAACACTGATCAGGCAGAAACTTTAGAAGTTACTTGAGTTCCTGTCTGTTAATAGCAGCCAATAAGATATTTGACTTCATAGATGTGTTTGATGGTTGTGCATCAGCACTTAAGTTTTGTTTTGACAGTTCTTGAATTTAGTCTCTCATTTACTTCATTCAGCTTAGTCATTTCAGTACTGTTCTGCCAGTATGATACCTTTGCTGTTTCTAATGAATAACTTTCTTAGTCTATGTGCTGCAGCCAGCTAAGATGAGCCATTACTCGGTCATAAACAGTGAAATAGCCTTTTTGCAACATATTTTATGATGTATTCTTGATATCTAAACTTACACCTGCAATACGTCAGTATTTAAATATACTTTACGTATTCCTTTATACTGATGATACTTTTCAGTGGAGCCTTGGCAATCCTAAATGAAGTTCTTTGGAAATTTTCCTCTCTACCGTTCTGATTATAGATGAAAGAGATTAATTGGCTTAGTCCTTTTGCAAAGATATTGCTGCATTAATTAATCTAAAGCTTTTTGCTGTGGTAGTAAATCTGAATGAATAACTTGTGATTTTCAGCAATCTCATTGTAGTCACTACGTGTAATCTTTAAAAAGACATTGTCAGACTATTTGGCCTCTTCTCTTCTTTGTTTGCAACAAAGACATCAGCTTGCACATTTGTTTCTTTATTATTCACATAATCAAATACAATAGAAAAAAAAATCCAAAGTGATAAAGGACATGTATGTTAGAAATAGAAATAAAAACTTAGTGACATGTCCTGTTATACAGGTTCCTAGTTTCATATACCATGAGGTATATGCCGTTTGTTTTTTATTTTTTCTTATTTTTCCTGTTATGATGATTAGTTTTAAAATAATCAGTATGCAGGCAGTTCTGCTACCTAGAAGGAGTAAAAACTCTTGTGTGGATGTAGAAAATATGTGCTTTTCTTCTTGAAGTGGTAGAGGGAGAAAGGCGAAGCACTTATTTTAAATTCATGCCTGTGCTGGTGTTGAGCAGTGCCAGGTGGTAGAGGCACCTACTGAAATCTCTCTCCAAGTAAGATAGGCAGTTGCACTCTCCAGTAGTGCACAGTGCTCTGGACTTTTTGTTCCTAGTATCCTCTCTCCTGTTCTTTTTAAAACAATTCCCTGTCACATTGTACATTTCTAGATACTCAACCTGATTGTTAAGCTGGTTTTGTTGTGTAACATGGACTACTAGTTGGTGCATGATCCACTCTAGCCTCAGTGCTCCTTTTCCTAGCAAGTCGTTCTCTGTCTTGGATCTCTATTGTAATTTATTCATTTAAGGTTTAGAATTCCCCTTACTGAATTGTATTCACATCTTGTGCAGACTGTTTCTCTAATTTCAGATTTTCATGGACTCATTGTCTTTCAGAATGCAAGCAGCCCAACGTAGGTTTAGTGTCATTGTATCATCTACTTACTACACCTTACTCCCTTTTGCAACATCATATTTCTCATCTGTGCTTATGAAAGTTGCATGAGAAACAATGCTCTAAGGTCATTAAGTCAGACTATGTGAAATGTACTGCTACTTCTCTAACTATAGGTTCTGATACTGTGCGATGAAGAATATTTTGATGGATTTGAGGTAACCTGTTCTTGACAGATCTATGTGTTACTCAACTTATCTGCTAAATAATTCCAAATAATTTTTATTTCATGTTTGGGAAGAGTTGAAATTGAGTTGCTATATATCTACTTCTTCCTTGACTAAACCTTGTAAAAATTTTTTCTAAAGCTTGAAACTAGATGATTCTCAGTCTTTTGGAACCATGACTGCCCTCTACAAATTCTCAGCAGTGACTACTGATAATTTTGAGACTGGTCCAGTCAGCTTTAAATACCTTATGGTGAACTTTAGTGTATTTAGCTGATTTGAGAACATCTAATGTATTTAATTATCTTCTAATAATTTCTTTCCATATTTGTTCCTGGTGTTTGTTTTAGCAACTGTCTAACCATAGATACCTTTCTAATAAGGTGCCAACAGAGAAGAGGCACTCCCACTCCTTGTTTTCCCAAGAGATGCCTGCATGGTCACAATGGGGATATTTAAATAGGCCATATGTTTTAAAATTTTTTGCTGATTCTCACTGAAAAATACTTCTCTTGCCAGTTCTTGGTTTCTTGCTATATTAAACTGAATCTAATACCATGTTTGTTTTTGCCCTCTTCTTGTCATTACTGGGAAATCGCCTTTAGGACCACCAAGAATATACTTCTGTCTGGGGCACTGGACCTTTATGAATTATAGGACCAATTGAAGATTACTTAATATATTATTCCAGACATAAAAATGAGATAGAAGTTAGGGTGAATTAGGTGTTTGGATTAAGGAAGAGAAGACTAAATTTAAACATAGTATGTCTTCTAATAAATGAAAATGGTAAAAATGTAAGGGAGTAAGTTAGCCTGCATGTCTGATACAGACAAGACAAGAAAAAAGGCCTTTAAATTGCAGCAAGAAAAGCTTCTGATTTATTTCTTTATGTTTTTAACAGGTATTCCTGTCATGAGCTGTGGGAGGGAGCTGAGAGAGTTCTCTATGTCCCTCTAAAACCAATTTAGATATAGCTCTGTCAGGAATTGTATAGATTTGTTTGATCCTGCTGTAGGCGAGGGGAAGGAATCCATGTACATTTTTGTGGATCAGTTTACAGTACTCAGGCATATATGTGGTTTATGTCCTAGGGGAGCATATGCAGCGAATTCTGATAAGTATTTGGTGCTGGTAAGCCTAGATTATGTCTTGGCTTTCTGTAGTTTCCTTTGTCCTTTCCTTGGTGATGCTGGGAATCTGACTTGCTTGGAAAAGATCAAAGCCGAAGATTCTAGCATAAGTTAAAAGTTGATAAACTTTCAAAATGAGAGAAACAATTTTTAATTTTTTGGAGTGCAGCTTCATCCCACAGCTATGTTAGCTTTCCTCTGTCATTACACTCAGGACTGTGAACCTGGAATGGAATATTTCCATATTACTTTTGCTGTTCAACTACAGTAACTGACCTCTATATTGCCAGATGACTTTGTTTATTCTTTTCAGGTAATTCACAGACAAGGTTAAAATAACCCAGTCCTCTCATTCTGTTTTTCATTTTCCAGTGGGAATCTTAAGCTTCCTTCTCTTGTTGCTTCTTTGTTGATCTTCAACTATGTGAATCATGGCATTAGGACTCCTTTTTTCCTCTGCATATTTTATCTTTTACTACTCAAGATTAAGCTATCTATTGATTTATTGTTATGACAGTAGTCTTTTCAGAAGGCTGAGATGCTTGCCACTGGCAATAGTGCTGTT
This sequence comes from Turnix velox, assembly GCA_013400935.1. Taxonomy (NCBI): domain Eukaryota; kingdom Metazoa; phylum Chordata; class Aves; order Charadriiformes; family Turnicidae; genus Turnix; species Turnix velox. The sequence goes on along the minus strand of VZTY01012534.1, from coordinate 128,181 downwards.
TCTTCTGCACTCTACAGTGTTGATAATATCTATCATGAATGATTTCATAACATATTAAGTCTTCTGAGCCTAGGAAAGCAGCAAAGTATGACCCTAATAAATCTCAAGACACTCTTACTAGATTTTCACTCGTGTGCAGAAATATTAAACTAGTGAGTTAGGTAGAATTAAACTCAATTTGAACTGTTGAGCAGAGTCATCAATGGAATAAAAGGCATGATCCATGCTGGGTCTGTCTTAAGCTCTGAAATGAGATGATACTGCTGAAAATAATACTGTCGCTTCTGAATCCCTTGATCGTTTTGACAGTGTCTCTTTCAGCCTTTTCAGACTTCAAGAATAGAGCTATTGACTTAAAAATAAAATCCATTCTGAATGCTGCTGTTTCTGTAAATAGGCTAAATGAGCTGGCAACTGTCTTCCTTTTGTATCTTTTATGAGTTCTTTGTTTTATTGTGTATGCAAGTAGAGAATTTTTTCCCTTCTTTATCTGTAAAGCAATTCAAACATGACATCGTGATCCAGAATCATTAACAAGTCCTAGTTTTTGTCTTCCTTTCAAGAAAATTAAAAAAAAAAAAAGACATGTGCCATCTCATAATCAAGAGGTCTTAAAAATTTTGCTGAAAGAGTCACAGTTTTTGTCTTAAGGCTGTGATTGTTAACTGAAGAGCACAGGTAGTTAAATAACTTCAGTGATATCTCTGATAGAATTTATTTGAGAGCCTCTTCTGGTGAAGGAAGAGGCACTGTTTTGTCTTGAAGTTAGTTACTCCCTGCAACAGAATGAAAGGAAGCCTTGATGGGAAAAGAGAGAGAAATCTGTTCACATTTTTTTGCCTGACATTATTAGGTTGATTTCTGTGCTTCTACAGATGAGGCTTTTGGCTGCAGAACAGCGCAGTAAATGAACCTTCAGTACGACTCGTCTTTCTGCATACATTCAGACTCTCTTTGAACTACTGATCTTGGTGTAACTACAGATCACTTAATTTCATGGGCAGATGTGATAGCAGAAATTTACCAGCTGAAAATCTCAGGTTTGCTACTTTATTGCCTCAGTATTACTGCCTTGGTTCTTTTAATAGTGCAGTCTAACCTCACAAAACTCTATAGATTTCCTACATTAATGCATTCCAGTGTTGGAGCAGTGACTTGCATAAGCATACTTACGTCACTTCTGTGATAATGATGCAGCCCTAGAACAACAACAGTATTAACTTGAACCTGAAAGCAGTGATCTGGGTTAATTTGTTAATTCTTCATTTCACATTGTTGCATTGTCATTAACTTACCAGTAGCTTTAAGCTAGTGTGCTTATTTCTGTGCAGTGATAATCCTTGGTCTTTGTATTGATTTGATAAACTGGTTTTCAGTGCTAATGAAATAGATATAAAATAATAAAACCTCAAATATTGTCTCTCAGCTAGTTACAATGGCAACAGAATTTTTATGTGCGGTGATACTTCTTCCATTGTGTATAGCTATAAAATAAACATATCAGCATAGGACAACCTTGAATCTATTATTTTTGCCTGAATCACATTTTTCTTAATTTTTGCTCTCATATTTATATTTTCTGATGTAGTTTTGTTTTAATGCTGCTCCTCTTCCATTAACTAAACAATGTAGCATTTCTATTGGGACTTTAATATCCATTAAAATCAGTCTATGTATCAGCACTTTTGGCAAAATTGAGTTTGTTTCTTTTTTCCATGAACATGCACATAGTGACAGATACTCCAGCTGTTACAAGCAGTCTAACAATTATGTAAGTGTATTCCTTTGTTAGATGTATTAAGGTATGGATTTGATAAATGGCACACTGTAAACTGTAAGAATCTTTTAAGTATGACTCAGAATACTGTGGAGGATTCTGTTCTGACTGTAAAAAATATTGATTGAGCATATATGAAGAGAGAATGGAGACAGAAGCAAAGGTAAATGCAGAGCTAAGAATATATCTCAGTCCTCTGATATTCTACTCCCAATATCCTGTCCATTAATTGATGTTCCTGGTGCAGTACCTCTGCTAGTTTCTGTCTGTATGCAATCCCTTGTCCCAGGAGTTTCAGTTACATGAATCTTCTTTCTTTTTCAGACTGGATTGCTTATTTTGTAGTCTCCAATTAGCACAATCTGCTGTTAACCTTTTTCCTTTTTAATATATTAGGAGTCCACTGTGTGCCTGAAATTTTCTAATCCAATGTGGTTGTCCCAGATTTCAGTATTTATTGTGGCTCAGGACCACCAAGTTTGGTTCCAGGGCTAATTATGTGAAATAAAAGCACAGTTCCATCATTTTATTGTGTCTGGCACCTTCAACAGATCCTTTTCAACTGTTCAAAAAGTTTGTATAGCTTCCTGTTTTTGTACTTCGCTTCTGATTTGCCATCATGATGCTGTTTGTTTTGGTATGCTCTAATGAACTGAGATTTCAGAACAGTTGATACAGTTGATTATCTTATTTGATGGATTATCATGTTGCTCTTACTTTTTCAGATCATATAGTTTGCAGCGCTTCAGTTTTCCATTTGGTACAGTATTCTGGGTGCTAAACCACATATTGTAACTACCTTTCCACCTTTCCTGGAAACAAGGCTGCCAGATTTTTTTGTTTGCTTGTTTTGGAATATTTTAAAGATCTGCCATAAAATTGTTGGCTTTGAATCTATTTGCAGCTCTGCAAAATGTGCCTGCAGAGATTAGAAAAACATGAATCCTGTCTTTGTGACATGCTTGCTTCCTTGGTACTATTAAATTATTTCAGTTTTACTTGTGCAATTGCTTAAGTTTCTTCTTCTCCCACCCAGACCTAACCAGTATTTTCTCAAAGAGCATTATGCTAGTACGGTGTATGAAGCTTTTTTATTTGTTTGGTTCTTTACTGGTAAGAGAGAGTGGCTGATACGATCATAAAATATTTAAGTTATAATTATTCACAGAATCACAGAATGTCAGGGATTGGAAGGGACCTCAATAGATCATCTGTTCCAATCCCCCATCTGGAGCAGGAGTGGAAGTGTGAAAATTTTAAAAGTTAATTTGTTTAACTACAATTGGAGAAATTATGGATGTTAATTTTTGTGATTTGATAAAAAAAGTTTCAAATTCTAAAGGCCTATATTGCAAAAATAGGTGCTGCAATTCTGACCCCAGTAATATTTTAATGCCATATTAAATATATTCCTTTCTAATACAGAAGAAAATAAAGCTAATTACATGTAACAAATAGTAGATAGCAGTGCAGATATTGATGATCTTAGATTTATTATTTATTTTGTGCAGTAATGGCAACACTTCCTGTTAAAGAATGGTTTATTTTCAAGTAGTAGATAGACATAATCTGTGACTAAATAGTATAAATTTGTAAACAAATTCTGTTTTGGGTTTGTTTGTGTAGTGTACTAATTCCCTTATCAATGTATTCTCATATTTAATATAAGAATGTGAGTTGTGTCTCTCAGAATAAATAGGCTACTACTGAAAGAGTCTGAAAAGTAGTTCAAAGAGAGGCACCCCTCACATTACAAATTGCTTTTACCATATGCACAGCATCATCCTTAAGTGCATATTGTGTGAAAACTGTCTTCCCACATTTGGCCTAGAAAATGTGACTTTTCTTCTTGCAATATTTAAGTATGCACGTTACAGATCTTTTTTATTTGATGTTTCTATGTTTCAAAATGTAATTCTTCTTTAAGGTTCGTGTCTCTTTTTCAGAAAAAGAACTCCAGTAAGGAAATACAAGAGATTTAAACACTTTCAGAGGAGTCAGTTATTTGTAGAAGTTAGGTTAGGAAAGATTGACCAGATCTTTAATCCATCATCCCAGCAGTGCACGTTTTTGGTTGGTTAATTTGGGGTGGATCTTTTGTTTGTGTTGGTGGGGGTTTTTGTGTATATTTTTCCATGTGTACGTTTCCCATAGTGTAGTGCTTTCAGCCTGCTTTAAATAACTGAAGAAATGAGACATAATGCAGTTTACAGAGTGTTTTCTTCTTTTAGTCAAACTCTGCCTGCACTTCTATGATCTGATCCATGACTATGTAAAAGGAAGTTAGAATCGATACATATGCTACTCGGTTTTACTACCTTTATCAGTCTGCTTTGCTAGTATGTTTTGCAGAGGAGCAAGGAAACAGAATAGCTTTCCAGAAACAGTTGCCCATTGTTGTCCAAAGCCAAAAATTTCAGAAAGGTCTTTGGGAAGCTGAGATTTGACTGCACATCTTCTCTTTCCATCATTGTTCTGAAACAAAGACATGTTAACATTAAAGTATATAGGTAATAAACTGTTACTTTAAAATGGAAGTCAGAAACAAGATCTGTATGAAAACTTATGATCATTGTATGCTAGTTAGGGGCAAAACACAAAATGATTGTGGAGTAGCCAGCAACCTTGCTTGTTTAGCCCTCTTGTGCTTAGAAAAAGCTAGAGTAATCTATTTCCTTTAGGAAGTATTTGAGGAAATATGATTCAATGCATAACCTGTCAGAAAAAGCCATATATATCAAACTTTCAAACACAGAATATGGAGACTTAGCTAGGAGGAGTCCCTTTTGGAATGAGCACTCTATTAAATATTCCTTGGAAAAGAACTTAATCTGTTGAAGACCTGAAACCCACAGTGAAAATTGAAGTATGTCTGGAAACTTGAAGGCATGACTGGTTTAATGGATTTATGAGCTTTTGTTGCGACATCTGAGTAACCTAAGAAGCTGCTTTTTCTTGCAGGTGTAAAATGAGTTCATCTAGGTTTCAGATTGCTAGTTGCTGATTGAGGCTTATTTGTTGGGATTGGATTTTTTTGATCTTTCTGTTTTGTTGTCCACTGTCTTTTGCATTGAAAAATTAGTATTTAAACCTATTATTTATTCCTGCTTTGAATCTCATTTATCCCACAGCTGACTTTTGTCTTTATTCCTAAGCACTTAATAATAAAGGATATGCACAACTTCCCACAAAATGTTATAATCTTTTTTATGCTATTTCTAGTATGCCATAGCAACTGAGGGAGAAAAAAAAGTCTAAACTGAACACTACAACACAGATAATTCATTACTGATTTTCCACTCAGTATTCAGTAAATTGTCAAGTCCTTGTTTTCATCATTAGCATATTTTTCATGGAGCACAAGCATAGCGATTTCTGGCAGACTGAATTAAATATGTCTTACTTGAATGTGAAAGAAGAAAACATTGTCAGATTTTCTATGAAAGCATCATTTTCTAGTAATAATTTATTTGCTGGAACAGTTTGCAGTGAATATCTTTATGTTTCTGTAAAGATATGGGAGTGTGCTTCAGTCTACCTGCAATTAAACCATTCTCTAAGTGAAGGTTAAAAATATGAAAGTTTTTTTTTCCTTCATATTGCATGAGCTGAGAAATTTTCTAGTTCTCTTATCATCATGCTATGACATTCAATTCAAAGTTTTGAATATATTTTTATAAAATCAAGACCAAAAAAAGCCTCAAAATTTCACTATCCAAAGACTATGAACAAAGTCATCTACAACTGTTGAAAAGTACGTTCCTGATAACGTGTTCTGGTTTTTTCTTTCTAAGGCTAGCTGATACAAAGTCTGTTTTACTTATGATGGAACTACTTACTGAGTCTCATAGGCAGTCAATTAATTTGAAATCAAATTTCTTGTATGTTCATAATATTTATTTCAAAACAGAATTTTAAAAGCATCTAAACTTTTGCTTACTTGTATACTAAAATTTGTATTTAAAATTATTATTTGTTACTGCTTTGAATCTCATTTACATCACAGCTTATTTTTGCACAAACAAATGATTTATACAAGGTATGATTTTCTTTGAGTTACATAGAAAGCCTCCCATCTTCTGCTTGTAATTCCAATAAACTGCATTTGTCAGTAAGGCTGTTTTGTGATAGCTGTATAGTAGAAACAGACTTCTGTGGTTGGTAAATATTTAAAGTATGAATAAAGAACTAAGAAGCAAAACATATATATCAGATTTAAGTATATAAAAAAGAATTTAAATACTGCATTTATGAAAATCTGTTTGTGTGCTTGAGTGTGTAAAGACACCTACAGACACAAATTAACTTCTGAACATATACTCACGTTCTTATATGCATATAAAGTTGTAATCACAAAATTGTACTGAAATACATCCTTTACTCATGTATTCCAGTAGTGAATGCTGTAAGAAAGAGCTCAAAAGATTCATAAGAATCGATTTGCTGTTTGCCCTCAGTAGCTGAAAGGGAGGACAGAGTATTTTTCTCCCTCTATTTTTATTGTAATTTTATTTTTAATATGAGAAAAGGAAAACAGGATCTAGCAGTTCCTTTGCTGAAAAGTAGTGTGCTAAACAAAAAACCAAGCTAAAGTAACTAACTTTGATCACCATATTTAGCAACTTAGGACATCTGTTGCTTCTTCTATACGTTTTATATGTTTCAACGAGGCTTCTTAAAATATGTTTATGTGCTATCAGGAATTTGTCAAGATATATCACTTCTTTTTTTATTTTTTCTAACAGACTTTCATTTGTGTGCATTTATATTTGATTTACAAATAAAATATATCTGGAAGTTTTGTTTTATAGACTTCTAAATCCTTTAGGTAGCCATTATCAAGTACAGAATCATAGTGTCAAGAATAATATGTCCCCTCTACAGTCATCACAAAGGAATAAAAACCTTCTACCCCTAAAGGACAGCAAGGAGTTTTTTCAGAGGATCTCTTAAAAAATATAAGACAAACAGGGAGTTCTTTTTCAGTCTTGTTATCTTTTTTTAAAGACAACAGACTTTCAGTCAGAGATTTTTTTCTTGCACAGTTAAAATTAGGCAGTTTCAGCCTTTTTGTGTTCACTGTCTCTCCTTTCATGCAAATCCAGCACTGTTAAACCAAATTCAACCATTCACTATTCTCTGATTGTACTAATTTAAGGCCATTAATGGAAATAATTGCATTAAAATACATTCAGGTAGATGTTATACTGAACCATATAAACTTAAATAGTAGTGGTGTAAGATTATTTGAGCCCAGATCTACGATTCAGGAATTCATTTTATCATTGGCACTGTCATTTGATTTAATATTATACTTGCCATTTAACTCTTTATTATAAATATTTAAACATGGTGATCAGGATGACTAATATAAGACAATTGATGCCACAACATTTTACATTCCTTTGGCTCATACTTTGTATTTTGTGTTTCCCAGTCTCTACATTCAAAGGGGCTTTCCTATTGACTTCAGCAGAGCCTTTGGAAGGACTGATGTGCATATTAAATACGACCACTCAAAAATTTTTATTTTAGATATCAGTACTTGATATTTACAAATTATTTCATGGTTACTATTGTTCTAATGTTAAGACATTGAAACATTTTGGAATTATATTTACTTTATTTAGAAGCTAAGTAGAAACTTAAGTTTCTCAGTTCCAGCTGTTGTAAGTCCAAAAAGAATATGGAGCTCTACTAATAGTATGAATTACAACAGCTGGATTAAGTTAAAACACAAAAATAAAAGTATCTGCTCAGTCCTTTGAGGGAAGGGAAAAACATTTTGCTATGCTGTTTTGCCAAGGTGAACTCCCTTATGTACAAGTATAACATCCACCCAAATATTTTCATTGAATCAATATAATAAATCATATGTTACTATATCTTTAAAGCATGTGCTATGGTTGCCCAATCCATATCTATTTGCAGGTATTCCTTACAGGTAAAGCTTTTGACAAAAATATTTTAAGAACATTGTAGTAGTGACATTTCTTTAAATGTTATGTGTGAAAGCACCATCTTGTTTACAGAATTGTTTTTGTTGGAATAAGTATTACTAGAAAACTAATTTGAGGGAAGGGGAAGGGAAGGGAAGAGGAAAGGAGAGGAAGGGTAGAGAGGAAAAGTTCAGCATAGCAATTAGCTTTAATGTCCTGTCTATCAGAGAGAAGTAGAATTTCATAAATCTGATATTGCAATTCAACGTTGAGCAAGATATTAAAGATTTAAAGATTTCTGAAATGAAAAAATCCTTAATTCACATTGAACATAATATTTTAAAACTGTGTAGTAGTTACTGAACTTTGCTTAGCAGTGCTTCTGGATTATTTCCTTTACATGGTTAAATATAACCAAAATTTAAGCCTTTTTTCTGAAATATGCTTACCTAAAAATTTAATTCTCATAGGTCTTAACAAAATACTATGGTTTTTTCTTATTTTTTTTTCACTGGGCTAAGGTGGAAGGAGATTTGTGTATGTAAGCACATATTCTCTCATTTTATAAATTTAGTTGCAATTTGTTTTAATGGCAGCAATTAGAACACTGTTCTGACATCATGTGAAAGAGCAGGGCCATGACATTAGGATAGAGTGGAAGAGCATGTTGGGGTGTAGGGCTCCTTCAAGGTCAGAAATTCTGCCTTTCCTCAGCAGGGTGGTACCTCCCCTTCCCCTCCCCTCCACTGTATCTTCTCGTGACAGAAGTAGCTACATGCCAAAAGGGGCTACAGCTCAGGCAAGCCAGCTGCATCTGGCATGTAGGTTCAGGAGAGCTGGAAGGAGCATGTTGCATTAGTGAGGCAGGGTGAAATACAGACCTGGCTCTGAGGAGCCTGAAATGGGAACCAGTTGCGTCACTCTCAGGCCATCCTTCTCCAGTTACTGTAAACTATTTTCACGGCCGAAAGAATAATCCTACTCTTTCCAAGCTGTTTTTCCTGTTTTGTCCTGCCCTTTTCCCTGGGTGTGCTGGCAGAAGTAATTCACATGGCTGGTTTGGTTGCATTGTGATCATGTTCCTGTTACAGCATGATAAAGTAGGAGTGCTCCTTAGCCTTCTGAATTAATCTAGGCCCCCAATGGTTTTCTGGTAACAGTTTTGTTCTGCCTTCTTTGTTGCCCCTTTTCACTGTGCAGCAGAGTTAATGAAGCCACTATCAGGTACTGCAGTGGCTTCCTCTCAGTGGTGCAGCAGCTGAGTTGTCTTGTTCTTTTGCAATACGTTTTGCCACTGTGTTTCAGATCTTCAGCAGAAGCAGCTAATCAGAGACATAGCTTTCCAGGCTGTTTCTTCCTGGAAGCTTCAGCGTAAACCTCCTCTGTACTCCTGCTTTGGAAAACTTTGGTTACTTATTGCTGCAGCTCAGGGCCAGCCTATTTGACTTGGTAGGGTCTTACAGGCTGCTGCTGGTTGTGGACAAACTGTGCATTTTGTCTTCAGCTGACTGCTCATCAAGGAATGTCAAGCACTGGTTGAATATTTAACGAATGCTTAAGGAATAGAGGGAAACAGAGGAAATAAGAGACCCAGCAGTTATCATAGCACTTAGTCCGAGAGTGACATAATGGGGTGCGGGAAATTAGTTCAGGCCAATGTGGGACTGCTTAGGACTGTATAGTGTTGGTTCTGATGTGCTGTAGGGCATGGTCACCAGCAGCTGTTCTTGGCACACCAGAGAGAACTTCACATTTTGGGCTGCTCACCTGGGTCTAGGACTCACACACAGGATGGCTGTGGCCTTGCTTTGGTCGAAGTGTAATGCCCTTGAAGGAAGCAAGTTGTGTTAGCAGGGGGAAGCATCAAAGCCAGCTGAGGCTCAACAAAATGTGTACCTGAAGAAGAAAAGGAGGATGAGAGTTATTTGCAATCATATACTGACAGAGACAGACACCCACCTGCCAAAGTGATGTACTTGTGTAGTTGGAGGTTTATTTTTTGTTGGGTACTTACATCACAGATGCACATGTGTGAAGTTTGTCCAGCCCTCAGACTTCACTCCTTGCTGGGTGGGGCCACCATTATACTGGGGTCAACTCAAGATGTAACGTGAAAGTATCTGGAAGTAACGTGACGGAGTAAACCTTGCACAAATCATACCTGCTTCTTCACCTTCTATAATCAAATGGCTTGTTCAGTTCATGAGAGAAGAACAGTGGATGTTGTTTACTTTGACTTTAGAAAGATTTGGTATCGCCTCCCATAGTATCTTCACAGATGAACTGATAAGAACTCAGTGTACAGACAAGAAGTTGGATGGAATTTTGCTCGAAGGTGCTAACTCTGGTTGGTGGCCATCAACAAAGTGGTGCTGCTTCAGGCAGCTGTTATTGTTGAATGTTGCTATTAAGCATCTGGACAGTGGGACAGAATGCACATTCAGCAAGTGTGCCAATGATCCTGAAATGGAGAGAGTGGTTGGTACACTGAAAGCCTGGGCTGCTGTTCAGAAGGGTCAAAGTAGCAGATAATTGTGCTAGTAGGAGCCTCATGTGATTCAACAAAGGCTAGACAGAGGAGTTTGGTCTTGGATGCAGTAACCTGTACAGCAGTACATGTTGTGGCTAGAAATCAGCTTTGTAGAAAATGACCTGGGACTCTTGATGGTTTACAAGCCAGATGTTAGTTCAGCAGTGTGCCTTTGAGTTGTGCTAGCAGGAGTGTGGACAGCAGGTCAAGTGAGCTGATACTTGTGGTTAGTGCTTGCAAGACCATTTGTAGAGCGCCATGTCCAGTTTTGGGTCTCCTAGTATGGAAAAGAGATAACAGACTGAGTATAGTGAACGTTCACCAAGATAGCTAGAGACTAGAGCATATAGTGTATGAGAAAAGGCTGGGAGAGCTGGGCTTGTTCTAATCAAAGGATTTAGAGAAAGCAGAGCCAGGGTTTTCTTGGAAAGTTGCACAGTGACAGAATGAGAAGCAAGAGGCGTAAAATGGAACATGCAAAATTCTGATTTGATACTAAGAAATGTACTTTGTTAGTTAAACACAGGAGGCCATGCAGGGAGGCCATGAGGTCTCCATTCTTGGAGACTTGGCAAAACTTGACTTGACAAGCTCCAGATACAACTGGTCCTGTTTTGAGCAGGAGGACTTCTTGAAGTTCCTTCTAACGTAAATTAGTCTACAATGACATGAGCTTGTGAACCTTGCTGGAGCTGAAAGTTCTTAAAAATAACTGTAGTGTCAATTTGGTGTGGGGATTTTTTTGGGGGAAGTAGTATGTATTTTTGATTTTGCATTTGATTAACCTTTTATATCTCAATAACATATACAAGATATTCTTAAAACATTACAGAGAAAGTTGTGGAGGCTGGCCAGCTGAAAAGCCAAATTAAACAAGAGAACTTGGGATAACTTCATAGAGGTCCCTTGTGTAGGATGATTAAATTTTAGAGGTCAAAAGGCATTTGGTTCGTTGCTGACTGTGTCTTGTTCAGTGTAGTCACTTTACTTTCCACCTTAATTCTTTTTTGGTGATTAAGCTTCACCCAATTTGAGGCCAAGAATATTTGGAAGGGTGAAGTGGTTTTTTATTTCTTTTTATACATTGCACGTTTTGTGTCACTGTTTTTCTTCGGTTTAGTACATTTTTGATTGTAGCACAGTCATTACTTCATTTTTTTAAACATGTATTTAAAACCCATAAGGGTCTGTGAAATCCGATACTAAAATAAGACATCATCTATATCAAAACCATGGTTTCTTTAAGAAAGCCATTTTTTAACTTATATTCCAGAGTTTCTTTCATGTGGAAGGAATTATTTTCTTTTCCTTTCTTCATAATTTTGTCCTTCATGGTGATCATTGTTGTTGGAGTAGGAAATAAAAAATGTACTACTACTTTTTAATGAAATCACTTAAAACTATTAGAAGGTAATATTTTAGGAGAAGATAAAAGAATATATGTTCTTGAGTAGAAGTAGCTGTCAGAGAGAGCTTTATTATTTGGCCAGTATAAGAATTTGTTATGCAAAGAAATAAAATAGTTTCTGTCAACTGATACTGAATGAGGAGAATATTAGCAGTGCATAGAATGCCTTAGCTGTCATGACCATCTCTGTTGTACTGATTTCTTCTTGTTTAGGGATAATTTTCTTTCAACAGCTTTTTTCTTTTAGTATTATTTCACTTTTTGCCTATATCTTTCAAAACCACATTCAAAATGGGGTTTTTTTGTTAGCATTGTTTTTTCTTGTATTATTTGTCACTCATCTAACAAAATAAGAAGGATTTAAAGTTCAGAGATGATTTACCACCTATCTTTGCTTTGAGATTTTTCTTCACAAACAAAAAAAAATGAGGCTTTCCCAGGTGCTATAGAACACCGAAAAGTGTAAACATTCTCCATAAAACTTGTATTCTCATTTCCTTTCCTTTCTGGTTGAGGAATGCTTGTTGCCATATGGGAATATAATTTAAAGAGGTGACATGGTGCTTCAAACATACTTTGCAGAACATTAAAGATGTCAAGGGAGACTATTCAGAGGCATGGCCAGCAAAGGGTAATCAGCAAAAATAATGGGTAGGAATATTTAAATTTCAGGAAATCATGTCTGTATATTTCTTTTGCAGTGTGTAATGTGGCACTGATATGATATGTTTGTGTGCTTTTTAATTTTTCTACTCAGATTTACTTGCTATACTGCTAGTATACTGTTTTCAAATACATTATTAACGTAGTCTAAATTTATATCTTTTTGAAGAAGAATTATTTTCCAGAAAAAATCTATGTAAATATCTCAGTAAAATTCTTTTCAGGAACACTATACAATGTTACAGATTTTCTGTAACTTTTGTATTTAAGGGCTTTGTTGAGAGAGAAAATAGTTTAAAAAAAACAACCAAACAAACAAAACCCAAAAAACCCACCCCAACAACAACAAAAACCCATACTGGGTTGTGGAGTACTGAGATTTGTGGTGAACTTTTGTTCCCAGGGCTTTTCATTTTATTGTTTTAGACGAGTTGTAATAAAACTCATAAAGCTCTTGGTTTAGCTTTTTGGGTTTTGTTTTTGATTTTTTTTTCCCTGGAGCATTACTATGGCTATTGTCACTAGGATTGACACCATCAGAAGTTTTCCCAGGCTGCCAGTGCCAGGAGATAGAATACATTTTGCTCCAGTTATCAAAAAGATTCATTATCACTATTGTAGGGTACCAAAACTTCATATAGTCTGGCCTCAGACAACAGAGTGTTCTAAAGGTAAGGGTGGAAATGCTGAGCTTGATTGAAATTTCTGTCAAAGGCCATTGTACAGAGAAAAGGGTAGATCTGTTGTTTTTGCAGTAGTCGTTTCCTCTGAGGAAAAAAGAGATCAGATATACCATGATACTGCAAGACAGCTAAGAGGTGAAAAAAACTAAGTCCATACCATTGTTTGTAAAAAGTGTGCCAAACTCTTAAGAGAGAATTACACTGGATCTTTATGGGTAGCTGTGCATGAGAGCTTTGCTTTACTGAGAAAGCTATGTATTGTCTTGGATTGTGTGGTCACTTGTGACCAATTAAGATTGTATGCAACCAGGCTGGCAAACTTTAAAACAAAGATAAAACCCAGCATTTTCTTACCAGCATCCTCTTTTTGTCATGTCACCTCCAGCTGGCTCACTCATTCACTTGTCCACCTTGGCTTTTATGTGACAACATACAACTAGTGGTTTATTATGTTTGTGCTATATCATGTGTGCTGAGCCCAGAAGGAGACTGGTTCCTGTAAGAGGATGCTAGAAATAGTAGTGACATAATCTCCAGCTTTTCTTTGTTACTTATATCCCTTAAAAACGACTTGAATAATCTTTGAGTGTCTCTCTGGGTGGTTGCTTGTCACTCCTCCAAGGAAAGACAGCATTGCTTAATGCTTCAGACAGCCTGATAACAGACAGACTATAGCTGTTAGTTCTCGGTAGGCAGCTTCAGTTCTGCCACCTTCATTAGTTCCAGGTTTGGTGAATTCAAAATGTAAAACCAGTCTAGGTGACTTTGTAAATAAGATTTCCTGCTAACGAATGCAAAAAAATACCCTTTTGTGATACTTGGCTCAAATTTAGTGTTCATGTTGAATTTCTCTCCAGAGCGAACAATTGCTCTAGATTGTTTCATGCTCTTCACGTTTTAAGAGCAATGAAAAGATTAAGTTTCTTGGTGATACATCAGACAATTTAGTCAACTGTGATTCCAACTGCTTGTAACTCACAAGCTACGAAGGGCAAGGTTATAGTTCATCACTTTAGATATTGGGATTCACTACTTTGATTAACTTCAGAGAAAGCTGGTGGGTAAGTTCTGCTGATGCGTGAAGCAGATGCAAGGTATTATGAAAGATGTGTTATGTTTTACTAAGTCTGTACAGGTCCTTGGTTTTTTCATCATACATTAGTATGATATTATTAAATATTCTTGCCACCATCTTCATCTGGTTTATTAAAACAAGGAATCTTGAAACAAGAAATCAACATATGCTTTTTTTTGTTCCAATTTATGAATAGAAACTTTGTGTGAGAAGCTGAGAACTACCAGCTCTCCAGTTTCACTTGGCTTTACGTAAAAATAGTATATTATTCTCTAGCTGCTTGCTACCCTAAAAGATAAATTTTTGTTTAATAAATTATGTTTAATAGATAGTATTTTGAACAAAAGTCCTCCTTTTTTTCCTTTTCTACCCAATACATTTAATGTATTTTCATTCTGCATTTAAAAGCCAATCTTTTAATCAAATTCCACTTTCTTTCAAAAAACTACTTAATGCAAATAAGTACACTTGTAATTTAGTAAATATGACGACATTGTTATTTTAACATCAGAAAATACAACTTGGATTATTTTTTGAAGCTAAGATAGATAATTCTGGGCTACATTTATAATCTCATGATTATCAAAAAGTAATATTACTTTAAAGCTTGATGATTGGGGTATTTTAGTAATTTTGAGTAATGAACAAATTAATCTTGCAACAGGAAAATGGAAAAAAATTAAAAGCAAGATGTAATGTTCAAATCAGGTTTTCTGTTTGATAATTTAAACTGGTTTAGTTTGGATTAACATGCTTAGTTCATGAGTTTTCCATCTATGGAGAGAAGGATAACCCTGAATAAAATTTTACCTGGAACACGTAGCCTTTATTGAGCATTGGATGAGAAGCAGATACAGTGCTTACAGTTTTTCTGTGTAGGGATCTACTAAATATCCAGGGAAGTCAGTGGAAACTTTGAAATTATTTGATTTGATGTGTTTAGACTATCTTGAAGCTTCTATTGCAGAAAAGTTTGTAGACAGTTGGCAGAAAATCTTGCTCTCGTTGGCATTGTTTTCAGCCATATTCGCTGTGCTGTACTCCCCTTTGTGCCAAGAGAAGGATTCTGTGCCTGTACTGTTCAAATACAGTGAAATGTCTGGGATATTTTTTCAGTCTTCTGTTTGCTGGACCCCTCCTGGTTCTTCCTCCTGAGCCCAGGCTGGATGAGCTTACCTTGGCCCCAGCACAAACTACAGCTGCAGCGCTGCCAGCTCAGTCAAGCATGTCTGTGGGGGTAGAGCAACTCTGGACTGATCAGTGACAGTATGCCTATCTTCTGGTTATATGGGACAACTCTCATCTTGGTAGAACTGCTTACGTTTCTGGTGTTTTTGTGCCACTCCCACTCTAGGTCATGGCTACTGTCATGTAAGGGGAGTTTGGACGTTTTGCTGGCACATGATAGAAAGACCATGAGCACATGATTACTTGAAGATTGTGGGAAAACTTCTTTGACTTCACTACTTCAAGCATCCAGTACTGCATGCTTTGATCTATAGCACACTTCAGCAGGCAGCACACATTAGACATCATTTCTGACTGTTAATGTTGGGAAAAGTGTGCTTAGGTTACATGGTTAATCTCAGACTTAAACAAAATTTTGATTTATTAAAAAGATGAAGAATCCTAGGATACAGTGCTGGATGTATGTTCAAGAGATTATCCAGTACAAATGCTAACAGTGGGACAGGTTCCAGCATATACAATCATAAAATTTGTTAGCTGGAAAAGACCTTTAAGATCATTGGTTCCAACCATTAACCTAACACTGCCTATTGTGGACTTAGAAGTCCACCACTAAACCATATTCCTAAGCACCAAGTCTATCTGTCTTTTTAATACCTCTAGGGATGTCAACTCCACCACTCCCTGGGCAGCCTGTTACAATGTTTTACAAACCTTTTGGTGACAGATTCTTCCTAGTATCCCATCTAAACCTCTCCTGCCACAATGTGAGGCCATTTCCTCATTGTCATATCACTTGGAGGAAGAGACTGACTCCCACCCCTTTAAAACTACATCGTTTCAGGTATATAAAAAGAGCAATAACGTCTCCACTCAGCCTCCTTTTCTCCAGGCTAAACAACACCAGTTCCCTCAGCCACTCCTCAAAAAGACTTGTGCTCTTAGACCCTTCAATAGCTTTGTTGTTCTTTGTTGGACATGCTCTAGTATCTGATTGTCTTTATGTGGTCGGGGGCACAAAACTGGACACAGCACTAAAGGTGGGGCCTCACTAGTACTGACTGCGGGAGGTTGATCACCTCCCTAGACCACTCCACCACACTGTTCCCTGTGCAGGCCTTGGCCACCCGGGCACACTGCTGGTTCCTGTTCAGCTGCCAGTCCACCATCATCCCAAGGTCCTTTTCTGCCAGGCAGCTCTCCAGCAGCTCTGCCCCAAGCCTGTATCACTGCATGGGGTTGTTGTGGCCCAAGTGTGGGAGCTAGCACTTGGCTTTGTTGAATGTCTCAGGCCATTGATTCAGCTTGTGCAGGTCCCTCTGACCATGCTTCCAGTCCTCAAGTAGATCAACACTCCCATCCATCTTGTTGTCTGCAAACTTACTGAAGGTGCATGCGATACCCCCATTGATAAATATATTACACAGCACTAAACACAGTACTGTGCTAGCCAGGACTACTCTTTTGTTTTACAATGAAGGTTATTTTGAAACTTCTCTGCTCTGGTCCAGTGTTGATTAAAGCAACATTCATGCTTTAAGACTATCTGTGAGCTTTCTTCCCCCAGGGACCGGACCATTTATCTCCATTGACTTCTAGCAGCCTTTTACATTTTTCTGAAAAATTGCAATTATTCTATTTTCTGGACCACACGTGTGTTTTCTACAGCCTTCCCTCTTAAGTCTTATTTTCTTTATCTGTTATCACTCTTGTTCTTTAGACTTTTTGCCTGTATTTCTCTTTAAATAGGCCCTGAATTTGACAGGTATCCACTAGCACTGGAGGTAAGAGAGTATGTCTGTCATATGCCTGTCAGCCAGAAATATGATTAACACATGCTGGTGCCATTACCTTCTGATCCATTTCATTTTACTGGTATCAGTCCTTTGGACCTGACATGAAAATATGCATTTTCTGGATTTGATTTCACATTCCATTGTGTAGCACTTAGCATTTCATTTGATTTAATTTCATGTTGTTAATTTTAAAGGCTGCCTCCAGAACATCATAGTCTTTCTGACTTTATGTCCTTTCTTCCAAGGGGGTCATCAACATTCACAAAAATGATGTAACTTACATGCATTATAGGCATTTTTTTTTCTGTATGACTTTGTGTAAAGTCTAGAAATCAACTCTTTTAGTTTTACTTTATTTCCAATAGCGTGTAAAAATTGTTGCTCCCCCGTGACTATTTATGAATCTGTATAAAATGAGCAGATTATTTCAAACAGATAAATACTGGTAACATTTATGGTAGCTAAGTGGTTCTCTTAACAGCAGTTGTTCAATTTGGGAACATATCAGGAACCCTTAAAAGCTCAGGGAGGGGCTATGGCTGAAACGCTGCCTGCCGCAGGACCAAAAGTGCCTTGTCTGCACAACATCAGGAAAATTTCACTGTCTGCTGCACTCTAGTGTCTGGACAGGTTGGCTTTAGTTAATTTACTATCCATATATAAGACATTTTTATTTTGCCAAGATCATGATTTTTTTTTTTCTCTTGGCAAGTAGTCTAGCAAAGACCATTAGAGTTGAAAGTATAACCAGAGAAATTTTCAGGGTTTTTCTGACAAAACTGTGTGTTTGAGAGATTTAAAATAGAAAAATAAATAGTGGTTTTCCCGGTGTTTTAAAAAAATTTTGCAGAGTTTGAGGGAATGTAATCTGTATCCCTCATATTTTGGCAGAACTTTGTGCGTAGAGGCTTTCCTCGAACGTTTTGATTTAGGTAACACAGGCCACATGACCAGCAGAGGGAGCCCAGAATCACAAAATGTTGGAGATGCTTTAGACTGGGGGAGTTGGGGTGAGAAGCTTGCTTTGATAATGTGCAGGAATATCGTCATTATATTTAGAAAGATACATTGATTTCTGCCTACTTAATAGATACTCCAGGGAAGAGAGTTTATGAAGTGTAGCAAAGCTTGATATCTTCTAAATGATCAAATTGTATTAACAACTGTTACATTGGAAGGCTAATCAGTAATTCTTTCTCTTTCATATATTGGTCGTTGTGACTTCATATCACCTTAACAGAAAGTAAGTAACTTCTTGGTTTTTTAAATCTGTTTGAAAATCTGTGGGTGTGAGTATGCCGACTGCCTGCCTGTATGTGTGTATGCATGTATATATAAAGTAAGCATAAGAACAGAAAATCATTAAAGACATACTAATGCAAAGGATGACTCCCATGTATGAATGACTTTTAGAATACCATGGCGTTTTAAAGCAGTTTCACCCATACGATGATAAATAGTATGAGAATTCTGCATCCAAAGGCTGTTACTGGTTAGCACATTCTTCACTTGTATACTATGGCAACAAACTTGCATCATATTGGCTTAAAATACCTTATGACTCTTAAGGACTCAGAGGTATCAAGTTGCAAAGTAGAATATTATTTTATCAATTTGATTAAACTGAATCAAAGGTGCACTGATTTGGAACATTCCAGCAACTTCGGTCATAGTGAGATTTTTGACATTCAAAGTATTTGGCAGTACTTGGCTGCAGCATTAATAGATCCCAGCAATTCTGAGCAGAACGAGCATGTCCTCAGGCTGTAGGAGAATTTAGAAAGCATGCGATAAATAGTTTGGGTCCCTCAGAAACTGCTCTGTGATTCAGACATCAGTCTGCACCATGGGATCTCTGCTGGCTTTTCTAACTGTGGCCCTGTGTTTTGTGATAGCATGTATCGCAAGCATTTACAGCATCCCTTGTGGGTAACATTTGGGAATTGAAATATAATGTTTTAAGGATGCTTGTACTAACAGAAGAATAGGCAAGTCACTGGTTGACATAGGTCAAAATAGCAGCTATAAAAGTGATCAGGGAATTTCAGTAAAAATCTGACCCCACAGTGGCCAGATTATTAGTTCATTTTCAACTTAAATTAAGCATGTGTGGTTTGTTTTGTGCTCATTAGAGAGATTCCCATGTCCAAATTTCAAGAAGGGTAGTTGTGGTCCTTTGGTTGCATGCCAAATTACTTAGGAATTGCAGATAACTGTATGAAATAAGCGTAACAGTAGCTAAAGTACTTCTTGGCTCAGTAGCTAATACGGATTTCTTTGTAAGTCAGAGAGTAGTGTCTATTGTCCACTTGCCAGTTGGCTAGACTTCGAAGATTAAGATATTTGCTGTGAGCACAGTAGTGGCCATGAGATATTGCCAGATCCTCTACTTCAGGTTTGTTCATCTTCTATCATTTTAATTGGGTAATGATATCTAAAAATATGTGTAGAATCCGGAATATCTACATTGGAATATGAGGATATGAGTTGTACATACAGGCGCACTCAGTTTTGTTTCTTCTTGATATATTGAGTTTGTCTTCCACTGCAGAGTCAGCAAGTTCTTTCTGTCTTGCAGAGAAAGTCTTAATCTGTGATAATGTTTCAGTAAAAAGATCCAAGACTGTGAGAGTTGAAAGTGCTTCGTGTTATGCATGTTAACATATGGAAGAAATTATGCAATGAGATCTGCTCTATTAAACACTTTGTGTCTTTGCTTGTCATACATTAATGCAATAAGGAAAATGTGGAAAAAGAGGAATCCTACTTATTCCAAAACTGTTTTAAGTAATCATTAAACTGAATGAAATCTCTTAATGTTTTCTGTGCTACTGATGGCAGTTTCGTTGTATTTCTGCCACATTTAGTTTTGTATTCTCATATAGTATTGGATCAAAACCAGATGTGGAGTTAGTTTTATTTGCAGAGGGGGGAAAAAAACAACAAAAAACTGTCAGAATTTTATATTTCATTTAGAATACTTATGAAATAGATACCTGTTAAATATCTGATGCATTTACCATCAACACTATTTTTACTTGTACTTTATGATATTAGACTTATTAATATGATAAATTATGTGACCAAGAGAAAATAAATTACATTGGACAGGACTTCCTGTCATGGAGACACTTTGTAGTTGATTTTTTATCAGAAGATAAATTACTATGCTATCGATCTTGCCATTAAATTAATACATGTACAGTAAGGATAAATCCTGTTGTAACAGAGCCCTGGAAATCAGCAGAAAGCATCATCATATGAAAGATTATAGCTGCAATCCAGTTTTACTTAAAAAAAAAAAAATCAGAAATTTTCAACTAAGACTGAGTGCTATGTTACAATATTGTATAATTAAGAATAGTAGTTTCTGATGGACTTTTTAAGCTCCGTTCCTGGTTTGTAGTTGAGTATATAATTCATCCTGAAATACTTAGCAACACACTTAATTTAATGCACAGGCATTGTTCCACTTAACCAAGTGGAATATATTTACGTGGCTAAAGATAAGCGTGCGTGCGGGTGAGGGACCCCAGGGAGGAAGCACAGTTTCAGATTCAGTCCCTGAGTACACCATGTACATTAGTCAGTAAATGGGGACAAAGATGTGATAGTACATCTATAACTCATGTACTTTATTTCTTAAATTGAAGTGAAATGAAACAACTGATGATTATCGTCTTCCCTATCATTCCTTAGATCATCTTTTTAGAATAATGTAAGGGTAGCTAAGGTAGAAACATTTGCTTTCTTTTTCTGAACCAAACATGCATACATTACAAAGGCAGTACAAGTACTCTTTTTTCTTTATGTATTGCTTTTCTTTTTAAATAGTGCCTTAACATGTGTTCTGCAGTGCTAGTACAATTATTATCTTGATCTCTTAATCTCTAAAATAATTCTAATTAGAAAGATAGTGTTTCATAGAAGGTACAAATGTGCTTATATAATAATACATGCTGACCACGTTAAGCCAGAAGAAGGCTTAACTATCTATCACTTTTAATTTTAAATGTGTTCTTCCTGGGCTTTTTGTTATTCTTTTGTTGCCTTTCATCCTATGGGATGCAGCTGCCCTTGAACTTGGTGCTGTTTTGATCATTCATGTGCAGCAGCCACATTGTCTGTAACATTTTAAAAATGAATCTTCATGGTGTTATTTACAAAGTAATTTCACATAAATATTTGGACTTTGGTTCTCAGAATGTGGAGCTGGTTGCTGTATGGAGAAAAGCATAATTATAATTCACAGACTTTTTGCCTCGAGCCTAAGGGACAGATGCATATGATTAAGTTTGAAACTGGCCTGTTATTGTAATGTAGATGTTTTCAGGGTTGAGAGAATTAAAAAAAAAGGGGGGGGGGGGCAAAAAAAAGCCAAGGGAATAGTTTTACAAGAGGCACTCAATCTTGGACTGCACAATTTTATTTTTCAGTGGAACCTCTCCATTAGCTTGCCTGAATGCAATGCTTCATACTAACACTCGTGTAGGTGATGGAACATTCTTCAAAATTCCTGGGAAGTCGGGACTCTATGCTCTCAAAGTAAGTTTAAATTTTGTATATGGAAAATGCATAGCACTATTAATCCATTTTATGAATGTCTCAATAGATATAAAGGTAAACAGATTAGATTTTTTGGAGAGGAAATGACCTGATAGTCTTTCTAACTGCTTTCAGATGTCCTTTAAAAGGATTTATAATGAAAGTAAACATTGAATGTTTTCTCCTAGAAAGCATGTATGTGTTTTTTAATTTAGCATGTGGCATAAAAAACATGTAGGATAGCTAAAATGCTGGCTTTTCAGAACTGTTCACAGATAGGCCTTTGTTTTATGAGTACTGAGCTCAAAAGGGTGACTGAATTTCTCATTAAGTAATTGTATTAAGGTTTGATTTTTGAATAATGAAAAATTATTTGCAAATCTAATATAATTCAGCTTTTAATTTATAGGTTGCATCATTGCTTTTGAGAAGGAATATAATTGTCAGGATAGAATTTTGCCTTTATGCTATTTCTATTCCTCTTCAGTTTTCTTATTTGGTATCTATATGACGGTTTCTGTGAGTGGAATTTTTTGTCTTGCTGTAAATGTTGAAACATAGATGAGCTTCACAATAGGAGTGGAGGAATGTGAGGCAGAAGTGAGAAACAAGAAAGTAAAATTATATCTTTGGCAGTATGAATGTAGTCAATTAAAATTTTGGGCTAAGGGGGAAGGATCTTTTGAAATTTGTGACAGACTTATTTGATGTGAGGGTTTGAAAAATATGAAATCACATAGATTTGCTTAGTCTTAATAAAAGATTCAGTATTTGTGATTGAATTAATAGTTTCCAGAAGCTTAATTTCCTAATTTACTAAGACAAAGATATTGGCACAAATCCAAGTATTTAAAATCCTTCCCATTCTTGTGAGCTCCAGGTTGCTTCAGCTATTTGAATTCAGGAAACAGGCAAAGGCAAAAAAGAAACATGAAAGGATTTATGTTTTGCTGTAGCATTATGCACAACCTACTGGAAAACTAGAATTTTTAACAGCCAAACAAGTCTGTTTCTTTTTAAAAAGTGGAAAACCTTGCATTTTATAAACTTATTTAATAAAAGAAATTATGTTACAACTTCACAAAAAATCTTTTTTATTTTTGCTTTGCAATTTTTTTCATGTTTTTATGTCTTTCTGTGAAGTACCTCACAAGCATATTTTATTTTGTTCTGTTTTTTAAACTCTAAGCTTGAGAGTACACTGCAGTAATCTATTTTCGGAGATGCAGTAGGATCATGATTGATTTTTTTCATGTTAATTTTAGTTTTCTTTTTTGTTTTTAACCACAGAAAGAAGAATCAACTGATGGAACATTGGATTTAGGATGTGAATCCGAGTTAGATGGCACTGAAATGGCTGAGACAAACAATAATAATGGAGAAGAAAATGGTGGTAGGTGTTTTAATTTCAATATGAGAGTGCATATTTTGTGAAAGGAGACTTAAGATTTTTGTGGTGTCATTTCTAAATATAACTAATGCTTTGTACTCAGTGGAACTAGTTTTGAGTGACTCCTCTTTTTTGGCCCTATAAATAAGGATCACCATGTGCCTTTATTTGACTTAGATTTGTAAGAGAAAATGAGTGGTGGTGTTGCGTGTGGTTTAGGTAAATCTTTGGCTTATAGTTTTGGTGTTCTAGGCCCCACAGCTGAAGTGTAATTTGCCTCTCCAGATTTCTGGCTTGCAGTTGTCAGACAGACTTCTCACTGATTTAAGTATGGGCATATGGGATTGGTCCCTCAGTAGAATTCTTAGTGTGTGTTGTTTTGTCTTTCAAGCAGAAGTTCTTCTGAGTGCTATGTTAGCATAAAGACATGTTGAAGTATCAAATCCTTCCCAGTGACAAACTGCAGCATTTCAATACCTTAAAAGTGGCAACCTTAGAATTATTTTTTTGTTTTGAATCGCTCATGAAGAGAACATTGTTCTCCAGTCATTTAAAATTACTTGCATGTAACAAATTAATATTATTAAAACTACACTTGAGTGTCACGCTTTGTACAAAAATCAGGGTTCTCGGGTCCTCTGAAATGAACTTTTGCTTGATCAGTTCTTCTCTTCTGCCACCCCTTCACAGCATGGCCTACAGTTGGACTGCAGCCTGCTGCTTTGGCTCACTTTGTTTGTGATGAGATTTTGTCCTGTTTACAACTAGACATGAAAGGTTCAGCTCATGGTGGTGTTCTGCTACAGAATTCTTTTTTGATCTGAAGCAGCTTATCCAGCTTCCATGCTGCTCCTACCCAGGACTGAGTCTGCTATTTCAGTATAGCTTGCTAATAGAACTGAATAATCACAAAATGCTCAGCGTAACAGAGAAACAAAACTACCTAAGCCAAGTCATTGTAGATCTAGTGGTGAAGTTTTGAAGCTCAATGGAAAAATGAAAGTCACGAATTAGGGGTCTGTTTCTTATTTTTCTTTCATATGCTATGTCTCTAAGTTAACAGACTCTTCGCTTGCAGCAGTTTTATGCTTATGTAGTATGTACTGCAAGTAGAAGTGAGTATACGTGTGTACATACTTGTAGTTCTTTAACAAATTCTATCTGCTACTCAGATGATTTGTTGTTGTACAGTTCTCTGAGTTACATGAAGAATGCAGCGGTGAAAAGCTGTGTAAGAACAGTTACAGGAAGGAAAGCAAAAGGTGATGATGCTTGTTATAAACAAATAAAAATCATGGCAAAACCCTGGCAATTATTTAGGAGTGGTAGGTTGTAAATAAGGATTCCAGAAGTAGAAAATTACTGGGTTTTGACTGTGAGAAAGCTGCATACTGTCTTCCTAGTTTACAGTAATAAAAATAATTCTAGTACTTGTGACATAAAAGAACAGCTGCCAAATGAAACTTTTCAGATATTTGAAGCAGAGCAGTAAATTACACCTAGATTGTGTTTTAAGTTGTGAAATTTCCCTCCTGATTTATCTCCATCTTATTTTGTAAAACTGTAGTATGTTTAACTTCTTCAAAACAGGACATTTAAAAAAAATGTTATGTCATATGGTGGGTATATTTGAAAAGAGTAAATGAGATGGTGATATTAAGTCCTATTATGAATACACAAACACCAATGCTACAATGTGATCAATAAGGAATTGAAAACTGTGTATCTTGTATCAGCTTAAACAGAACACAGTTTTATCAAACCTAATAGCTTTTCTTGAGACTGTCAGTTTTGTTGTTAAAGGTATCTACTGAAATGTATGTAGAATTCTATAGATGATCTCATTTACAGTATACAAAGTCTGACTTTAAAATAGGACCTTGCCCAAGAAGTCCAGACAGCTTTAAGCATATTGAAAATTAAAAATTACTAGATCTTCAAAGGCATAGGACTCACCACCTACAGTAGGTATTTTTGTTGTTCTATTCAAGATGTGATCTGAACCCTCTTCATTCGATATCTTTGTCAATTCTTTTTGAAAAGTATAAAATCCTTCTTGATTTAATTTATTGATGATAAATAATAATGTTGTGGTCCCTGTTGATTGCCTTCAAACATATTGACAGTTGAACAGTGTGATTTTTCTTTAGACTTAAAGTGAAGAAAAAATGTCATAGTTGTGCAGTGGGAACATATATTCAATAAATCAGTAAATCTGAAAAACATTTAAGGATCACAGCAGAAAATGAACATAAATGAGATGCTTTTGCTAATTAGTTCAGTGTGATTCTTGGACTATAATTCTGGTAGTACCAATTTAAGTATTTAGGCATGTTGTTTCCTTTGGGTGAAACAGTAGTTAAATTATTACTGGTGTATTGCATTTATTATAGCTGTAAAAATTAAGAAAAATAGGAAAGGATTTAGGAAAGACATATAAGAATTCCTGAGTGAACAAATGCTTCCTTTGCTCTGAGAAATTTAATGAAGTCTAGTTGTTTTATCAAAGATGAGGTGGTGACTTGATCTGTTTGTAAATATTTGAGAAAAGGCATTTCTAACGGAATTATTTGTTCCAGCAGATCAAATCTAACAAGATGTCTAAAGCAAACATTTTTTTTCTTTATATTTTACTATTATTTGACACAAAGGTAACATTTAGTTTAGTACAAAAAAATCTTTATCCTGTCTTCTGTTTTAGAAAAGATCAATAGATATAATATCTCCTTTCAGCCTCATGTGTGTGATACATACGAAGTTGGACACTTTGCATATTTTGTTCTTAATTGTCCAAATGACTGCATTTCTGTTCACTTTTGTTTCCACTGTGGTAGGGGCCAGAAGCCCAAGTTCTGACAGAGCAATCAGAAATTGCTTACAAAGTGTTTTAAAAGTGCTTCTTTAAAGTTAGCTGGATGCAGAGAATAAAACCATAAGCACCATCCTCAGTCCATCATTGGCTTGTCGATAATAGTCTTCATCTAATGGAATTAAAAGTGCCAGCTGACACTCAGAAAACAATCATGGTGTTCCCAAGCAGGCACATTTTTCCAGGTATAAATGCAAACTTCTGAACGATTTTATTAGCATGATAATATAAAAATAACTCACGATTGTAAACACATGAGTTGACCAAAGCTGTTATTTCACATCAGTATTGCTAAACTGACAACTACTAAACTGATCACAGTTCAGGATTTTTCAGATGTTATGGAGAAACCTTTCTTTCCCCACCTTCTCCAAATGCCCATGTTAAATAAACTCTTTACATGGACTCTACATTGTGTTTATAATGGAATTATAGCAGCCTCATAACTTTCTATAAATTCCTTTTCCCTCGAATACAGGGGCAGCATGTGAAGTTGCAGGCAGTAAAAGAATGAAAATCCCAAGTACTGTTGCCTGGGAAAATGATGACTATAATATCCTTTTGCACATCAATAGGATATTCTGTTCTCAAAAAGCATGTGTCCCTAGGGTTTCTGAAGCCCGGGCTAATCCATCAGCCACAGAGCACAACTGATTAAAAATTGTCTTCACCCAAGCCATACAATGTACAATGATGTAACTTTGAAGGAGGCAGCAATTCCTATGGTAGTATGACTTCCCTTACAAACCCAAAGAGAATCTGTTATTTGCCCAAATGTGAGCAATGTAGTTTTCCTCTCTAGACACTTCATTTTGCATCATTTCCTAAAAAAATTAAGTTCTTCAGTTGTGAACATAAAAAGGCAGAATTAATTTCTTAGGCAGTTTTCTTAGTAGTTGAAATGATGGATGATAGAGGATAGGGTTCATGTTGAATCCTGGAATTTTTACTTTGTAGCTGCTGTGCTCTTGATCACAGACTTTTTGGACTAGGAAGCCACTAAGATAACTTCTGTAGTGAATGAATATTCATCATGGTTTGAAATTTGAATTCAGATTTAGGTGTTCAATTCCTATCCCAGAATGCAATTTTTGGCAATTCAGGAAAACCTGGTATCTTCAGTATGTTGTCTCTTAGGAATAATATTGGGTGAATCTACTGAATATGTCCATTACGCATGACAACATCTGGATGTGGGAAATGCTCTTCTAAAAGTGGAAGGATGGTAATGGATGCAGTTTGAGCAACCAGAGTTTTGGATGAAACTTCAGAAAGAGGCAGTTCTAAACTTTTCTATCATTTTGGTGGGGCTTTTTCATCTCTCTACATGTAGCTGTAAAAATAAACTGCAGTAGCCAGGACTGAATTTAGCTTCTATTAGTTTCATTGCCACTGGAGGAGAGTCATAAGAGTGAGAAACAATACTGTGGAGCTTGAGGGAGAGATAGTTCTCATCTGCTTTTTTGGAGTGCAGTGGAGTTAATGAGACCTAGGAAGTCAATGGTTTAGTGATGACAAGCTGTATACTTTTAGTGGAAAACGTTGACTTCCTATGGAGTAAGGATTCACAGTTTTCAAAGCTTTGTGAAATGTTTGGGCTCAAAAGCATGCCGAGAATGTAATGTGATTCAATGCAAGCTACCATGCTGATCTGTTATTTGATGTCTTTTCCTGAAAAGTACTATCCAATATTACTTATCATTTCACAGTGCTGGTATTGCTTTCCAAAAAGAATGTTACAGTCACAGCAGTACTCTTGATACATGCATCTGTTTTTACTTGAGTTGGCATACTTGTACAATTAACTAACTCCCAAAATGGTTTTAATTTTCAAGAGCTTATGCCAACAGTTGAGATCTGAATTGTTCAGATTTTGCAGGTTGGGCTCTGGAGATCAAAGAGGGATGGAGGTGAATTACTTGATATATCTGTGTTGGCAAAGCATGACCATTTATGTCAATACAAGCATAGATCTGTGTCACCCAAAGAAAATATTGAATTTTATGCATATTTTATTGAGAGATTTTGTGTGTGTTTTCCTAAGGGACTTCTCTGTGATATTTCATATCTCCAGAGTGTGTGATGTGTTTTGTACTTGAGGTAGACTCTAGTCTTTAGCATATGGTAGCAATATTAGTTTGTGTTTTTTAATGTGGCCATTAGTAAACAATCCTTCTCATCTGCTGTGGTTTCTATAACAAAGAAGAAAGGGAACTGCTGCTGATTTTACTGTTTTGATTTTAAATCAGTATAGTCTATGTGAAATCAGAATGAATTGTGCTATGTATTTTGGGAAAATATGCTTCTAAAGGACTCCAGAAATTTTTCTGTCCATCTAATTACATAAACCAGTTTATAATTATTCCTTAAAACTTCCAGTGGTAGTGAGACAGAATCATTTTAAGTTATATTCCTATTAAATTTTTTTTTTTGAAGAAACACAACTTCTAATATGCTTTATGTAGGTGTGGTATTTTTCAGTCAGGGAAGGTAAATGGTAATAAAAAATTACAGGCTATAAAATTTGAAGTTAAAAGATATCATTGCTGATTTTCATAAATGATAGCCTTTCATAATAATTGCCTAAACTGATCTTGGAAAAGTGGAAGAGAGGAAGTTGTTTTAAATGGAGGTTGTCAGTAACATTTTTAACATGCTCGTTTTACTGAGTAATTTTAATTCTATAATTCATGTTAACACTCTCTGAACACTCACTAAGGAGGTCTTATCTTCAGAAACACAGCTGCTCTTCCAGCTCATAACCTAACAGTTTATGGCTTAATAGTTGCTTTTTGCTTTATTCCTTGACTCAATCCTGGCCCTTGAAGAAGCCGACTTAAAGAATGGAGCCTAATTATTCTCCACTAAATGGAAATGCCTCCCATAGGCTTAAAACAGCTCTTGTTCTTTTCCTACTGTAGCACATCCCCTTTATTTACTTCCCAAATATTTTTTCTTCATCTGTTGCATTCTTTCAGGGTTCTTTTTTTCCTCACCAGCATTCAGTTCGTTTTTAGCATTCTTTCCTGATAAAGCAAATACGGATCTGATGTTATTCACACATCTTCAGTGCTTATGGGCAAGGTAGTTGCAACTTTCCAAAGTTGTACGTATGTGAAAATATCGCTGTCTCTTTTTTAATTTGATTTTTTTTAATATGTTCTTTGGTTTTAATAAGAAATGCCTGCTTTGATCTTATGGTTGTTTTATTTTTCTTAATAGGATCGTTCATCCTTATTAATTTCAAACGTATTTTTCTGTCATATTTTTCCCTTTTTTTTACTTCTAACCCATTCTGAGAAAAGCAGTTGGACTTATTCCACATAAATGAACAAACTAATAAATACAGTTTTGTGTGGTCACAGGCATTGTAGTTTAGTGAGATTTTGGCACGCACTGATTTAAATCACTAAGCAGCAGAACATGTTTTAAAGAATAGAATTATTCATTGTCTCATATTTGTATTCCATTTCCTACAGAAAAGTCAATTCATATTGTTTTGTAAGCAATTTATATCTTGATTATCATCCAAGTAAAGTCTGTTTATCACTTTTGGTATTTTTTTTAAAAGAGTGAATAGACTAGATAAGTTATTAAGCAATTACATAAATTAATAGAATGTGTTTAGATTTCTTAGGTTTGCATCTTCTCCTTTTGGATAGTAGGCAATGACATATCTCTTATTTAATATATAGATAGGTTTATCACCATGATTTATATCAAGCTGGTTTGAAATGGAAATTTAATCAAAACATGGAAAACTATATTTAAAATAGCTTTTTACTATTTTAAGCTACTAGATGTATGAAAGAAAGTATTTATAATATGCAAAAAAAAAAAAACCTGAAGTAATGACAGAGAAAAGTAGTGTGACCTCTAATAGACCCTATCACAGTTTCAGGGTTTGTCATTAAAAGAAAAATGAATGAAAGGAGAAAATTAATACAGAGCTATGTTAATTTTTATTCCTGTGCTGTATCATGGCTTAGACGTTTACAGTTTTAGTGTGAGGCATCATCAGTTACTGTTGTCAGACTTCACCAGAATGAACTTTATCACCAAAATAAAGAGGAGAGACTTGGATAATATCCTGGATTACTGTAATGAAAATCAGTATTTCCCATTTGAACCAGAGGGTGATGTGAGTTACAGGCATCCCTATCACAGACAGATCATGTATCCTCTCATAGAAGGGACTGTTAAACATGTAACAGTTTCCATTCTTAGATGTTCTCGCATTTACTCTCCTAAACTCTGGGGTTTATGTGCTTACACTATTTCAAGTCTTTTTTGTCTCTTTTATATATCGGATTTTGCCAGAAAACAATAAAAAAATTCTTTGAAAGGAAAGACAAAAGCTGGATAATATGAAATGTCAGGGGTTTATTTTGGTGTAGGTGTTCTTTGTCTCAGGAGCTTAGCTATTGTATTGATTTAGATTATATAAGCCAGCTATTATTTGTTTTCTGCTGACACCTTGCTGCTCCTTTAAGTTGTCTTTTCTATAGTAAGCTTTGTTCATCATGTGGAAAAGATTGATGTGAACCAGGTGATGCTTTAAACTCAGAACCTGTTCTGTGTTACAGCTCTTTTGTATATTTTGACAAATATTTCAAGTATAAGGGAAACAAGTGACAACTACCAGCTGTAAATCTTGTGGCAAAATAGGTTTTGTCTTATTTACTAGGCTGGAGTAACTCTCTTATGAGGACAGGCTGAAGGAGTTGGGGTTGTTCAGCCTGGAGAAGAGAAGGCTCAGGGGGGACCTCATAGTAGCTTCCCAGTATCTGAAGGGGGCCTACAGAAAGGCAGAGGTAGGACTTTTTAATAGCTTATGTGATGGAAGGACTAGGAATAAAGGATGTAAATTGGAAGAGGGTAGATTCAGGTCACATGTAAGAGGAGATTTAGGCTGGATCTAAGAAAGAAGTTGTTTACCGTGAGAGTGGTGTAACACTGGAACAGGCTGCCCAGGGAGGTTGTGGATGCCCTCTCTCTGAAGGTGTTTAATGTCAGGCTGGACAAGGCATTGAGCAACCTGATCTAATGGGAGATGTCCCTGCCTAAGGCAAGGGGGTTGGAACAAGATGATCTTTAGAGTCCCTTCCAACCCAAACTATTCTATGATTCTGTGATCATGACAATGCTGTAAAACTCTGTATTCTGGTTGTGAGGTAGGTATTAATTATTTTTCCTTTCAGTGTAAAAAAAATTTTCAACATCACATTCATTTTATGATGGTCATTAATTATTGGCTACTAAGTTCTATCTATTTAATCTTTTTATTTCTTACAAACACATAGAAGAAAATCACTACAATATCCTATGAAACAATGCTTAAGGGGAGAGAGTTAAGAGTGCTGCTTCAGGTGTCTGCTCATCCCTCTGAAGAATGGAAGGAGAAAACCATAGGCTAACAGAAAATTTGGGCTAAAATTATTTCTGCCACAGGCATGTGCAGCTGATTTATGTGTTTTCAGACTGTTGAGGTAGGTGTGCTATGTATAGCAAACCTCGGAAAACCATATACAGCTGGAGAGCATTAGAAGGAAGGTATGTCCGCAGGCAAAACAGCTCTAAGCAGTGCTGGAATACAGACTTCAACTGAGTCAGCACAGGAGAATGGAAAAAAGAGTTGCTGAATTTCTGGTTTCATGCTAATGCTGTTTCAGCTGGAGTGTCCTGGGACACCAGTGAGAGTACTAGGATGGTACTAGTAATGCAGGCCATTGAGGGTGGAAAGGTTTTCACAGCCATTTCAGTCAAGCTTGCTGGCGGCCAAGGCTAATGGGGTCCTCACGGTTTTCATATCTGTTTAAAAAGCTGCGGTTTAGAAATAATTGTATTTACTTGTATTTTTAACCAAGAGACTTATTCTGTGGCTCACGCAACTTGTATTCAAGAGGATGTTTAATGCAAGTGCTGCAGTGTTTGTTCATTAAAGCGTGTATTATTTAGTAGACTGACAAATAGCAATGTGTATTACCTGTGAGAACAGAATTCCTCCTTGCAGCCTATTCCAGTCTAGCCTTAAACAGGAAAGTGTGTGTTACTAGCTTTACCAAGAAGTACTTATAAAATACTCTAGTTCCAAAGAAGTCATTACAATCTGGCATGAAGTTACATATTTATAAATATTTCTAGAACATAAGGTCATCAGTGTCCCTTGTATAAATACACATTTAGAGGTGTAAATTAAAATGTCTTAGAAAGTAATTTTCATTGAGCTTCTGTTCAAAAACCATAGTTAAAATGTGTTTCAGTTATCTTTCAGGACTTGAAAGTCAAAATAGGCATGGTCTCCAGAACTGCATAGAAAGGTTACAATGTGGTACAAATATTTGTGAAGTGATGCATTTATTTAGAATATGGATAGATTTTCAGTTCGTGATTAGTTGAATTTCCTAGGGCGAGCTTTGTATTTTCCAAGCACTGGCCTTTTTCCTTTTTTTCCTGTCCTAGGGGCTCTCCAAGATGCAGGGATTATAACCCCCATAACAGTGTTCTTTTTTTTTCTTTTGTTTCTTTTTCTAAAGTTTGCCCAAAGCAGACATCTGAAGAAATGTCTTCCAGTCGTGATTTGAGCCTTACTAATGCGCCGGTGCAAAACAAGCTAGTATCTTCCTTCCAGCAGCACACAAAGAAAGCACTTAAACAGGTAAGCATGTATTGACTGATAATCAATCGTGTGTCAGTCTTACATGAATAAGATCTCAGCAGAGTTTCAAGGCATTTCTGAAGGGTTTTTGTCCTTTATTTGGTAGTGACTTGGTGGTGTTTTTTTCTTTTTTTTTTTACTGGTGATTCCGTCCTGCGATTTATTGTAAGTTTGATGATTTTTGGAGTGCTTTTCAAGTAAGCAGAACTGTTTATATTGTCACATCCCTGCTTTTCTTATGTAAGCATTTGTGTTGGAAATTTTACATGAGGCTTAAAATGAAAGATTTTTAAAGCAGTACTGCAGATAGGTAAGAATCTGGGTACATCTGCTGGGGTTTTTTTCCTTAACGGTCTGCTAGGTAATCTTCTTTCATATTTATTATATTTGACACTATATAAAAATTGTGTAGTTTATATTTTATTTATAACTTATGATTTGGATGATTTAACTTGCATGGCAAGTAGTAAATCTTGGCAAAAGTAGCTGATTATTGGAAATTAGATATTAAATTAATGCAGATCAATGTGAAAATTCTTTTCCAACAGTGCCAAATTACATCAGTTTTCAGTCAGGCAAATAAAATACTGCAATTTCATTAAAAATTATCATTGTTTCCTCTCAATTTTGAGCATGTAGGTATTGTTTTAGTCTTATACAGACTACAAAAATGAAATACAAGTTTTCTAAAATGTTAGCACAATGAGATGATGTTGTTTTAGTTCTTACTGTAACTGTTCTCATAGTCATGGTTAACAGAGATCCAGTATTATGGGATATTTTGTTGCCAAGTTGTTGATTTAGACTTAAATTAAGCAAAGTCTGTCCACATCTCCACAAAACACTTAAGCATTTGTATTTAATTTTTTGTGTGATTTGAATTAAAATTAATGGACCTTTAACATTTACATAAAGTAATCTTGTACCTAGGGTTTTTGAGGGCTGGAAAGGAAAATTCATCACTGGACACAAAGCAATTCATTACTTGGGTGGGCAGTAGTGAAAAAGACACATGTTTTGGAAACTCTCCTATACAGATCTCTGCCATACATGAACTTTCTTAGGGGTGGAGGGAGCAGAAAAATGGAAACAAGGGGAAAAACGAGCAAAACAACAAATGTTTGAACTTCTACAATTGTTTAAACTCTCACATTTGTCACTTAGCAGATATATAGCATGGGGAATAATTTTCAAAAGGGCAAACTAATCAGGATATCTTAATTAATATGGAAAGGCATAACATTGATGGAAATACTTGAAAACATTCCCTAAGGCAGTAAGGTTAGAGCAATATCAGAAAGTTAAGTAATCAATAAAAAGAAATTATCTTTAATTAAGTTGATGGTAATTAGATCTTGTACTTCAGAATATGGGAGCATTATTACAGCTATCAGTAAAATGTTTTCTTTATCTACAGTATTAGACAGATGGTCATTTTTATTGTGGAATAGTAGAGAATTTCTCCTTTGTTTTCTCAGAACTAGAATTTCAGGAGTTGGCTACTGCCATACACATACTGCAGATTGGATTTAATTTGACATTGTAGCAGCGGTGAATTAATGTGAGTGATTTTATCTATAAAATTGCTGTTGGAAATGTATTCGTTCAATTTCCAATCTTTCCATTGCTTTTATGGATTTATAGTAACTAAAATTTGTATGAAGAAGAGAACCTATAGTACCTTTCAATACACAAGAAACTTTATAGACAGTTATGTTCAACATTCCTCCAGCTGATTCTAACTTACTGGTTCCATGCTAAAGTAACAGAAGAAGATCCATCGTCATGCTCTCAGCAAGTGCTTATACTACTATATAAACATATGTATACAGTATATATGTGGTAATGGAATCTTCCCTGGCAATTGCTTTTTTTTCTGTTGCTAATCAGTCTCCACAAACTGAAAACCTAGAAAATAGTCCTCTAGTTTCCTAATCAATTTATTTTAAAAACTGTGAATTCTTCAAATAAACTTGATATTTTTGTTTTGGAATACATTATAATTAAAGTGAGAGGCAGTAGTGCTTGAAGATCTGAGCTAGAAGATTTTCTCCACTGTTTATCTACTTACTAAACTATTCTAGTCATATGTAGTTCTCCTTGAAGCACTGCATGATGGATTTACATGTTATTCAGTTTTTAGTAAATTCCTGTGTTTAGGTTGCAAAGAGCAATTTCAGATTTTCTTGTAACAGCCTGCACTTCAGAATGTTCTCATGAATCAGATTGGTCACGGCACTTCATTTCCAAGCTATGCTTGGAAGAAAGACCATTTTCTGACTCTCAGTCTAGATTTCTCTCAGGTAGCAGTGGATCTGGAGTCCTTTGCGGGAGCTTGTGAGATTGCAGTTGCAGTGTACCCTCGCAAGTCTCTGTCATAGTTCAGACCTTATCTCCTCACCTTTCAAAGACTGGGCTTCCATTTTGGTCTGGAAACTTCCTAGCTTCACTGCCCTCCACAGTGTCCTTGTTGGGAGAAAGGTTTTGAGTGTTTTACCACTGAGTATATTTCATTCTTCTTTTTCGTTTGTGAGGGAGCTTCCATTTTTCTCTTGTATAGTTTCAGAGTGTAATGTCCATCAAAATAGGTCCCATTCCTGGGAGTTTAGGCGCAAGAGTCTATGGTGTAGAACTGTCTTTTATGCTTGGCTTTCTGATGGCAGCTATTACAGATTTCTGTTTCCCTTTTGCTGTTGGAAGTGCTTGGGGGTGTGTGCCCAGCTGTTGCTGATCTAGTGTATGGTCACACTCTGATTTCCTATCAGTACTGATCAGTTCCATACTGATTTACTTCATTTTCACACTCGAGAGTTTTGGCATGCAGACCCATGTAAGGACCTCTTCCTGGGAAAGTACTGAACTACATCTGCATCTGCTAGCAGTGGTACATGGTCACACTACTGTGTGAATTGTTCTTGCTGGACAAGGCTAACTTACAGACATCAAATCGTGCCATAGTATCTACCATGGTCCTCTCTGGTACAGTTACTCTTCCATTGACTTGAGGTGATACTTTTTTTGGAAGTCTTCACTATGTACAGATTTGTCTGTATCTATCAAGATGTTCTTGGAACATTCCTCAGAAGAAATGATCATACCTGCAAACTGGCCTCATGTAGGTAACACTAAGTATGTGTGAATATCCAGGACATTGAGGTGGTGTTAGTGACTCTGATAGCCAAGTGTATGAGCACCTTGTCCATCAGTGCACCAGTTGTTTCCTGGGGCAGTACCAAGAGAGGATAAAGAACTTGAAGATGCACTATAACGATGTCTGGGATGATAGTAGTGCTCTCAGATGTGGAAGAAAATCCTGCCTCACTTTTGGCACTTTGGAATCAGCACCAAGAAGGGTTCCCATAAATTTTCTGTTGGGAGAAGAGAAGGATACTCCATTCAGACTCAGGATCTGAATACAGAACAGGACATGTCTGAGACTGTGCTGGGCATCCAGATCTCTTTGTAGAGACAGAAACTCCAGAGACAGCAGCCAAGTGGGTTTGGGAGGAGAGAAGCTCAGGAAATAAGGGAATCTACACAAGGTATGTTACTGCTGCTGGTTTGTTTTGTTTTTCTTCTTTGGGCTTTGTCTGCATGCTTGGTGGCTGGGTTCATATGTGTGCCACTATTTTATTCATAAAATATGTAGATGCAGTTTTTTAGTGAGGAGGAAGGCACCCATCTGTGTGATTTGTTCTTATAGTAGAAGTAGCAATTATACATCCCTTCTTTCCAGTGGATACTGTCAGACCCCAAGCAGTAAGGCAACTATGGGGAAGTTATGATTTAGCTTATACATTGCTTCTGAATTATAGAACATTAGACCTGTACATCTCCAAGTCACATTTCAGGCTGAGTTTTCTAGCACAGCTGTAATTATTATTAGAAACCAACTTACAGCCTGAAGCTCTAAGAGACTAAATTTCAGAGCAGAATGATGAACGGTGTAATTTAGACTCCATTTATCCAAATTCATGGGATAGTTTATCTATATTTCTTCATTTGTTTGTTTTTTAAGGACACAGGTGTCCAAGTGCCTAGATTAGCACCAGAGGTAGAATCCTGATCTCCCTTGATGCTGCTGTGGTTTTGCTTTCCCATCTTCAGCTCAGGCACACCACTTATCTTGTATTGAGAGAAGAACAAGAGCAAACTCATCAGTCTTGCTCCCTCATACTCAGTCTGCTTGGACTTCTTTCCTTGGCTACCACCAGATACAGGTCACCTTGAAGCAGTCTGGTGTCTGTAGAAAGTAAACCAATATGAGTCTATCTGTGGTGTCTATCGTTTGACTCATTTGAGGAACTACTTGCGCACATGTTCCAATGTAAGCCTGATACATCTGTCTGCCATCCTTTCCCTTCATAGCCTCCCCCAGAAACAAAGATGACAGAGGAGATAATTATGATTATGTCCTTATCACTTAGAATTTGAGCACAGGGTGTCTTCCTGAAAGGCTCTGAAAATCCACTGTGAACTAAGTTATATTTTTTGTACTGAATTCCTCAGTACAGAGAGCTTGCTGTTGTTTCTTAGTGTCTCTGTTAACTATTTCCTTGTGTTTCATTTCAGATGCTACAAATTTACCAAGTCCACAGTGGAAGAATTCTGGCTTTCTAGCCAAAGCATTTGATCAGATGTTTGGCAACATAAATGATGATTCTTGACAAATTTTCCTGTCAACCAATGGAAAACAAGGAAAACATGTTGCTTTTTTGACTTCTAGAGAGACATGGGAAGGGACAGTGGAATTTACAAAGTGCGTTCAGGAAAATGGAAGCTCGAAGATGATAAACTAAACTGATTTTCTGATTGTCAAGACAAGTCTAGGAAAGAGGACAGAAACTATGGCAGGGAGACTGCATAATGGGGAAAAGAAGCTGGAAGAGCAAGAGTTCCAGCAGGAGCTCTTCAGGGAGTACATGCATTGCCCGAAGGCAGGCTGCACGGTATGTCCCTCTAAAGGTCCCTATGTACCAGCTGCTCAACAAGTGTTTGGGTAAGACAAAAATTTATGGGACTTTCTTCTGGTCCTCAACCCTTACCTGTGATGGAAAGAAAGGGGCAGGGATCCACACAACCCCTGTGCTCTTTTTGTACTGCTTTTTATTAGCAAGCTCCCAGTTGCTGGGGCATTGTGCTTGTTTGCTTTTCTTATAGGGTTGCTTGCATAGAATGCTTTTTTGCAGCTCTCCTCCACGTTTCTAGTTTAATAAATGTGTTTTCCAGAATTTCTTCCTCTAAGAAAAGAAAAACTGTACCATGGTTGAAGTATACCATATTAAAGTGTAGTTGCCCCTGTTCCTCAGTGTAGAGCAGTATCCCTCACTTAAAATATGTCCTGGCACGAATGTTACCTTTAGTTAAATCTGCCACTGCTGCATAGTGGAGTCTTCAAAATACAGGTTGAAAGCACACTCTTTGTTCTGTTCTGTAGATTAAGTTGCTTGTCCCAAGTCTCGAACAGTCAAGCTGATGATAGTGACCTAGTTCTGTGCATTGTACTTGTCTAACAATGTGTATCTTTAAGCAACTTGGGAAACTATTTAAGATGGTTGGGTTGTTACTTCTGTATGAATGACAAATGTCACATGAGAGTCCCATTTTGTTTAGCCTGTGCATGGCAGCCAAGCTTTTATGTTCCTTAGGTTTTCAGTATATTGGCAGTGAATGTCTAAATACATATCTTCTTTTGGGCCACAGTAAAAGAAAAGCTTTTGATTTGAATAGTTTATAACACGAAAGGATGCCCAGGTGAAAATGAATCATGCCTTCATTTTGAAGTGCATCCTGGAAATGGTTGGTCTTGTAAAGGAGAGGCAGGAGCTGGAAGGGACCGCAACTCTTCAGAGCTCTTGGAAGCCTCCTACAAAATGCTGACAAGAATTTATCTATGGATGCGCTTGTGGGAGCTGTGAGTAGGTTCTCAGAAGGCTGTGTGCTGAGATTGTGTAGGCATGTGGCAGAACTTAGGATAGAATAGGATGTCTGATAGAAAGGCAATACGTTGGAACTGCTTATGTTGCTGCAGTTTAAATCAGTGCTGTTTTATTTTAACTGTTCTGTGAATCCATGAAGCAGGATGTCACTGAGAAATTTTAATTTAGTGGAGACATGAGAATTAAAAGCTGTCTTAATTTTACTAACAAAATGAGAGTGAGAGACAGGACAAAGATTAAATTTTATGCTTGTGTTAATTAAAATAGTGGTAAACTATAAATCTGTTTCATCTATGCCAATTTGGGATCCACGATCATGTTGTAGAGTTGTTACTTCTTTTATGCAATAGATTTTTATCCACATACTATAGATCATGTTTTTCACATGTCAGAATGAAAGAAGTCCATAGCTTCACATAATGTGTTAAATTTCAAAGGTTATGTTTCATGATATGAGGTTCAGAATGTAGGTTTGACATTTATGGAACAAATCGATATCTAGGATGATGTTGCTTTATGCGGGCAAGTGTTACATGATTTGTTGTTAATAACTTAATTTCTAACATTCTTAGCATGTCATGCATTTCAGCTCAAATGAAAATGGTTTTCTGCATTAGTGGTTTATCTCTCTGCTGGATTTGTTCATTCTGAGTTGAAAAGATGTGGGAAAGCAAAAAAATTATAAAATATCCTGAACAGCATAAAATCAGAGCACAGAGCTCAAAGTTTTGGTTCTGTTGCTCTTTCAGGGATGCATTTTTTCCCCTCTCTCCAGTTACTTTCTGGTTCATAATGTTTCCTTTATTCCTACTTCAAAGATGACTTCATTAGTTTTTACAGATATGAGTCAGCTATTTTGTCAAATGAGTAAAGAATTCTTAAGATCAACTCATTATGAAATGATTATTCTAAAGAACAGATAATGACATTCCTGTAACCCCCAACACACTGCTCCTCTCCAACACGGGCATAAACCCCCTGAAAAAGAGGAGACTTACTCTTATCACCCCTGTTTAAAAAACTGACTGTTAATTGCATGTTTTTCTTTTGGTGTCTATCTTCAGACTTTATTTTCTTTTCCTTAATACATATATTTTGATGTTATTTTGAATTCTTTTGATGGAAATGGATTGGTAGGTTCCTTGCAGATTTTGGAAATAATAATTATATTTTTAAAATCGATTATTTCAAGCCCTGTATAATGAACATAGCAGTGTTATTCAGCAGATGGTCACAGGTTCATTTTTATGAATGGGAATATTGGGAATTCTCCGTAATCATTATGTGCAAGAGATTGACAGATGTCCTTTTCAAATCTGCTTCTGAAAGGCTGAATGTAAGTACAATCTTTCGGTGGTGATTTTAAGAGAGATTTTAATGTTTAACTTGTATATCAAATGAACTTCCATTATCTTTCCTATTTATTTATGTGCCGTGCAAATAGAATGGTAGTAATGTTTTGCAGAGTACTTTGACAGCGATCAGTTCTAGGAATTTTCAACTTGCAGCTTTTCTGACTCAAGTATTAAGTATGAAGTGATTGAATACATTTGGTATGTAAATACAGAGGCTCTTCAAAGAAAAATCTACTTTATGTAAGCTGTCATATGTGCTATATATGTTTCTCTCACTTTCCATAGTAAAAATGACACCGTATCATTTGGTAGAATCATCTGCTCTTACTTGCAGATCTGTAGGCAGCCCAGTTAGGAGGTTATATATCTCTAAATATGGATGAGATGCAAAAGGCTGCAACAGTGAAAGATGCCAATGTAGTTTGTCTTACTGTTATTGTATCTACAGTGAGATATGGAACCATTTTACTTTAAAATCAGTTATAAAATCTATTATTTTCTTCAGTGTTAGTTACCAGTTTGACTCATCTACTTTGTGTTTATTCCCAAAACTAGAGATTTAGTTGATCGTGGTGTCTAGGAAAGCACTAAATTAGCTTGGTGCACTGTAGGCACAGTATAGCATAGTGGTGTATGTTTCAATTCAAGTAATCCCATTGACTTGCCAGCTAAGTAGAATTAATCTTAGGATATGAGATTCTTGTCTTATCCTACAGTAGTCTTGTATTTTGAAATTAATATCCCTCAGGCTAAGTGTAGAGAAGTTATAAATTTGTCCTCAGCAGAGAATTCATGGTGTCCTTGGTTTATGCTTAACTCCTTCTGGTGTTTGGCTTTACTAGTTAGGCATCAGTCAGCAATTTCTCCCTCTGATGGGTTGCTCCTAGTGTTTTCTCACAATTTTGTTCATCCAAAATTTTCAGTCCCTGCCGTTTGAAATTCAAGGGTGAATTTAACACAAAATTATGATCATCTGAGAATAATACGTCCCATTAAATGGGATGACTTAAAAAAATCTCAGACATGTTTTTCAAACTTGCCTCATTGTGTACTATTGGCAAATGAAAAGATAGAGAGGTGTGGGCAATTCTGTTATCTAGGCACATAATAATTCATTTGCACTTAGTGTTAAAACTTTAACTTAGATTTTTATGTCCACATGTTTTAATTGTTTATTTTCAATTCTATAACCTGATTTCTAGGTATTTGTTTGTGTAGGGTTACTGTCAGCTTGAGTCATCATGTA
Source organism: Turnix velox (assembly GCA_013400935.1). Lineage (NCBI taxonomy): Eukaryota > Metazoa > Chordata > Aves > Charadriiformes > Turnicidae > Turnix > Turnix velox. Next base: position 87,120 of record VZTY01012534.1, on the reverse strand, counting down.
CAAACTTATTCCAACTTTTACTATGGGTCCAATGTGGTGATTGTTTATGTTGTGAAATTTGAGGATATGGGGGAAGGACTGTCAGCGAATCAGTAAATTTTCAAGAAAAAGAGAAACCATGAAAACCAAATTTGTGTCAAAGTGAAGTGGTGTCTTTAAAGTTTGTTGAGGTGCTCACATAATGAGGTGCTCAGCCTGTAATTCAGAAGTGGGCTATGCCTCAAATAAATGGTTCTGGTAGCAGCATTTGCCTGCTCCCAGCTGCATTCCCTGCTGTTGAGGCTCTGAGTGTCCAGGGAATGCTGGGATGAGCGGTCTTGTCTTATATTAGAGCTGTGTGAGCATGAGGTGGCCTGTGCCCTTTGGAAGTTCCAGATGAGTTGCATAAATTTGTGCTTAAGGTCCACAAGTGCCCTTCCTGTGACAAGAAAGAAGGTAAGTGGTGAACCTAACAAAGATTGGGTACTGCTGCCTTCACTCCAGCAATGTGTGTCACCCAAGGTGTACAAACACTTCTGCGTGCCGTTGGTGGTGGATACCTTGCTGCTTGCACTCTCTCATTCCTGAGATTCTTTCATTCATTTAAAGCGTTGAAAATCAACTGTGAGGATTTACAAAGGCTGTACCTTTGTCACAGTGGCTGTATAAGTCATTAAAATGGTATTTAGCAATGTATTCTGGCTGTGGTTTGTGGTAGAAATTGGAATGTCTTGAAAGGTGAGGAGGAGGCTGAAAGAGAACATGGGACAGACAGCATTTGGGCTCTTACTCTTTTGTCTAGGATGAGAGAGGATGACAGGAAGGATGGATATTTCTTCTCTTTGCTCTTAAATCAGGCTGTGGGGCACAATAACACAAGGTTTGGGTTGTGATTATATTGATCTGCTGTTAGCACAGAAGTCGACTGTCTTTTCAATAAATTTTAGTGGTCTACTTGTTACTATCTCAGTGGGGTTACTATTAAATGAGAATCACATGGTTTGACACTTAACTTGACAGGACTGTGCATTGAAGGTCATTTTGGGGATTTTGGTGGAATGTTACCATTTTAGGATTTTCTGTCCATAAGTCTGACTGTACATACTGTATACCAGTATGAATTTTCTGTCTCAAAAATGTCTGAAGTATGTTCTTCATTGCTTTTTACTTGTTCTTTGATTCGGTGCAGGTCTGACCATCCTCTTCTCTTTGTTTGATTTTAAGTGTTCTAATTTGCCTTTCTTTGTATAGTGCTTATGTGTCTTTTAAGAAGTGTACTATAAAAGGGGTTAATCAATAGAATAGCTTTTGTGTGGCTTGGTGTATTTTATGTTGTATAGTGTGTTATTTAGAGGAATGGAGTGATATTGATTTCTTTTTCTCAGAGGTTTTTTTTTAATATATTTCGCTATGTGAACATTTTGGTAAGATATTACAGATTAATTGAAGTTACAGATTTAAACCTTTTAAGGCATCAGTTATTCTTGCTTGTAAACCTACAGGGATAATTCATATCAAATATGTTCCTTGTTGATAGATTATTACTTTAATAAATCCCCCCCACAATCAGAACACAAATCACAGTTATAAAAAGAGAGCACACAGGAAGATTGGAGAATAATAGACAGGAGAATAGAAGAGATCTGTAGTAAGCCCAGCCTGTTGTGATGAATTCAAGAATTTTAATGCTTGCAAATCTATTAATTGGCATGTATTCCTATTTGTATGTTGCATGATCTTTTGAATCAGATATAATTTTCCATATGAAACAGTCTGGCAGGTATTTGCTATTTCTAATCTTTAAATATTTTGTATTACATTATCAACCCTGCATTCAATCCATTTATGAAACACAAAGCACTCCCATTTGTAGGGATTTATTCTTGTATCATTTTTCCCCAGATTTGCCAGAGCACCATCATGTTCGTGTTCTGAAGGTTAATACCCAAAGTCAAGCAGACAGTAGCCAAGTGCTGCAAGGTTTCCAAGATTAGGACTGATTCCCTTCACAAAAATAAATGATTCCTGCCATGTTCAGTGATTTTGTGCAGCACTACTCACGGCTGAGTGAGTGCATCAATACTGTAGTCCTTACATGCTGTACATACTGATGACACTCTGTGTTAACTTGATTGACTGAGCAGTATACTGGAGAGGATGCACCTGCGAGAGATGTGCAGACATATATGTTTTTATTCTGCTTTTGAAGCATTTATTTTACGGGTTTTTCACTTGGAAATTTTAGTTTCACATTCCATGGGTTATCATGTTGTGCTGTTAAGGTAGACCAAACAGTTACGTGCTTCTTTGTTGTCAAAACTGTACTGGAAAATTATCTAAGGTGCATCATTTTTCTCCTCTTAACCAAAAGCTTTATATTTTAAAGGAAAATGACCTAAAGGGGATGAGTGTGAAGATTGGCAATTCAGTAGCTATGTAAATTATGCTTATTTTAAGAGATTCGGTTTAATGGTAGAGAAATGTCTCATGTAATCCACTTATAAGCATGATTTTTCATTACATTTTTCTGTTTTGTTATCATTTTGTAGGCTTTGAGACAACAGCAGAAGAGAAGAAATGGAGTCTCAATGATGGTAAACAAGACTGTTCCCCGTGTTGTGTTGACACCATTAAAGGTGTCTGATGAGCAGTCGGATTCACCTTCAGGTAAATAGCTAAAAGGACCATTTGCAAGATCAGCTCTAGTCACAGAGCCTTTCTGTGAATCAGCTGTGTAGCATACAGAATTTGGAGCTGCTGGAATATTATTTCCACTTCGTGGGTTTGTTTAATGTCTTTATTTCCTTATCAAGTCTGATGTCTCAAGGATGGAGATTTTTGTCTAATAAAGAACTGAAGGCACAGACTAAAATAACGGTTGGTGATAGCAGCTTTAAAGGAATGTGAAGTAACATTTTGTTTGGCTCTGGAACTCTAATGGAGGACCACATGCTGGTATTCAATGCCATAAAAAGGGGAGGGTGGGGGGAAGGGCAGGCTTCTCTCTGAATGTGAATTTGTGTCTCTGTTCTGCATTGCAATAGTCAGATCCTTTTGTTAGGTTTTCTTCTTGTACTATGCTTATCACTGCAGCATAACCTTGACCTTTAAATCTGGTGGTTACGTTGCTTCATTTTAAGGGATTTCTCTATGTTAAACACAAATTGACAACTCTATTTCCAGGCATATCTCTTCTATAAATGTTTCTTCACAAAAGAAATATTTTTTTATCACCTTTAGGTTGCTTTATTGACCTATAACTTGAGGTTAAAATATTTTTAAAGATATCTCTCGGGTATTAAGGGAATATGTTATTTTTATTAGATCAGTGAACATTTTACTGACTGCAGTGTTCAGTAAACTTTACTTTTCAGCAATTAATTGATTTATGGAGTTTTTCCCCTGATGATGAGGCATTGTGTTGTAAGGTGTACTGCCTTCCAGCAAGTGAATGTCAATTTTTTTTTTTAAATCCTGTTATTGTTTTGTTTTCAGTGTAGGGGCTATTGGGGGGATTCTTGGTAAGAGTGCCTCAATATCATGTTTGCGGGTTTGTTTTTTTTTTCCTAAGGGTCTGAATCAAAAAATGGTGAAGCAGATGGTTCTGATAAAGAGATGAAACATGGGCAAAAGTCTCCAACTGGGAAGCAAACCAGCCAGCACTTAAAAAGGTTAAAAAAATCTGGTTTAGGTGAGTAGGAGTAAAATAAATATCTTACTTGTTAATGTAATACTGGTATTTTTCTAAACTCTGTATTCTTTTTTAAAGTTTTATTTTTCTGGTTTATTTAATCGTTCAAATTCCACAGCTGACCATTTCCCCAGAAGGCATCTTTCTTTCTGGCTACCTGGAAAATTCATGGGTAATTTTTCTACAGTTGCTTTGTAAAATTTGACAAACCTAACCACCTGCAGGCAGAGAGGTCATTTAGCAATTAGCTTGTGATTACCACATTATAATTTTTGTGGGGATGTGTGCACCATGTAGAAAATACTTACTTCCTGGTAAATGTATTTACAGTCTAATATGCATTTATTCTCATATGTATTTAAGCACATATGCTTAAATACCTGTCCTATTAGAAGTTAATATAGAGATTGGGCATATATAATGTTTTGTTGATTTTCTGGTTGCTTTGTTTCTTCATTGGGATCCTTAATTATTTTGAAGCTACATCTCATGAGGTGGTAGATACAATTTCCAGCTTTATTTTCTGTGTTTTTTAGCAAAGTTCATGGATGACAATCAGTAATTAATGAAGAACTTCGTCTTAAGAGATGTTAAGAGAAAAATTTCAGTAGCTCTATGTGATAGGAAGATTTTCCTGCTCTGCGTGAAGTATAATTGGAAATGTTCCCTAAGGAGCAGAAAATGTAGTGTTCACTAAGCCTGTTGTCTTGGCTAAAGTAAAGTAGAATAATTATGTAACTGTTTCTTTATCTTTACAAAGGCCTCTTTACATTCAGCACACTGCTTAATTATTTGGAGAAGTATTTTTCAATGTGACCACGTTGGAAAAGTTAGCAAATGAGTTTTTGTAGCGGCTGGATGACCTAAAAATTACTTAATGTCTATTGTTGTGGGGAGAAGATTGTTCTTTATTAATGATTCCACCTAGTCCTGTTCCTCTGTATAACCATTCAGTAAAATAGCTTGAAGGTACTTACTAAATATGTTATTGCCAGTTCCTGTTGAACTCTTTCCTGCAAGGCTTTATTGAATCACAGTGTACTTTGCTGCCATAAATACTCTCTTTGCAGGTTAGTCATCAGTCTCAGAGGAATAGTTAATTATCTGTGTTGATCAAGTGGCATTATTTGCAACCAAAATACTCCTATAGCATTACAAATTTTTGCTATGCAAAGAAATATTCAATTTTAGATTGTTTTCCATAAGTTTGCTCTGAATTAGAGACTGAGATATATAATCTGATGTATACATTCCTCACTATCCCCAGATATTTCATCAATTGTTGTCTGAGGATAGCAAATGTAGAGTGAATTAATTAGATTTTTTGTGGATTTCCTCTGGCCTTTTGGGACACCACACTAGTAATGCAGTATATGTGAGGTTTCATGGTTTCTGTTCTTGTACATGCTCCAACACTTCTCTTGCAGCATGATATTTCTTGGGATACTAATAAGTATCAACATTTGTTGAGCCTCTTTGAGAATAGGTCCAGTGTCCTACATATTAAATAACTCAATTTGAGAAAGTGTCCAATTTTGTGAAGCCACTGATCTGCCCAACATTCAGTACCCATTGTGTTTGGTAGACTTGCTGATCTCCCATTAAATGTGATGGCTTTTTCCCCTTTTACTTCTGCCAGCTATGTGTTGGCAGAAATATATCGTGTATTGATATAGAACCATGGTGTTTCCATCCTTTTTTACGGTTAATTCTCTATGTTGGAGATTAATCTCTTTGTTTCCAAGACTGTAAGTCTGAGTTTTCCAGGTTATATTTCCAGTCTGGGCAGCAAACTCTGGTAGCAAATACATAAGGATTCAAAATGTCTTTCTCTGTAGAAAGCAATATGGAAAACATTAGCATTTGTTTAGTCATAAAATTCTTTCAGAGTTACAATTAGCTGTTCAGTAGTGGCATACTCTTGTCATATTTCACAGAACAACGGTTTCCATACTATTCCCTATATCTATTTACACTTGACACCTGCATTAAACATCCTAAATTAGCCGTAGGAAGAGTGCAGAAGTGAGAATTTATCCTTCTGAGCATGTTTTGTTTTTTTTAAAGTATGGCTATGCTGGGAATCCACAGTGAGATACTGTCCTGTCATCCTAGGAGCAACACATGTTTTTTCTACCTTCATAGTAGCCTGTAAGTAGTTGCAGGTCAAACAGGTCAAACCTGGGCACACAGAATTAAGTTTGACTTCTTGATAATGTCTTGGGCTTCTCAGACTATTTAAGTACCTATCACTGACTTTGCAGTCATATGTTTGATTTTAATATGTGTGTTTTCTTTAGAGTCTGAAGCATTAGCTGGGGAGAATATTACTCCATTATGGAATACCTTAGGAGATGGAGATGTCTATTCTGTATTGATTAAAGGAGGAAGTATACATACAGGCATGAAAATCAGATACATCTTGCTACTTGTGATACACTAGGGACTGTTTTCTTTGTGCATTTATGTTTACTGGGTGGAACAGATGGCGAGTACAGTTTATTGCAATGCACTAATGAAAATGAGCACTTCTTCCATACAACAGTCCTTTCTAATGTGGCATTCATTATTTTGTAGTGGGTCTTTGCTCCACAAAGATACTCTATGCTGGAAATACATACTGGGAAAGGTTATGCTGTGCTGAGTGCAAAGTAATCCTTGTCTTACTGTCTTTTAAAAAATAAAAGGAAATAGCAAGAATATTTGTGGCTGCTGGGGATCTTGCAGAATTTACAAATCTGCTGCAGTTTCTTTCATTTGTACATTTTATGGGGTCATGTTATAGCCTCTCAGGGGAGAACATTATAAGCCTTACAAGAAATTTAAGCCATAATTCTATTATGATTATTGTTACTTTTAAGTAGTTTGTAGCATTACAGTCATTCCTAATAATCAGTAACTCCAAATTCCTCCATTTTAAAAATATATTTATTCTTCTTAATATACCAGTTGTAATCCTTTCTGAGAAGTTCAGTGTGAATGCCAAATGTCATCATTGCTTGTCGCAATGGAATATTCTTTTCACTAACTTCTTTTAGATCGCATATGATTTACTTAAGAGTGTTTCTGTTTCAAAGTACAACTGATCAAAACTTGAAGGAGTTTCCTGGGCAGGGTTAGAAGATTTTTGAGTTTTTCTGGCCACCTAGGTTCCCCTCTTCTTCTCTTTCCATTTTGAATATCATCACATGTTAAGATAGAAAAAAAAGTCTATATATACCCTGAAGCAGGTAGCAGCAATTGGTCTATAAGAAATATTGAAAAGTATCTTATAAATATTATCCTAGAAATAGTAAAAAAATGAAACCAGATGGGTCATCTTATTTATTGGCCATTCGCATTTGCTCATATCCCTGTCATTCCAATGGGGGCAGGTTTGACTTAAACAAATTCTTAAAATTTTTCACTGATGGAGTGTGTAATGCCTCCTGATAGATCTAATTCAGTGTCTTGCTGTCCTTGGTGGTTGAAAGAGCTCTTTTCCCAGCATCTTGACAGAAATATTTCTTACTATGAAAGCGTTTAAAAGCAACACCTTTGGTTTCCAGTGTGAACAGGAAGAAGACATTTTTCTTTACTCCTGTGCATCAGCCATTTATGTATTTCACCTTCCTTCTGCTGAGCCTTTATCTTGCTCATTCCTGGACTTGATTTTGTCCTCTTATTTTTAAACTTCTGGTAATTCCTGCTGCTGCTGCCTTCTGTGTGTTGATCATTTTAGATCATATATTCTTAAGAAAATTGTGAACTATACTTATTTTCAAACACTGACTTAACACATTAAATACTCTCCTGACTATGATCACTGTTCACACAGGGAGTTTTTAGCAGGTGATGTGGAACAAGTTACATAGGCCATCCTGCACTGCAGGTGCAGAGTACAGCGAAAGAAAAGCACTCTCTAATGGTTGATTCACATCAGATATGTCAAGCAGCCTTTTACTTGGAAGTACATGCTTGTAATTATGTTGATGATATAACAGGAAAATCTCCTGCTACTGCTGAGTTGAGTTGGTCTCTTGAGCTGGAAGTAAGAATATGTCAGCTGTGATGTTAGCTGGAACATGAATTCTGTAAGAGCTCAAGAGGAAAATACAGGGAATACAGAAGAAGCTATAAAGATACCTACAAAAGATTGTGTTAGCCTTCTCCGAGTAGCATTTATCTGAATCTTGCTGTAAGCTAAAAGCTTAAAAAGAAGAATTGTTCTTACTCTCTTCCTTTTCTTTATGCTTAAAATTATTTCTTGTTTATTTACTCCAGGACATTTGAAATGGACCAAAGCTGAGGATATTGACATAGAAACACCAGGATCTATTCTAGTGAACACTAATCTGAGGGCTTTAATAAATAAACACACCTTTGCTTCTTTACCTCAGCATTTTCAACAATACCTCCTGCTTTTGCTTCCAGAAGTAGACAGGCAGGTAAGTAGCATCACACAGTATTTCTTTAATGTGATTTTTTTTACAGTATGTTTGCATAGAATGATTTGGAATTGTTCTAGAAAAGAAGAAAATAAGCATATTTTCATAGGTAAAACTGTTTGAAGTAAAATTGCTGGTAAAGTTTGTCTAAGCATCAACCAGCTCTCGCTTCGTTTTTTCCTGAAATTTGTGTGGCTCCCTAATTTGTCCAAGTGCAAACCGGACAGCAGATCTTCTGAAATTGTGAAATCTCTTAATCAGCTTCTCTACCTATGGCATTGAATATAAAGCCATCTTCAAGACCTTGTTTACACTGAGTCTCTTTTCATCTGTGATCTTCCTGGGCACTCTGCCAGCAGTGTTCAGGTCAGTATTAGTTCCCTTAGTTTCTTCTCCTCTTCACCTTTTATGTATTCCTACATATGTGTCTGCTCAGCTCTAGTGCAGAGTCCAGTCATTCACACTTTTTGTGAGGAACTTCATGTTTGAACCTCACAGCCATAGGTTCATGCTAGTTATTAACAGTTCTGTTGTGGAGACTGATTTGAGGAGTAACAGGGTGAAAATAAAAGTTTGATTTCATGTTGTTTCCTACAACGTTGTTTCCTTCATTTGTTGGCCAGACTGTAGGCTGCCTAGAGCAAGAAAAACACCTTCCTAGCATGTCTGAGTTAAAATAGTTAAGAGAGCCTGAACCAATTTCATTTAGGCACCTGTCTTGCTTCTGGATTTAAACAGTCTTCCTCATTTCAATGGGGAATAGCCATATGCTTAATTCAGACACAATGACTTACCCAAATAGGGCGTTGTAATTTTTTCATATGATCAGTATCCCTCTTTTTTGTAGTAACTGGGGAATGTAGGTCACTTAGATGACTGATTAAGACCTGCGTCTTAAATCAGTATGTTAAATGCCATAATATCAGTTCTTAAACTGTTAGTAGTTTATATCTACATTAACAAGGGATGGCAGTGCAAATTGAGACAAAAAGAGAAAGAAAAAATGTATTAAGGTACATTTACACATCCTCTTTTCGAGTTAGATACTGTATGTTGCAGACTAAATAAATGCAGTTTGATAAAGGAATAGGAGACACAACATTAGAGTTTTTATTCTGAAGCTTCCATGAGGCAGGCAAGTCAGTATTGACTAATTTTAAGAGAATCTTTTTCCCTGCTGTAAAACAGATTTTAACTTAGTGCCCAGCAACTATTTTCCTGGTGGTTTTGGTATTTTTCTTCTAATTAATTTTCCAGAAGAAATAAAAAAAAAATCTGCTTGGTAAAGTCCTCCAAACATCAAAGATCCCAGTGTTTATGAATTACATTTCAAGTTCAGGGGCCTTATTAAGATGTTTCTTGCTTTAAAATTTGTTTTTTAAAATGGAGGCTACAGAACTGACTTATCAGCATCCTTACAGCAGAAGTTTTGGCAAGAAAATCAAGAGAACATTTGTTGAATTTAATCATACCTCACTAGTTAAAAGCAATGCATTTCCTTTTATTTCAGAAAACCTGCTCATAATGCATAATGCATTCCCAGTGTTATTTCAAAGGCCCAATGCTACATAGTCATACACTGTTACTTCTCAGGTAAACTAGTCACAGAAAAAAGGTTGTTTTTAGACAATTAAAAGGCTACTTCNNNCATACACTGTTACTTCTCTGGTAAACTAGTCACAGAAAAAAGGTTGTTATGAGACATTTACAGGCATCCTTCTGTTTGCTGTTGTTTCATGGCATTCTATGTGTTTTTGTAGCATACCATGTTATAATGTGTTGGGAAGGTAAGAATCTCAATCTCTGGAAGATTAATGGAAATGCTTGCCCTCTAAATGAGATGGTTTGAGGATAATTTTTCTTCTGAGGAGTGAGATAGCTGTTAATCCTCACTTTGTGGAGGTTTAAATAGACAAAGAATTGTATCCCTTTTCTTGCTACCTGAGAATATGTCCTTTGTTATAACTAAAGAGTATCATCCCAGATACAGGCTGATAAAAACAATTGAACTGATACTCTTTTCCTTCCTGTGGCAAGTGAAAATTGCCAATGGTTGTTTTCAAGGATGAAGTGAGGAGAGAGAATGCTAGCCAGGGAGCTCTGGTGGGAGTCTCTGGTGCTGGTCACTGGAGAAGGCAAGGGTATTCAGTCTTTCTCTTTTATTTCTACTGTCTAAAATCAAACAGGGCATCGGTCAAGCAAAAATGATGTAAAATTATTCTTTCAGCTAGCTGTCCATCTCTGAGGGTACAGTTTGTTGTTTCATGTAGACCTTTTCTTCTTTTGCCTAACAATTACTACTCCTGGTTTTCTGGCTCTGAAGTGTCTCCTTCCTGTGTGCTGCTCCACAGTTGGCTGCTGACGTCTTCCCCTGAGCAAGCTGCATTTCTGTGTTGTCATGTGGATATAGTACGTGAAGTGCTGTAATGAATGGCACTATAAAAATGTAATAGAGTTATGCTATTTGTGTATATATAGTGATCTGTGAAATAAATTACTAATGAAGTGCAGTCTCATTTAAGCTTTATTACGGCTCCACATAGAAAAACCCTGTGATGAATGATCCTTTGTCATTTCTGTCATAAACACCATTTTTCTGGGCGGTATAACTCCTCCTTCTTAAATCGTACTGAGCTGAAACTTGTCATGCTTATGTCGGTTTGAATAAGCATTTTTAGAAACCATTAGTTAAGGGAGTTGAGGTTTCCTTTCTTTTGCATGCAAGTGTTTATTATAAATCTCTCTGGAGTCTGCTGAGTCTGCTGTGTTCAAAAAAATTTCAGGGCCAAGTTAGGAGCTTCATGGGCTGCTTTTTCTGATTTTTATTTTCTTCTCAAGTTTTACGGTTGCTGTCAGTGAGCCTTGAGAACCTCTAATGAAACAAGAGCCTGGGGAGCCTATGGAACAAAGTGCCTTAGGAGAGATGTCCCAGAATGGAAGAGGTTGAGAGCAATTTTGCTGATGTTGGTGCTGTCATTTTTCCTACTCTGTCTAATTTTTGACAAAGTGGAAGTGAAGGTTCATTGCTTTTTTACTTTTCATTGGGAAAAGATCAATTGTATAATCCATTATGCAGACTTGAAATTGATTTCAGCTTTTTTATTAGTTAAAGTTTCATTTCATTAGCAGCAAGGCCTGTGTAATATTCTATATTCAAAATGCCTATGCAAAGAATAGGGAGCAAGTTGGCAGTTAGGTAAACCTGTGTTATCAAGGATTTTATTCATACAATCACAGAATGATAGGGGTTGGATGGAACCTCTGGACATGATCTATTCCAACCCCTCCTGCCAGAGCAGGTTCACCTACAGCAGGCTGCACAAGAATGTGTCCAGGCCCATTTTAAACATTTCCAGAGATGGAGACTCCTGGGCAGCCTGTTCCTGTGCTTTGTCACCGTCAAATTAGGGAATTTCCTCATCATGTTTGCATGTAACTTATATTCGAATTTGTGCTGACACTGAGCATCAATGAAAACAGATTGGCCCCATTGTTCTGACACCCACCCTAAGTATTTTAAATATTGCTAAGATGCGCCTCAGTCTTCTTTTTTTGCAGAATGAAAATACCCAAGTCCCTCAAGCCTTTCTTCATAAGGGAGTTGTCCCCTAATCATCTCCATGACCATTTCTGGTACCCTCTCCAGTAGTTCTGTGTCCTCCTTAGACTGGGAGCCCAGAACTGGACACTGTACTCAAGGTATGGCCAGGGTAGAAGGGGATGCTGACTTTATTTCTATTTTAGTTCAAAGTGGAACAGTATGTGAAAACGTTCAAAGAAGCTACTAGGACCCAGACTTGTCTAGTTAGGAGACCTCTACAAATTTTTCCATCACTCAATACTGGGTGCATCAGCTCAGCTGATACAGAAGCCTGTTTAGTGGTCCTGCAGGAGACCTAAATGGCTGAGCTGGCAATAAGTAAAATATTTAAATATAGAACCTACATGGAAAGTGAAGTCTCTCTGTGAAGTATTTCAGTTGTCACAAATCCCAGCAAAGTATTTTTTTCTTTTCAACTCTAATTAGAACATTCTACAGCTGAAGAACAATGGGATTTTCATCAAAGAAATATCTACTTCGTATCTCAATAAATCAAGTTCATAATTACATATAACAGAAGCCTGCCTGGCCAACTCTCAGCAAATATTCATCTTCAAAGCAGGAAGTTTTTCTCTTTATCCAGACTGCTATACTACATCAGTCCCACTTTAAATATTGATTGAGCAATGTATCTTGGGCAAGGATGAGTAACAGGTCTATGTGACAGATTGCTGAAAAGGAATGGCAGGTGGCAATATCTTGTCTACGCCATCTTTCCTTGCTGCTATTGGGGAGTCAGCCATTAATGCTGGTTTATGGGTAAAAGGGAGGAAAATGCATCCTTCGAGAAGCCTTCGAGAAGGGAAATGCTGCCTCATCAGAATTTTAACAGAAAGCTTAAGTGATTTTACTCATCCTTAGGGATCATAACAAAATGTTCTTTCCTGAATGTTCAGAAAAAATATGTCTTTCCAAACTCTACAAATGTTTTACAATTTTCTTTGAGAATTTAACTCCCCATCTCTTCTGGTAATAGTGGATTCTTCTGAGCCTCTTGTGATTTGCACCTGCCTTATCCTTTCACATAGTATTTCCTCCTGCAAAAACAGCCACAAAGGATCTCAAAGCCTCCTCAGACCCATGTCAGCTTGCCTTGCCATTTTGCATGACCAAGCCTATTCATGAAGAGTAGTGGATATCCTAGTAAAGATTTTATCTAGTCTAATCTTTACTTGTTTTATGAAAGAAATTTAGCAGTCTTTTGTTTTCTGAATCAATCTTCAGCTTATAGGGAGTTGATGTATTTACTAAAATTCAGAATTCTAAGCTTCTTAGGGACATACTTAAGCCATGTAGTATTGCAGACAGGCCTCTGAATATTTCAAATTGATAATAAGCCAGTCTACTAAAAAAACTCAGTATGACATACAAATCAAAAGATTCTAAAATAGGTCAAAATCTCTTGGTTTCTAAATCAGTGAATACCAAATTAATAACTACCACTTGGGTCAGTGCTAGTGTTGTGCTTATGTAATAGCATTACTGCATCCTGTCATTATAAGGCAGGCACCAGTTCTGTGTCTCTGTTTTGGCCTACTCAATTGAGGTTGGCAATGGTGCTTCCAGGTTGGTTATATCACTGTGCAATAATTTCCTCTCACCTTGTACTGAAAAAAAAGGCACAGGCTGATGTCAGTTAGTGATTTTCACTCTTCTGTTTTAAACAGAAGTGATTTTGGGGGAATTCCATTTCAAAACCTCTTTGCTTTCATGTAGCATGAATCTGCTTAATATCTCTTCTTCCCATTTGAACAATGATAACAAAGGGTGACCATTGGTTTTGATATGCACAAATGCCTCTTCTTCCCAAGCATATCAAGTTCTGCAGTGGAGAACTGGCAATGAATAATACATGAAATTCTTATGCTTGTAAAAGACAGGAAGAAAGGCATGTTATCTGCCTTTCTGGCACTTAGTGTTTGATTTATTCTTTATAATCAAAAGAATCAAAGAAACACTAATATATATCTTACATATATTAGTTAGAAAAGAGTAAGCAAAGCTTTATTTTCACAGTTCCTTCCTTGCAGCAGTTTAAACATTTTCTATTTTGCTTTCTTAACTTCACCAGTACTAGAAGATTATATTTGCTATTGAATTTCCCACATTTTATTTACAAGACATGAAACTGCAGAAATTAGTCCTATGTGTATTGCTTCCAGGTTTGTTTTACATCTCCCTTCATGGAATTATTGTGTAGTAGTAGCTAAATGGCTCCCTTATCTTACTTATCCCTTTACTACTACAACCTTTTAGATGTCCTTTTCAATTCTCTATCAGTAACTTTCAAATACTTACTATTATGTTCCTGTAAATGTATGAGTTTTATACTGAAATAGTTTTAGGATTATGACAACAGCACTTAGTTGAGAACATTTGTAATAAAAGGTTAAATGTAACATGCTTCTTCTGCACCTAAGCATATTTTAAAAGCTGTTAAATTGGTGTCCCTGTGTATATAGTAATTGAAGGTCATTTTATGTCACATTTCTCCCCTTTTTTTTTTGTTTTTTGTTCTGTTGGTTAATGTGGATTGCATAGTGTTGTTGTATTGTGCTTTATTTGTACAGCTTAATTAGGGTAGTTTTAATATTGTGTTCTTACACTAGACAGTTAAAGAAATTCCAAAGCATTTAAGCAGCCTTTTGAATAAGATTCTAGCTCAGTGAGCCAGGGGTGTTCAAAGAGGTTACTACCCCCTGCTGGCCTCTCTGTCCTTGTGCTGCAAGTTAATACATTTTTTACAAAGCGCAGCTGTACGGATGGTGTATCTGCACATTTCAGAGTCATGTATTAACAACAAACATCAGTTTCACTTTACATGAGCTGAATGATTTCACTTCAAAATCCCTGTTGGCTTTAGCTACAGAAATAGTCTTTAAGCTTCCCTAGTGCAGACCAGAAAGACTCATTGCAATTGAATTGCAATCTGGCTGCTGTGATTGATGTGGTAATGGAATTCTTGTTTGCTTGTTTGCAGTAATCCTTAGAGGTCCTCTGCAGTACCAGTACCTCTACATATATAAATAGGAACCTTTACATTTTTGATTAAATGTCATGTTTTTATATTTCTTCAGGCTTGATCACAGTATTTCAGAAGCGTGAATCAGTGTTTTACACCATGCTGCATCTGTGTTGTGGATATTCCCGTTTCATTTCTGAAGCTTTAGCTACAAGCTCTTGTCATGCTTAAAGCATGTCTCACCTATATGAACAAGTTCTGCAGAGGTGCTAGCAGAGCTATTGTGATTGCTTTTGTCTGCAGCAAGGCTCACCTCAGTTTGAACATTTTGTAGACACAGCAATGATGCTGTGCCTGCTGAAAATTGCAAATGCAAGAGCCACAGCTGTCTGCAGCATCCATAAGTCCTCTGTGCTCATGGTTGTTATCTTGGCACAAACTAGTGAAGCTTTTGTTCCCCTCTCCTTCCCTGCAAATGACTTTTGTAAAGTACAGTGCACAGCTGTTAGTGCTTAAGTAAAAAGAGGACCTTGTATCCAATACCAACTCCATTTACATTTGACAGTATTGTTATTACTTTAAAAAGCAAAAAGAATGGATAAAACTCCTCCCTTCCAGTGGAAAAGTACCTGTATGAGTGCCTCTTTCAAAGACTGTTTGCTAGGAGCTGTGTTATTATCAGAGTATAACTAATATGTAGACATAAAGGGTAATATGTAGGGGCACAAGAAACTGTCAAATTGTGTTGCTACAAAGCACGCATTGCACTACTGCAGTGTACGGTGTTTCAACTGTTCGTTTCTTACAAAGTGCTAATAACTTAAGAGTTGATCTGTAGTGCCTCCAGTGTTTCCACTGGAGGACTGCACAGAAATTGGAATGATAACACAATATTCCATACAATTCTGAATCTGAAGACACCAAGGACTTGAAACAGGTTGTTGGATGCAGGTGCAAGCAGAAGTAATCTATCCATGCTTCTGCCACAGGCTCGCTCCCTCTCTCTTTCACTCTCTATTTGTCTTTCTCCCTCTCTTTCCCATTTCCTCCCTCCTTTCTCCCCCACAACGCTTCAGTAGATTTGTGTTGCGTAAATAAAAAAGGGGAAATGTTGAGGGGGCTTTTTTGATTATTTTAGAACATTGCTATTTATCTTTGAATTATTTAACTTCAGATTTCCTTTAACTTGTTCTCTTTTGTTTTAGGGACATATAGTCATTGTTTATTTCATTGAAGAGCAATGCCAAGAGAAAAGGGATTAGATGCAGTGATTTCATTTAGAAACACAGAATTATAGAATCATCAAATAGGTTGGGTTGGAAGGGACCTTTAAAGGCCATCTGGTCTGAACCCCCTGCAATGAGCAGGAGCCTTCTTTAAATAGGTCAGGTTGCTCATCCAACCTAACCTTGAGTCTTTCCAGGCTTGGGGCATCTACCAGCTCTCAGAGTAACCTCTTCCAGGTTTCACCACCACCTTATAAAAGATTTCTTCCTTATAACTAGACTGGATCTACCCTCTTTTAGTTTGAAACCGTTAGCCCTCGTCCTGTCACAACATGCTCTCTTACCAGCTTTTCTGTAGGCTCCTTTCAGGTACTGGAAGGCTGCTATATGGTTCCCTTGGAGTACCTGAGGAGGTCCTACAGAAAGGCAGGGGAAGGAATTTTTAACATAATATCAGATGGGAGGACTAGAAACAATGGATATAAATTAGAGGGGGATAGATTTAGACTAGACATAAGAAATTCTTTACAGTGAGGGTGGTGAAATACTGGAACAGGTTGCCCAGGGAGGTTGTGGATGCCCCATCTCTGGAGGTGTTCAAGACTAGGCTGGACAGGGCACTGGGCAGCCTGGTCTAGTAGGAGGTGTCCCTGCCTATGGCAGGGGGGTTGGAACTCGATGATCTTTAAGGTCCCTTCCAACCCCAACTATTCTATGATTCTATGATTCTCTTCTCCAGCCTGTACAACCCTACTTCTCTCAGCCTGTCGTCATAGAAGAGATGGTCCAGTCTTCTGATCATCTTCATGGCCATCCTCTGGACTCTTTCCAAAAGGTCTGTATTCTGGTGGGGACCACAGAGGTGGATGCACTTCTGAAGATGGAGTTCTGCAACGGTGGAGTAGAGGGGCAGAATCACCTCTGTCATCCTGCTGACCATGCTTCTTCTGATGTAGTGCAGGATGTCAGGCCTTCTGGGCTGTGAGTGCACAGTTGACACATGTCCGTCTTTTCGTCCACCAATACCCTCAAGTTCTTGGCAGGGCTGCTCTCAATCACTTCATCTCCCAGTCTGTTTTGATGATACCACGCATTACTTTGACCCGGGTACAGGGCCTTAAACTTGGTCTCGTTGAGCCTCTTGAGGTTCACACACATCCACTTGTAGAGTTTGTCCTAGTCTGCAGCACTCNGGCCTTCTGGGCTGTGAGTGCACAGTTGACACATGTCCGTCTTTTCGTCCACCAATACCCTCAAGTTCTTGGCAGGGCTGCTCTCAATCACTTCATCTCCCAGTCTGTTTTGATGATACCACGCATTACTTTGACCCAGGTACAGGGCCTTAAACTTGGTCTTGTTGAGCCTCTTGAGGTTCACACACATCCACTTGTAGAGTTTGTCCTAGTCTGCAGCACTCAGCTTGATGTCCTCTGCAAACTTACTGAGGGTGCATTTGATCCCACTGTCCCATGAAGATATTGAACAGTACTGATCCCAATATGGACTCCTGAGGGACACTACCTGCCACTGACCTCTGTCTGGGCAGTTGTACAGGTCACATCTACACATTGAACAATTCATGACACTTTAAAAAAAAAAAAGACTGATTAATTTTAAATGTTTGTGTGTAACATCCACTCACTTTCTGCTTCTTCAAGTCAAAAGTCTTTTACTTTCGGCTTCTTCAAGTCTTCAAGTCTTTTATTTTTATCTAAAGGTAGAGGAGTCGACCCTAGTGGCTTCCATCTCTTTTTCTGCATCTTCCCCAACATTTGAGCATTGGTGGATATTTAATAATGTCTTACTTTCTCAAAGTTGCCAAGTATCTTTTTTTAAAATGAGTTTCATACGAGCTTGCATGGATTATGATCTGTGCATGTTTTTCTATTTTACCTTTTTTTTCTAGACTCATTTGGCTCTTCTGGTACCTCTATAAGTACTTGCTGTTTGTTGCTTGATGTGACGTGCTTGGGATTGGTGCTTGTGTGCTGGATGCAATAGAACAATGACATTTAATTGCAATTCATATTATTTGAATGCAGTCACAAGGTACTGTTCATTGCATATTCTGATTTTCCGTAAGTTTTATTAGTTTTTTGGTTCATTTTAAAACATGCTTTATCTTTCCATTTTGCCAGATTTATTCTCCTTAAATTCTTCATTTAATGTCTTGCATCTGAGCTGAACCAGATTGGATTCTATTGTCTTTTTTGACACTACAGCGTATTGGAATGAATATAGCTATCCCACTTGTCTTCTTGATTTAGACAAGGTCTAAATTAACAAGTCACATTTCATTTTGAAAACATATGTTTGCAATTCTCCAGTCTTACTTGGCATATTTCCCACTTCAGTGAAAATGTTTCTTTCTTTTAAAGACTCTTCTTCATTTTCTCCTCCTGTCTGAAACAATTATTCCTATTTTCTTTATTAAAAGTATAAAGACATAGTAAATATATAGATATTTCCTTTTTCATCCTTTGATGTTTAACTTCTAAGTATAGCCTCGTTATTTTTTAAAGGACTGAAGTAACATTCAGAATTACTTTCACCATCTGTCTTCAGAATCTGTCTTTTCATTTTGTATTCACAGACAAACTGTTTATATTATATCAATTATCAGCTGGGAATGGGAAGAGTTTATCTTAAAAGGACTGATAACTTCATAATCAGGACTAAATAAAATTTTATTATATTCTGGCTCAGGTTATACTCTGCTGCAAAAAGATGAGACCTGTGGAAGAGAGATTTTTCAGAGTGAATAGTAGTACTCAATTAGCATTCCATCATTACATGAATTTTTCTGAAGGACAGTGTAAGCTCATGTCTTCTGTCACCTACGTAAAATGTGAAGTTGGAGTGGCTGAGTTTGTTCTTTGGGGAGCAAATCTGAAGTCAGATCCATGTATTGCTGTCTGCTAAATTCCTTTGTGTTGATGTATCTGTCCTACCAGTCATGTACTTTTCAGTTTTATTGTAGCTGGTTTGTAGTCGCAACAGTAGAAAGGTCTTGATGGTTGCATCTTGTCAGAAGCAATTTTCTTATGCTGCTGCTTATTTAGTTTAAACTCAGAACATCTTCCATTGCTGGCTTTAAATAAATGGAAATGTTACTGAGAAAGGATAGATTTTTCTTCAAAGTTGTAGCGCTGTGTGTAAATGTGTGCCTGTATTTTTATACTTGAGATGAGCCTCTCTAAGTGCTCCTTATCTTCAGGCAAAGAAACTTTTGCTATCCTTTTGTCTCTGTCTTTTTTGGCAAGCTCTGTCTGTTTTTTTAAATGTTCTCTAGCTTCCAACAGCACTACTTCCTTCCATGTTCCATCTGTGTCCTTGAGACCTGAAATTATCAACATTTTGTATTAAACTTGGTAATTATCAACTCCTTTACTATTCATTCCCTTCTCTTTTTTTGTTCCTTTCCAATATTGTGCCTTTCTCTGCACATGTTTATCTTTCCTTTTTTATGTATAACAAAACCATTGATGAAGATTTGCCACTCTTAAGAAGACAAGGAGAGTGGTTGCCCTCAAGGAGAGCAGTTGCCCTCAAGGGGAGCAGTGTATGTGTGTGGCACTCTTCTATGATTAGGATTACAGGCTGCTTCAGATCCTAGGGGACAGAGTCAGAGGAGTTTGCTAGACCGTTCAGTTCCTGACTCGCCAGGGGAGAGACAGAATTTCCAAAGACTACCATGAAGGGCCACTTTGAGGATTAAGGGACTGGAGCATCAGTCCCTTTGAGCTCTGGGACTTAGCCTGAAGAAGAGAAGATTCAGAGAGAATCTTTCTTGCGTGTATAAATACACAAAGAAATAGTGTGACAGGTCCAGAGGCAATAAGTGTAAACCTAAAGACAGGAGTTTTCATCATATGAACATAAGAAACTTTTTTTAGTGAGAGCATAGGTTACCTAGAGGCATTGTGGATTTTCCATTTTCACCAACAAGATCTCCCAGGCCTCTGAGCATCATAAAGGTATTGAAAGTGGAGAAAAGCCAACAGTAGATAAGGACTAAGTGAAGATTACTGTCAAGTACTTGATCCATAGAAATCTATGGTATGCAGCAGATCGCATCCAAGAATGCTGGGAGAGGTGGAGCTATCATCTTTGATAGATCAGGGAAGGTTGCCAATGACTAGAGAAAAGAAATAGTGCACCTGTCTTCAGAAAAGACCAAGAGAACTCTAGGGTCTTGGTGGGCAGCACCAAGAACCAGCATCGTGCCCTGGCAGTAAAGAAGACTGAATGAGCTGGGCTACAGCCAGCAGGTAAAAACAAGCAATCATTGAGATACCCTTTCTTATGAGAAAGACATTGACATATTGGAGCAAGTCCAGTAGAATCCTTCCCAGTATGATTAATAGACGGTAGCACGGGAGAGCTGGATTTGTTTTCAAAGAATAGAAAGTTGCAGGGGGATATCCTGGCAATTCACAGATAGCTAATGCAAAGGGGTTAAGAGGACAGAGCTCTGCTTGGAGGCACTTGATAATAGCATCAGAGGCAGTGGAAATAAGCTGAAACAGGAGAAATTATGATCTGATTATTAGGAAAAATATTTTCACAGCAAGAGTGGTTAAGTACTAGTGAGAGAAGGTGTGGGAGCTCTCTTGGAGATACTCTTGAGTCAAACCTCTGTAAGTGGACTAGCTTTGAAAAGTTCATGACCTCTGGAGGTCTTACCTAACCCACATGATTCCATATATTATTCTGTAGGTGATATCTATTGCTTTATTCTCATACTTAACAGAGAAAGTATTTAGATCAATATAATGATTTCTTGTTAAGAATTCCATCCTAGTTGGTGCTCAATTCTTTGTAGTCATCTGTGCTCTTTGTTGCATTATTTCTCTTTTCCCAAGATTTGTAATTTAGATTCTGTATGTATGAGAACCTGACGAAGTACAAGCAGCACATTAGGTGTTCAGTAACGAGCTGATTCTTTAATGTGATTTAAGATAATTTGTCACTGTTCTTCTTTCTCTTTGTTTAGTATGTCTCATTTTTTTACTTACCCTCTGATTATTATATTCCCTTTCAGTATGATTCTTTCATGTCTGAGAGATTAATAAAAAGCTTGTGCTTTAAGCTGGTAGGTGCTGATAATATCCTTTTTTTTTTTTTACCTGCACTGACATCATTTGCAAGGGTGTGCTTTGACCTAGCATCATTTTTGTAAAGAATTTACAGAATTCTTTATTTCATAAATCAAGCTTGTGCAGCACAAGATGGGTATGTCTTTTACTGTTTGCAGTTTTCTTAGGGCCTCTCATACAGGGTATCTTCAGGCCTTGGTAGTCCTAATGTCATTCCTTTTTCTGCATCTACAAAATCTACTTCCCTGCTAATTCTGAGGGAATACAAATTGTCTGTCATACCTACAGTTACTTTCTCTGGACTCTTGAGCTCTGTCTTTTTGAGGCTGTTTTGATTACTATGTGAGCTTTACCCAAAATTTGAGAGGTAAATCAGTCTTGAGGAGCTCCATAGTAATGCAGTGTAAGCTAGACATTGAAGCTTAATGGTGGCAGTGGGGCTTTAGGGTGGGAAATAATGATGTGGATAATTCAATTGCTAGCTTCTAAATCAGATTTTGAAAGATGATATGGTCATGATTATGGACTGCTCAGCAGAAACATATGTTCAGTCCCTTTACAAAACAACAGCAGGGAGTCTACAATAAAGAAAATACCCTTTCATTACATAAATAGTATTAAATCATCTTCTTGAATATTAAGCATAGCCAGTTCACTTCAGAAACTGTAAAGAATCTAGACAAGAGCACCAAAATTTATATGATGCGCTAAGAACTCTAAATTACTGCCTTTGGGTGTTTTAATCTACCAAGACCAAATTAAGTATAAAGATCATGAACCTTAATCAAGTGCTGTATTTCATGTAATAGACAACAAACTCTTTTGCATAGTAGAAGTTAGTATTGATAGCTGTCAGAGTTTAACTGATATAACTAGAAGATGGTGGATGCATGTATATGAATAGTCGCCACAATTACACCAAATGGAACTGAAATATTTATGGAACATAAAAATCCCCTTTTTCAGTCTTACACAAGCTAAGAAAAATAGAAATAATTTATTTGTCAGCTTTCCTAGTAATAAGCTTTATCTATGTAATCTGTTACTTGCAATTATCAAGGGTTAGTTCAACCTCTGATTTCATCTGATATTGTTACCTTGTGGACTCACATATTACTGGGTGCTGAAAAATACAGTATCTTTGCTTAACATTGAGTTGTGTAGCGGAAACACTTGTCAGAAGTGTTTAACAGAACTTAGAGTATTTTTGTGACAACTACAGCTACTTTTCTTTTTCTTATCCAAGCACATTCACAATCATTCTCTATTAAAGACTTGTCAACTTGTAGAATATCCTTTTGGTTCAGTTCCATTTATCACAATCTCTTCAAGCAGTACTTTAAAAAGTGGAAAAATTACTTTTACATAGGTAATGGCATACTTGAACTGTCAGCAGTATTCTGTAGGAGACAAATAAAATTTCTCAAGAATTTCCATCCTAGAAATAAAATAAAATTTATTGGGTTTTTATATTATAAAATTTAAGTTTTGTAACCACCAACTGTTTCTTGACAGGTAGACCCTTAGCAGAGGGGAAGTCCTTGGCATAATTGGTTCCCAGATCATTAGCCAAAGTAATGAGCAGGAGAGTCATTGTTTTACATTATTACATACAATTCAGGCTTATACAGGTGCAAGCAGATCTTGTTAGAGTTTCTGAAGAACATGTCAGTCAGAAATTAAACAGTCCAGAGACTGACAGGACCACATATGGTCTGTTCCCCTTTTAAGCACCTTGTCCATTTTTCAGTGATAACGTTCTTCTCGGAAACACATTGATATGGACAAATATATGGCCTTATAGTATTACTCTGCAGCTATCCTGTATTCCCCGATGATAACTTCTGGTTCTTGAGCTTAATGAGAATTCATTTCTAGAGGAATGGCATACACAGCCTGAAGAATAGGAAGTATCTAACTTGGCTTTTAATCTGCCTCAAGGTATCAACTGATAGATAAGGAATTGTCAGTAAGTGAGGAAGGCTCCTTCCAGCTGTCACGAAGCATAATTGAGGTGACTGATGTGATGGGTTTGTGTTTGAGAAAGATAGTTCCAAAAACTGTGTCCTGAATACAAGTAGAGCCAGAACACAGTGCAATGCTCCATATTATGACAGCCATTAAAGGTATTTTGGAACTACTAATTGCAATATAAGTTCTAAATGGGATTCAGGCAAAAGCTAAGACATTATCTTATGAAATGACAGTATTTCTGGATGTCATTCTGCCCAAATCAATGGTTGTTTCAGGTAAAAATCAGTAGTTGTGGTCAGTATTGCCATAGAATGATTCCATTGGAAGGGCATTAAGAGGCTAGAGGCCTTGAAGACAGAATGCAAGGACTAACTTTAGCATCTTTCTGTACAAAAAGGAGGTTGGCAATTGGTCAGAAGAGAAATACACGCCACAGCACTTCTTATTTTTCTTATTTTCTTAGCTTTTTAAACTGTGAAACACTTTGTTATTAGTTTCTTTTCAAATGTCTTTAGCCTCTTTTATATCTTGACATAGAAAATATACAAAGAAAGGACAATTTCTCTAGTCTTCACTGTGCTAGGGCAGAACTAATCTCTTTTTTTGATAGATACTGTCTAAAAGGCTTTTTGGCTGTTTGGGATAGAGAATTCACAGCCTCTCCACATAATTTTAGTGATCCATTCTTACCACTGTTAGAAAGTTTTTTCTTCAGTGTCTCGTATGACTCCCTCTAGTTGCAATTCTTCATTCAGGCCAAACGCCACGTAGACAGCATGGAGATTACTGTGTTTACTTTACAGTTATCCTCAGATATGAAGGCAGGAACCCATTCCCCATCCCTGTTTCTTTTTCTTGAGAAGTAGCCCTTACTGATGCAATTTTTGTGGATCGATGACCATGAATCTGCGCTCAGCCTCATGTCTCTCCTTTGGACTTTGTACCAGTTCTGAGTTGCAGTAATCAGAATTGAACATAGTAGTCCTGCTCAAATGAGCAAGGAGAACAGAACTAACTTTTGTGGGATTGCACTGTATCCCAGTTTCTAACTTCTAGTGTTGTGCCCACCTTATTTGTAGTTTTGTAACCAAGTGGACTTAATTTAGTTTGTGATTAGACCACTTGCTCTTAAGGGAGAAATACTTCTTTGTAGAAGCATAGCTTTGTTTCTTATGTCCTTTGCATTACTACAAGAATCTGGTGCTTTTTATCTGACACTATTGCAATGCCCTACTTATACCTATTGTTTCCAAATTAATTTCCAAATTAATTCTCCAATCCATTAAGATAATTCTGAATGTCAGTTGTAGATTTCAATGTGTACACAGTCCCCCTCTGACTGACATGATTTGCAAATTCTTTACATTTTTAAAATCATGCTTCTGAAATACAGCCTACCAGTTGATAATAAAAAAACAGTAGTTTGTATCTGTCTAGAATGCGTCCATATGAATATCTTAAGACACAGCCTAAGGCATCTCAAAAAAGAATTGGTTGTCTTTGTGTAGGCTGTAGAGTTCTGTAGCTGGCTTAGTCTGTAAGTCCTTAGATGTGCTTATCCTGTTCTTTAGACAAAAGTGATACAGATGTGCTGGATACGTACTGATTGCTACCATGTAAAATTTTGTCATTGTTCTCTTCACTGCTCTGAAATACATCTTTCAACACTTCTGAAATAGATTCATAGCTGGGTATATAGCAGGCTAGTCTATCAACACGAAGTGTTTGAATGCATCTAGGTAATATTAATTTCCTTGTTCAGCGTTGATATCCTTTTGCCTTGTGTTACTGATATTTATTATATATAAACTACTTAAGGCAGCAGATTTGTTGTGAGCACAGATGCAGAAAAAGGCAGTATAACCATTAACTACGTCTTTATATCCCTCTGTTTTTCCCCTGTGTTGCACAGTGGACTAACATTTTCTTTCATCATCTTCTTGCTTCTAATGTACTTACAGAATGATTTCTTCCAGAGTTTGATGTGTCCCTTGCCAACTGTATCTAATTTTGGCCATTTATACCATGTTCTGCTGTAGTATTCTTTCTTACTAAGTTGACTTAATTTCTATTCCCTGCATGCTGTGAGATCAACAGTGAGATTCCAACTAAGACAATGTGGTTTCATTGTACAATCCCCATTACTCCTTTGCAGGAGGTTTTGCCCTCCATGTGGTCCATATTGCTTGTTTAAAGAACTGTGAGATTTCTTTAACTCCTTTTTCACTAGCACTATGTTCTTGAGGATTATCCCTACTAGTTCTGCTTTTATGAAAGTATTTCTTCTTGAAACAGCTTTTTTTCCCTTATTATATTTTTTTTCCCATGTGAGCTTTAGTCTCTTGTATTACTATCAGTCATATGAAATATCAGATCTCCATTTTGCCAATTAAGACAAAATTTTGATTGTCAACTAAATCTTCCAAGTCTTCTTACATCCGTACACTTCTGATACACTCAATCTCTTTTCTGGCTGTATTCCTGGACTGAAAGTAGGTAACTTTTTTTGCTGAGCTCACTGTCATATGGCATGGAATATCCCTTTAGTCAGTTGTGGTCAGCTGTCCCAGCTGTGTTCCCTCTCAACTACTCATTTACCTCCAGCCTACTCATTGGTGGGGTAGTGTGATGAACAAAAAAAGGTCTCGAGTTTGTGTAAGAACTGTTCAGCAATAACAAAATCCTCCCTGCATTATCAACAGTATTTTCAGCAAATACAAAACATAGTCCCATTGTAGCTGCTATGGAGAAAATTTAACTGTATCACAGCCCAAAGCACCACAATTGGGCCACATTTACTTGTGCAATTTCTGTTTTCCATTCCACATACTGCCTCACAAGCCTTAGAAAAGTCTCAGCATTTTCTACTAAGATAGCTGATAGCTATAAATAGTGGTTGCTTACATCTAAAATTGGGTGGCTGAAGTAATCTGAGCAGGTAGCCTATTCTAAAAATTCAGGACATTAAAACAGCAGACATTTCAGTCATGTTACAATACAACCAACAAGCTTGGTGTTGATCACTATGAGATCTCTTTGTTGGTAACACTGTCACAAAGGAACAATTAGTGCATCGAACTTCATGATCACCAGTAGGAAGTGGTGGAAATTTATAGGATCAACAAACATGAATTTGGAAATATTTTGTCTACCCTATATAATGGGTGTGCAAGGAAAGCATAAAAATTAGTTACTGATGCATGTATCCCAAAATACCTAGTTTAGAGTAGTCCACATTCAGAGGGTGTCCAATTAGTAGAATCTCTTGCATGTGGTTGCAGTATCTTCTAAAGCTTACTATTTTTTATTTTTTATTAGATTTGATAGCAGTTTTTAATCCTATGGGATTCCAGAGAAGCAAGAGACCAGCTGGTACACTACAAACAAATCTATTGATGTTTTCTTTGTATTTATGTTGTGAGGGTGTGTTTCATGCTGACTAGCTTAGGTAGCAAATACAGTGGCCCTAATTAGGAGTCTGATCTTCTTTATGCTTCCTTTACTGTTAGTGGTAACACAGGAGCTCTTCCATAGTGTTGGTGCAGAGCACCTAAATTAAGTGTTTTCTTCGTTGTACTTGGACTCAAACAGTTTTGTTTCATGGAGAGTTCCTCATAATATTAGAGATAAAAAGGAAAAAAAAAAAAAAGAGATACTGGTCTTCCCTGTCACATTTGAACTTTTGATCTGTGATCTACAAGAGTAAAATGAGCCAGTTCTGGTATGTTGTCTAGTCAGTTTCACATAGTGAAAAGTAAATTACTAAGTTTTCTGCATCTTCAGATGCTATGTTTGCACTGTACATTCATCACAGATCACTTTGATGCTGGTCCCTAGCACCAGAGAGTCATAGAATCATAGAATGGTTTGGGTTGGAACTGACCTTAAAGATCATCCAGTTCCAAACCCCTGCGATAGGCATCTCCTTGCAGAGAAGGAAGTGGCTGATGGGTGTGTTTGAAGCAGGGTGGGTGGGTGCAGCTGCCCCTGACACATGTGACTCATCTGTGTTTAATACTTACATTAAAAAAAGGGGTCAATTTAAAGGTATTAAAAAAAGTCAGTAGGAAAAAGAGGCACAGATGAGTGGATCAGTAATAGGTTTATAAATACACTAGAAGAATTTTGAATAATTTGAAAGAGAGACAGAAATAATAGATTTGCTAATTTTTTGTCTTTGAGCCTTCTAGCCAAGATCAAGTCACCTACAAATTACACACCTGTGCAGTACCTGCTGTATCCCTAATAAGCCACCAGTGTGCATCTTCAGGTTCAGCTACAAATATAATCTCTGCCTTATTGTCAGAAGAGAATTTTCAGTGGAACTTGGAGGAAAATAATTGAAGTAGCTGTTCGTTGAAAGATTACCAAGTTCCTTTTGATAAGAGCATTTGACATTTGCTTTGTAATGCGAACAGAATTTGAGTTTTACCAGATATGTTTTGGGTTTTTTTGTTGGCTTTCAATTAAAAAAAGGACTTTAAAATGCCATTGTGAATTCTGCACAGAGGTATTAATTAGGAAACATAATTATTTAATTCTGCTTAATCGGGAAAAAAAAGGGAATTTAAAGCTCAGCAGAATAAAACATAAGCTTTCCAAGAGATGTTTGGTGTTCCAGTTCATTAACACACTGTCTTTGTTGGACAGCGTTTTTTAAAACCCATAAAAATTAATAGTGTATTTAAGAACTTCTTTATTGGCATGTTTCTTCAAATTCTAATTTAGACCTAGTGGTTAATTGTGCTGTCTCTAGAATCAGAGCATATGGAAGTAGGTATACCCTGTGGCTTCAAAATTCTCAATTTCTACTTTTCACTTCATGACTTGTGTGAAAACCCATTTTCTGAGTGAAGTAAAAAGATTTCAGTAGAGACTGTTGAGGAATGTACTGTAGGAGTAAAATCTCTTAGTCCTTCCAAGTTCAAGAAAGCAGAAAAAGTGTCAGCCTGATTTCACATGACCCAGGGTATTGTTTCTGATATACTCTTCCAGAACAATTAGATGTAGAATTGCTCATTTAGTTTCTAACTTTTTCAAACCTTTTTTCCCTGTGTAAAAATCTTTCAGTTAATCAAAAATAGCTAAGTAATTGAACTTCTTGTTACTTTAGTGTGGGTTGTTTTCCTCATTTGCTAGTGGGGATCTGCTTTCTACTTAGTATTCTGTTCTTCTTATAACACTTTGAAAATTTCTACCTTGTTTACTTTGTTCTATGCCCGGTACGAGTTCCGTTAGCTTTTTTGATCTCCATTCCAAGTACAGGTTTTCTTCTGTCTTCAAGTTCTGAGCAAGTTTGGCAAAGTCATTAGGTCTGTCCAAATTTTATTCCATACTTTTTTTTCAGTTGTTGTCTCTCCTCTTTAAGTATGTGTACCAAGTATAGGTAATGATGACTGCTTTCATCCATCCTTCCATTTAGACTGAAATTATTTTTTCATATCATTAAAATAAATCACCAGAAGCTTCTCCTCTTGTTAGTGTGTTTCCATCATCTGTATCATTATATACTCTTCTGTCTGGATTTTGGCTATTTGAGCTACTTAAAGCTTCAATGAGTTACATGGTCCCATAAACACAGATCTCAGGGAAGGTCTTCCTCTGCCAGTTTATCAAGGACAATAACTATCAGTAAGTCAGCAGTAAAAAAATGTTGAAGTTTGATTTTCTTACTTTTATTAACGTAGGCATCTTTAAAATAATATTTTGGTGAATATAGTTCCCTGAATACTTACAAGATGTTAGATTTAATGTGTAAAGTGAGCAGTGTAGCAAGCATCTGTTTTCTTATGCAGCCCTTAAATGATCTGTTGTTCCTCTGCTAGCAGATCTAGACTAATTTTTCTTCTTAGGTAACCTACTACAGCCTTCTCATTCTTTCTTTCTGATCTTCATCTAGGTATTTCCCCCTCTTTTTTAATTACATGGCACTTGGCCTTTTTTTCTGGTGTACAAGATCTAATGAACCTCTGACCTCACTAACATTTGCTTCCCAGTTCTAGCCTGTGCTTTTCTCTCAGTTGGACTGCAGAACTTGTTTTTCTTGTGTCCTTACAACAAGAGGGTTACGATTACATTACAATTACGAAACTAATACTGTCCTTCTTGTACTTTGATGGTAATGCAATTTGGCAGTCTTCATAACGCTCTTGATTTGTGCAGGCTGGTGAAATAGCTCAATCACACTTGGCTTCAGTTTCATATTATGTACAATACAATCTGAAAGTGAATTGCTGCTGAGAAGTGGCATTCTCTTTCTACCCCTTGCAGTACATTCCAACTTTGCATGAGATCTAATGAGCCAATGACCTTAGAATAAGTTGGATCTTCTTGCTGATTAAAGAGAAAATTATTGTTCACAAATTATAACTATCCTATGAAAGTTGTTGATCTGACTAGTGATATGGCTGCTCTGCCATCAACTAAGCAATGGATTTTCAAGAAGATTGTGCCTTTCAGACACAGACCACTGTTAGATGAGATTAAAGATCATAATAAAAATTTCATGTCTGTATCATTCTTTCCTGCAAAACACTGTCAGGGAAAAAATGTTCAATTTACTGAAGTTTGGAGTAGATCCTACATTGACATGAGTCTTGCTGTTTCATCTCCTTTTATGTTGAAGCTTCAGCACCTTTCTTTGAGGTACAAAGAATTGTTTATTTAGTAACTTGTGATTCTTTTCTTTGTAATATCTTGTCTTACCCTTTTATGAAATAGTTTAAGTTCTGTTTTTGACTGCATGTTGGGTTTTTTTGCACAAGTGCAAGAGGCACTGACATCCAAAATTCTTACTTTATTATATTAATTCTGGAATTTAAATATTTCTAGAAAAGGTAATTTGTGCAGAAGGAAGATAATGTGTCACATCATTTGTATTTATGCAAAATGCATATGTTCTTTATGGTGTTTCTGTTCTGCTGTATGTTTTAATGTTTCTTTCCAATTTTTCTCCAGTCTCAGCTTTTCCTCCAGTCTCAGCATTAGTCATAGCCTATCTGTAACTACTGTGTGTGTTCCACAACCCAAATCATGAGAAATGTAGAAGTATCATACATCCACCCTACTTGAATGCAAATCCTATGACATATTGGCAAAACAATGCCATTTAGCAGGAAGTCACAAGCAACAGTGCTGTAGTTTCATATCCTGCTCAGGGACCCTGGTACCATGCACACACTTTTTCTTGCTGTAATAAATGCTGTGCCTGGGTTTCAGAGTTTGTGTGTATCACTATTTCTCTTTCTACTACTTCACGTCTTTCTGGTTTACTTGTATGAGATTATTGTGGGATAGGCTGTCAGCTAGGCAATGATTAAATAGCAAGGACTATCCTATGATTAAATTAGCAAAGACTGTTCTGAAAGCAAGAGTCAGTATTATCAGTGAAATGTAGAACACAGCTAAGTATCATTCAATGTTACTAACATATCTGCTTCTTTCTAGCTTCAGTTTCAAACAAGCACGGAGAATCAGAGGATATTACATAGCTAAGACACACGTTAATTTGCTGTAAAATGTGCTAGTTTTTGCTGTGAGATCACAAATGGTGTTGTCAAACATTTATCTTAATTTACCTTAAAGTATATACAATACTGAGTGTATTTGTTCTATTATTGTTACCTCTTCTGCCCTCCCCTTTTTCTTCCTCTGTATTTGCTGGCTTGTTTTCATTCTCTGTTTGTTGCGCTAGAGGTGATACCCATTGCTAGTTTGGTTTACCTAATTACAAAATATTTCCATTAGTCAGACATACCATTACAACCTGAAAATAAGCATTAAGTTTTATGATAAAAGAAAGCTAAATACTTGGATTGCTTTTCAAAATTATTTTAGAAAATATTGTGATTAAGACTTTTAATAGTGTTCTATCATTGAATATTTGACAGATGTAATCAGGAGAAATGATTGTAATGTTCTTCCAGGCTTTACACTGTTAATGCCTATAAAATTATGTATGTAGCTGGTTTTAGTTTTAGTGCTAAGTTTACACCAGTTGTTTTATTATGGTCATTTGTCATCCACACTTCTGCCAGTACAGTATATTAGCTAACATGAGTGTTAGATTTAAATGGAAAGGCCAAATTTAGTCTCTTTTTTAGTTTTAATTAATTTATTTTTTACCACATTCCAGGCAAATGCACAAGTACAACAATGATCTTAATTTTTGATTGTGTAAAATAGTTGTAGACATAGGCTCAAGAGAGTGGGCTGTAATTAAAACACATCAGTCAGTTGAAAACTGAGCTATCACCAGTAATACTGATAACTGAACAGAGCACATTGATACTGGATTAAGACCTCTCGAATTTACAGTCACGACTATAATAAAAATGCTGGCTTGGCAGTAGTAGGTAATTTTATTTGTTATTCCCATTCCCTATGAGTTCCACTTTTATGTAATCTTAGCTATTGCTACTTCTGAAGCTGTCTTCTGCTTTCATCGGCTTATTTTCTAGATGGGAAGTGATGGAGTTTTGCGCCTCAGTAGTTCTGCTCTAAATAATGAATTCTTCGCATATGCAGCACAAGGGTGGAAACAGCGATTGGCAGAAGGTAACTACTTGTTCTCAGATTTACCAAAGGGTAATTGTTTTTATAAACAATGTCTCTGTTTCTACCTTTGAGAAATACATAGCAAATAGAAAGTGTAATACACCAGTAATTCAGTGAAAGGAAAAATGCTGATTCCATTTATGAATTTACTGTACATTTTTACAGCTTGCTGTGGCAGCTTGTTTTGACAGTTAAAAAAAACAAAACAACCAAGCGTTTTCATCACTGCCAGCCTTGGAAACATAAATGCCTGCAACTAAATCCCACCAATATACTTTTGAAATATTGATGTTACATGGTAAATTAAATCTTTCTATGTCACAGTCACTTTTGGCTTTCATTTTTTTTCATTTGGGATTATTGGATGACTGTAACAGAAATCACTGCATGTCATCTTTGTATCTGTAATTTATAATTGCCCATCTTAAGCTAATCCTTGACAACTTTTATTCAATATGTTAGTATTTTTTTTTTAGGAGAATTTACACCAGAAATGCAGTTGCGCATCAGACAAGAGATTGAAAAGGAAAAGAAAATAGAACCTTGGAAAGAAAAATTCTTTGAAAGATTTTATGGAGAAAAGTAAGTACTAAAGCAAATAAAAGCATTTCTTAGGGTTTTTTTAGGAGGAAATGAAAACATAATTCTCTGCTTCACCGAGCACAGTCATGTGCTGTAAAACTTAATAAAGCTGTTATCAAAGGCAGTCATTCCCCAGTAAAAGAAATTGTGAGTGTATCTGTACAGTGGTGTATCTGTACTTGCATTGCAATTGCATTTGTAAAGGTTTATAACTCATCCATAAAAATTCATTCCAAGGAGAGCTTAAGACACAAGGCTCAAACGTGTGAGTACTTTCTAATTATCCTTAAAAAGATAGTGTTAGAGCAGTTCTCCCCTTCTGCAAAATAGAAATACTGCTTCTACAGACTAGAAGACAAGTAAAAATATTACTGTAGTATGGGGGTTTTATTGCATTTTTTCTAAGCTAGTTGCTAAGTTTCTACAATCAAGCAGTATTTTTTATTGTTTGACTGAGATGGCCCTTTACTGGAGTAGAATATATGTCATATAATAAATATTGGCTGAGATAAATATAAGTTATGGTGACTAGTCCAATTTTATAAGTAGAATACAAAGAATATATAAATACTCTTACATGACATAGATCATATCACTCCAGGTGCACAATGGAACAATTCAGCACAGTTTCATTGCTGAAGATATGGAGATGACATTCCCTTCCTACCTTCAGTTTTTTTAAAAGTCAAAATCTAAGGACAGTCATATTTTTAGAAATCAAGAATCTTTCATTTTAAAATTACTTTTAAATGTTGATCCACCAACAGTTGTAATTGCATCTCTGTATTTAAAAATATATAGTATTACTAGTAATGATTTCTATAAAGTAGAAACTGATTCTTTTATTTATTCATTTTCAGATATTTTAAATGGAATTTATGCATAATACTTAGCAGACAAAAATGTATCATGGCAACAATCATCAGATGAGATGCCTTGATTTTGTTGATGAAAATTTTTTATTTAGGAAGTCCAGAGCACAAGGAACGCTTTATATAAGTGATTAACTTAAAGATGCACTTAAAAAAACACTAAAGTGTTTCTACAGTAAAAATACTACTTCTGACCTGTTCCCTTGGAGCACAGGGAAATGTACTAAAAACACAGCAGCAGGTGGACAGATCCACTTTAATATTTTGCACATACTTGCTAAGTGCTTCCTCACAGAGAGAATACTATTTATGCAATACTTTATCTTTACATGTGATGGAAATTCTAAATTCTCAATATGGCTGACTTTTTATTGGCAAGTGCTTAATTTCTTGCTCAACAGCTCTGAGGCCTTGATGTAGTCCAGGCGTTGATGTCTTCAGTGTCAAACGTATTAATTGGGTTTTTTGATAAGGAACATTATAGTTTTTCATTATGCAAATCAAGAGCAGAGTCAGTTACCAAACTTTGAAGAGGGAAAGGACTATATAAAGTATTGGGAAGGGCCTTCCACGGGAAGAGGTTTACTACCAGCCAAACATGAGCACTTCAGTCTATCTGAAACCTGTTCTTCAGTCACAAATGACTGTCACATGCACAGAGAATGATACTCAGAATTTTACACAGCCAGCAGTCCTGCTGTGGTGGATGAATGCTGGACACTGTAATGGTTGGCAGGTAATTACTCAGTCTGCAGTGATATGTGTCATTTGGGTTGATAGGTCCCTGACATCAACATTGTTATGCAAAATGTCATATTGCACATGATTTCCATTTTGACTGCAGTATTGAATGTCTTCCTCCCTGCCCTTTCTCTAGCTTGACTTGTTTCACTTGCATTCTTCCTCCTAGCTCTTAGTAGACAGATTCTATTTCTTCAATGGTCAGCCAGATTTAAGTACTTTTTCTCATTATATAATGACTAAATGGTAACTTTTTCCATAGTTTCCACCTTGCTTGAGTTCTCTCACCTTTTTCACTTTGGTTTTTAAACTTGCTTTCAGTATGATTTGGCATTGTCACTTTCAGCTATGCTGATTTGACTGAAGTAGCAGATTTTGAGTTTTCTGAGCTGTTTCTCACTCACTGTGAATCTCTTGCAGACTAGCTTTCTCTTTACAGTCAATGTTGCTCTGATTTCATCTGATTTGATCTTTTAATATTCCATAAGTAAATTGAAGTTTCAGCTTATGCTTAGAGAAGGGCCATTAATAGATGCAGACTTTTGGTGAACTTAACTAGTTCAGGCATCTTCCATGTTGGTTTTACACTTTGTTTCTTGTATTTGCTCTGGTGCTCAGGCTGTTTATCATGGGACTGTCGGTTGTTGTTTGCTTCCGTACTTGTGCATTCTTTTTCCACCTCCTTATGGTTCTTCATTTCTCCTCTCTCTAACTTTAAAAACCAGTAAAATCCATGCTGCAGTCCTTTATTAAGGATCAGCTGATGCACGTTGCCAGAAACCCACATTCTTCTGGCTTGTTGCCTCAGGATTGCAAGGGTTATACTCTATTGTCTCACTGTGTTATTTCTTTTCCACACTCACGAGTTGCATGTCATGATAGTACTGCCAGCTCACCAAATCAGAGCTTTAATTTTGGGTTTACCTCCTCTGAATTTTATTGCTGATTTAATCCTTCATTATTTTTTCCCCACACTACTTATTATAACAATGCTACACAATCGCCATCCATATATTCTTAAGTAGCCGTTCAGCTTTTTCTTCTAATTTGATGATTGATTGCCCTTACTTTGTCAATTGAATCCTCTTCTTAGCACTGAGGGCTGTTTACTACTGTCCTTGTAATTTTTGTTCCATTTTGCAAACTTTGTGTATCATCTTCTTTGAGGAAAAAGACACATCAGATGTTTATCTTGCAATCTGAGTTTGCCTTAAGCATGCTAATCTTGAGTCTTCTCTTTTTGAAAGTCTTTCTCTTCATTGCAGTATCTTCTACAAGACAGTTTTATGTCCAATAGGGCAAAAGGCTGATTAAAATTCAGTACATGTCATGCTGCCCTTAATCCTGCATTGTCTTATTTTTCTTACACTTCCTCCTCTTGAGTATGTCACTAGAATGTGACATACACAACACATTTTCGTAGTGTACATGTGACAGTTGCATTCACCTCTATCCTGTCCTTCATTCCTTTGCTGGTTTTCATTCCATAAAGACCAAGCAGTATCTATTCATGGTGTAAGCCAGCTGGAGACAATTGACCACTAGTTCAGTTTTCAGGAATGCAGGGGGGATTTCTTTCCTCTCCTATTTTCCTGAGATAACTTTTGCTCAATTACACAAGGAATTTAGAGAAAGTTACTCACCTAAACCTAGGTAAAATAAATTTTATTTGCCTGAAGTTACAATGTATGGAGGGGAATCTATACTCCATATAGAAGAAAGACCCATTTTCAGAAACACATTCAATATGGGAGTTGTAAAATTTGTGTTCTCAATTGTTCTGTAGAGAACCCTGCCTCAGCCTATGATGACATAGGGAGTCTTTGTGCATATCAACTAGAAGGCAATATTAATAATTACCATGAGAATGCTTTTTGAGGTAACAATTCCAGACTGGGTTTTGGATACATTGTCATGTATCTGCTCAGTATTTTTGAAATATCCACAGTCACAGATTTTGGGTTTTTACATGCTTATTCTTTACTTCAGTATACATGGGCCTTTGTGATCTCTGTATCCTCTGGCTGTATACTTACAAGTTACCTTGTTTTCATGATTTTTTTATTATCTTTTATGCTCACCGATTTCTGAATTATTCTTTTTCTGACTAAATTGAGAATAGATATCAAATAGCTGATAATTAGATTAGAAAATCCCTAAGACCGTGAAATTTCTTTTAGGGCCTCAAATCAAGCTTTTGTGTATTTTCTACTACTGTGAAATTGCTGGGGCACAAAGCTTCCTAAAGGTGATGAACAGCTGTACTCCCACTGCCCTCAGTAGAAAATCAGTGTGTCAGAGTGCATACTTTTTTTTTATTAATAACTGTATTTTCCGCCTTTGGCTTTTGTTGTGGGTTTTATAATTTTGCTGAAGAAGCAAACCTTTTTTAAGTTAATATTTTCAGTACCATAATTAAGAAAATACTTGGAAGAGAACTGTAGGAATAGCTTCTTTGCACTTCATCTGTGAATTCATAGGTGATAAATATGTGTCTTTTTATCTCCCTAAGATTCTTAAACTTCTTTTTAATTGTAGTGATGTTGAATTAATATTATATACGTAGGTCTTTTTATGTAGAAATCATAATCTTAAATGAAGCATTTAGTTTGCTGAAAGAATTGAGCAAAACCACACAAGCTGTCAGATGCGTTCTTTAGAATTGACACTTGAGTTGTAAAATGCAACTGAAGTAGAGTTATTTTGATTTTCATCCTAAATTTGAAATTACTGTCAAATTACAAATTAATTTTAGATGCAACTTTTTTACTTAAATTGCATTTAAGCCATCTTTCTGGCTGTGTTGACCCTAAATGTAGTTGTAGGAAGAAAGAAGAGATTTGCTTCAGAAGTGTTAATGGTTGAAGAAGTTATAGTTGTGTATTTCTTCTACAATGCATGCTGTGTTAGTATTGCAATATTGTGCCAGTATTTAAAAAACAAAACACAAATTAGAATTTAAATGAGTAATGATGAATCAACACAGCTTGCATTTTTGTTTTATTGAAGCACCAAATAGTTCAATAATGGAAAAAGGATTATTTATTTTAAAAAAGAAAAAAATCATGTTTTTTAACACTGGTAAGGAAATCTGTGTGGTTAGGTTTCCAAAGTATATAAAGCCACATATAAATTTGTCTGTCAACGAAACCACTGTTTTAACCTGAAAAGTATGTTCTTTTTGTAAATAAATCCTATTCCATTATCATGTCTGTGATTAAAGGTCTTTTTTATTTTTTGTGGTTTTATTTAGATTGGGAATGTCAAGGGGAGAATCAATGAAACTCACTGCAGTGGAGAACAATGAGGAAGATGAAAGCAGTTCTTTGTGTGGATCTTCTGGCACACCTGGTCCTTCTAAGAAAGCAACCTTTGTGAACCAAGAAGAGAAAGGCACTAAAATTCCACCTGCACCAGAGATAGATTATTGTTCAACTCCATGTAGTATGGAACAGGCTCCTGCCAAGGATCTAACTGCAGAGTCAGAGAATGTACTAGTACCTGAAGAATCGATCATTCAGGAGGAGATTGCTGAAGAGGTTGAGACAAGTATTTGTGAGTGCCAGGAGGAGAATCATAAAACAGAACATGAGTTTTCTGAGGAGTCAGTCAGTCCAGCTGGCACAAATGAGGAAACAGAGGCAATACAGCTTGCAGACAGTACTGAGTCCTGTGTCATGATGAATGATGTAACTGATACTGTATCCCACATTGAAATTAAAGTGGAGTTGAAGTCTCAATGCCCTCAGGAGGAGATGTCAGTTGTGGTAGATCAGCTGGAGGATTGTGCATCACCAGCACAATCAGCTTCATCCACCAACTCTGTCAGTGATACATCAGAGAAAGCTTCACAGTCTGCTAAAGATCTAATTGCACCAGAAATGCAAAATGCTGCTCTGGAAGGCTCGTTGTTCACTGGTGGAGGCATTGCAGTGGATATGGAACTTCAAAGTGATCCTGAGGAGCAGTTGTCTGAAAATGCCTGTATTTCTGAAACCTCGTTTTCCTCTGGAAGTCCAGAGGGACCATGCGTTTGCATTGCCTCTCCTGGAGGAGATACTCAGTCAACTTCAGAGGAACCCTGTACTCCAGCATCTCTTGAAACAGCTTGCTCATCTGAAGTGTCCAGCACTGAAAATATTGAAGGTGATATACAGCAAAAGACCAGTGATGAAAATTTGCACACACCTTTGATGTCAGAAGTCTCTCCAATGTCCACCTCGCCTGTAACTTCAGAAGCATCTCTGATGTCAAATTTACCTTTAACATCAGAGGCATCACCAGCTTCTAATTTACCTTTAACATCAGAAACATCTCCGATGTCTGATTTGCCTTTAACATCAGAAACATCATCAGTATCTTCTGTTATGACTTCTGAAACATCTGTGGCAAATAGTTTGCCTCTTCCACCTGAAACATCTCCAGTTTCTAATTCCCCAAGCAATGAAAGACTTCTTCTGCAACAAAGGAAATCACCGTGTTTGTTGGAAGACTCGCTTCCCAGTCTGAAGGAAGAAAGCTCCATCGTTCCTAAGGTGGTTCAAGAAGAGAATATTGTTGTTCAGCCAAAACAACTTCAGAGTGCCCCTGAAAATATGAAAGTTGGTCCACTAACGATTATACCTGATACTTCAAAATTAGAAGACCCCCAAAGCAAAAACCTCAGCCATCAGCCATGTAAGTCACATTCTGAAATTGAGAAATCCTACATTGCATCCATCCCAGAACACTCTCCTCCAGAGGTGATCAAAATTAAAAATCACAGTGTTCAGCAAAGAGGTGATAAGAAAGGTACACACCTGACATCAGAGGTAGCTGTCTTATCAGAAGGACCACTTGGCAAAAATCCCGAATTGCTTCCATCAAAGCCACATGACAAACTATATACCTCATCTCTAGAGAAAGCTACTTTCTCTGAAGTGGGCAGAAGTAAATCTCACAAGCTAACAGGCACCCAAAGTCGTCTAGAGAGTTCACATTCTTCCAAGTCATTAGAACTCACAAAATCACCTGAACTGAGGAATGAAAGTAGAGACCCAGAGATCCCAAAGAGGAAAACAGCAGAACAGCACAGTTTTGGAATTTGCAAAGAGAAGAGAGCTAGAATAGATGATGATCAGCATAACCGTAGCACTTCATCAACAAGTCCATCTGAAAAAGATCAGCCACCTAGAGAAGAGCCCCGAGTTCCACCCCTTAAGGTAAAGTAATGAATAAACAGGCTGAATGGGAAATGAAATGTTTATTTATCTCCCTCCTGTTGACTGCCTGCAGACAGAGCACATGGTCTATTTTTTGTGGAGATGGACTGATGGTTTCACTTTAGTGTTACGTTCCTACCATGCCAAATTAATTCTGATATAAAATACTTCTGTTAGAAAATTATTTTTGTGCAAGAGAAAGTTTTCCAGGATCTATGACTTAATCTGATTCAATAACTTCCCCTTCATTTAAACAGTTTTACTTGTTTTTCTTATTGCTCAGCTGTATTATTCACTCATTCTCTTGTGCATGACTTCTCCAGCAAGGACAGATAATAAATGTTACCAAAACAAATAAAGAGAAAAACAGCTGATCCCTTAAATCCAGTAAGAGAACTTTTAGTCAAAATAGTTGGCTTTCTCCTTACAGTCCCAGGGCTTGGGTTAGGCTGAAGTAGAGACCTGACTATCAGGGAGAAGTGTCTAATTGATATATGCATAAATATATTTATTAATGGCAAAGTAAGTGGTGGAATAGATGCACCAGCTAAGCAAACATTTTTGTGTGCATCATTCTGCTATGTGAGATAGTAAATTCAAGTTGAAAGGTGGTGGTTTTTTTCCTAACAAAAGGTGCTATAGATTTAGTTTTTTATAGAGTCAGCATTTTGATCGTTTAATTTTGTACATGATGATCAACCAAGTTTTAGATCCAATTCGCTGGACTTAAGCCATTGACTTTTCAATTCAAGTTCCTGATTACTTAGAAATGCCCCTTTCTGCATTTATTTTTAACAGCTGCTATCACTAGAACATTCTTAATATGGCCAGGAGGGCAAATAATCTAGCTATTTTAGTCACTAATGCAGCAACATATTTCAACTAATTTATTTTTATGAGCAGTGGTGCAGTTAGAAGTTAGCCCATTCTGAGTTTAGTGATACTCTTTTGTATTTGGAAGGTCTCTATCTAGCCTAATACATTCTAATAATTCTCTAAGCACAAAGTAAAGTAGATAACTATAGAATAAAAAAGGGTAATGACTATAATAGTAAAAATAGTCAAGCACTTAATGCTTCAGCAGTTCTGGTGATGCTGAGTGGAAACTGAAAAAAGTTACCACTGAAGCAGAAGGCAAAATGTTTTTAAGTAATTGTTTGTGGTAGCCTTTAAAATATGTTCATGTAAAAATTAAAGCATCCCAACATTAGACCTGAGTTTCTGTCTAAGCCAGAAATTTAACTGCTAAACAAAGTGAAGTGTCACAGCCTTCTAGGCCACCATAGAGTCATATGGTTATATAAATGTTTATATATTACATTACCATTTTACTATTGATTTAAATTGATGTCTTTATGGAAAATCAGGTGCTGTCAGTTTTGCACAGCCTTATCTGTTGAATCTTGCCAAAACCTCCTGCTAGTGAATTAAAATAATGAAAATTTGACAAACATTAAAAAACTTAATTTTAAACAATCAATTTTAGGTTTTTTTTTGTGTAACAAATAATTGGCTGAGTCTTCTTACCCACAAACACCTATTCTTTGTTATTTAAAGAGGAAAAAGAGCCAAGGTTGTTTTAAATCATTCTGCTGTGTCTCTGTCATACCTTATGAATATTTCTTCTACCTAGCTTTCTTCTTGTCTCCTTTCAAAATCAAGTTCACAGCATTAACCACTAAATCTTAATGCTGTGGACAGCCGTTAGACGTATACCCCATTTAAGAACTGGAAATGTATTTCACCAGCCTTTGGGTATTCTGAGAGTGTACGAGTTATAAAGTGGTCTCAGGACTTTCACATTTTCATTATTTAATTAGTAAGTTTGAGCGTTTAGTTTTTGAAATGCCATAGTGTAGGTGGTATACCAGGGATGTACTAAAATGGGTCTTCAATACTGCAAGTGAGGAAGCAAAAGGTGTATCCCTTGATGAGTCACTTCTTTTACACCACTATCCTGAAGTGAAAAAGAGGCTCAGTGGAGACACCGCTGGATCCTATCAAAAGTCAAAGTGACTTGTGTGGTATATAAGGGAAAAACAGGCAGTTCTTATTGGCTTAGTCATTGGAGACCAAGGAGCAAAAGCACTGCATGATCACTACTTTTTCACATATTTGCAGCAAGTGTTTAGTTTTAGGCTCCTTTTGAGTATCATTGCATTAGGCTTGTTGACCTTATCAGTTAGATACCATAGATATCTCACAGATAAAACAGGTCTGACAAATTGTATCAGAAAAGCATCATGTTGCCATTCTTCCTGTCATAAGGATCGACACGAGTAGCTAATGCAGTTATCAGTTATTCATGCTAGGGAATGTTAAGATACTGTCCTTAATTTGTTTCATTTTTACTGTACAGTCACAGTGTACAGTAATGTCCATTGTTAACTTTCTCTGACCCTTTTAAGAGAAAGCTGGTGATTTTAGCTAGTCAATGGTCTCAATAAAATTATTGGTTTATTTTCTTCCTTCAGATTCAGCTTTCAAAAATTGGACCACCTTTCATCATCAAGAGCCAACCTGTTTCCAAGCCAGAACCTCGAGTTTCCCCAAGTACATCGGTCAGCAGCGGGAGAAACACTGGGGCTAGAACTCTTGCAGATATCAAAGCAAGAGCTCAGCAAGCAAGAGCCCAAAGAGAAGCTGCAGCTGCAGCAGCTGTGGCCGCAGCAGCGAGCATAGTCTCTGGAGCGATGGGGACCCCGTGTGAAGGTGGGAAGACAAGAACACTGGCACACATCAAGGAGCAAACAAAGGCCAAGCTATTTGCAAAGCATCAAGCTAGAGCTCATTTACTCCAGACTAATAAAGAATCAAAGTCACAGTTCAGCTCAAAGGAAAGTACCTCATCTCTGGAGATACCAACTTCTACTGACACAAAGATTGAAGGTTCTACCGGTGTCATTATAGTTAATCCTAACTGCAGGTCCCCTAGCAACAAGTCTGCTCATCACCGCGAGAGTACCACTTTATTGCAGCAGTCACTGAACACAGCTACAATACCAGAAACTGCTACTGAGATATCTGTGCACAGTTCTGATGAAAATATACCTATGCCACAATTGTGTGAGAAAATTATTTCATCTACCTCTACTGAAAGTAACAGTGTGCCAGTGCTTTATAATAAAAGTTCAGTCTCTGTGTCTGTTTGCAGCACTGCTATGTCTGGAGCAATTAAAGAACTTTCTTTTGCAAGTTCTGTTGATAAATCCTCTGTTTTAATGTCTGTTGACAGTGCAAACACAGCAGTTTCAGCTTGTAATATAAATATGCTGAAAACCATCCAAGGGGCTGATACTCCATGCATAACAGTTGGACCAAAATGTATTGATAACAGTAATGTCTCCATAGACAATACGGTCTTACCAAATGCCATCGATGACAAAAGGTTGCCGATATCAAGTAGTAGTGCCAATAATGCAGTCTCCAGTCATTATGCCACTGTTCCAGCTTCATCTATTGCAAATAATTTGCCAAATCATCTCTCTGGTAGTTCTGTACTGATTCCTCCGGTGGGGGCTACCAACAGATTTTCTTCCGATAAGATAGCCATAACTGGGTGTAACGAGCAAAGCCTGGTCTCCATTCACACTACCACTAGGTCAGCTTTAAGTTGCAGCGAGGCCCAAGCAGTAGCAGATTCTGTTGCAAGGCCACACATGTCAATGTTTACTAGTAATATGGTGACAATGAGCTCTTACGATAATGCTTCTAAGTTAAATGCTGATCTCTTAGAAAAAAGCTCTGGAGCACGAAGCCGGATGGATCTCTCTGGTAAATCTCAGCCAGTGAGCTTTACACAAACTGTCATGAATAGGTCTATACCTTGCAAAGTCATTGTCGACCACACTACTAATCTGAATTCCAGTCTGTCACTTTCTTCTATTGACAATGCAGAGAACAGCATTGACCTGCCGAGCAGACCTGTAAGGACAGAAGCTGCCTTACAAAGTATAGCCTGTCCCCAGGTGTCTGTCATAAGCAGGCCAGAAGTGGTCCCTAATGAAAGCCTTGAGCACAATTCCAGTCTTATCTCCATTACAGCAAAGCAAGACAGCAAGAACTTGCAGGCAGGTTGTTCAAGTCTTCGAGAAGTGCCTCTTGCTCCTCAAGATAAATTTGAGGTGGTTACTCCCAGCCAAGGTTTTGTTGAGCAATTAAGAGGTCCTTCAGCATTTAAAAATGAA
The DNA here is from genome assembly GCA_013400935.1 of Turnix velox. NCBI lineage: Eukaryota > Metazoa > Chordata > Aves > Charadriiformes > Turnicidae > Turnix > Turnix velox. Next base: position 44,022 of record VZTY01012534.1, on the reverse strand, counting down.
GCAGATACTGTCTGTGCCAATCAGTATAACACTAACCATAGAATCTGTTGGCATGACGAAGAGGCGATGAGTACAGACCAGCCAGTTGTCAACCATCTTAACTCCAGTAAGCATAAGGAATACACAGAGCAAAACTGCTTAAAAAATGTCAAAACAGAACCTTCCAGCTACACACAAATGTCAGAACTGCAATCCAGGAGTCTTTTGACAAGCATTGCTGTTCCTGTTAAATCAGAAACTAGTGAGTCTGACAAATGCTTCAGGATGGACACAGAGGATTTTACAGGACCTGAAATGCCCGCCCAGACAGCAGAAATAGCCACGAGTGCGCAGCCACCACAGACCTCAAAGTCATCCATCGCAGACTCCATGGAAGACTCCCTGACCCTGACAACAGAAACCCTAAAGAGAGTTACCAGCGCTGGCGGCTCTAGCTGTCGCTTGTCATCAGTGGAGGCCAACAATCCTTTAGTGACACAATTACTGCAAGGCAATCTGCCTTTAGAGAAAGTGCTGCCGCAACCCAGATCAGGAGCCAAACTAGAAATTAACAGGCTTCCCTTGCCTTTGCAAACTACCTCAGTATGTAAAACAGCGGTGTCCGAGAGAAATATTGTGGAACATCCTTCCAACTCTCCTAATCCAGATGGTAAAGGATTTACCGCAGGCAGCATAGCCCCACTACAAATCAGAAAGCGTGAAAACCATCCGAAAAAGAGGATGGCCAGGACTGTAGGGGAACATGCTCAAATTAAATGTGAGCCTGGGAAGGTGTCAATGGACACAGATGTTAAAGTGGCTTCTTGTGTAATTAGTTCCAGCATGAATCAGCTAGGGCACGGTCAGCCATTTAAACAAGAGTGGCTGAACAAACATGCCATTCAGAGCCGAATCGCTCACAGCCCAGAGATCAAGCAGCAGAAGAGGCCATTGCCTTCATGCAGTTTCCAGCAGAGCTTATTTCACATTGATAAAAACGGCAGCTTTCATGCAGAAGCCAGTACCTCACATAGACAGCACTTCTACCAAATGTCCATGGCTGCAAGAGGGCCCATTCCTACAGCAGCTTTGTTGCAAACTACTTCAAAAGGCCCACCTGGCTGCAACACATTTGCTTTTAGCAGACACCCGGAACAGAAGGGCTTGGGAGATGTGAATATTTCTACAGCACCTCACCAGCTGAGGCTAGGAAGTGTGTTTTCCCCTAATATTCAAATTAAGGAAGGTGATGACATTGCCAGTGCCTCTCAGACTCTGCCAAGTAAAACGTTAGTGCATCCCCCTCATCCTCCTCCTCCCCTGCCACCTCCTCCCCCTCCTCACCCAAATGCAGAAGTCCCCTCTGATCAAAAACAACCGACAGTTACTATGGAAACCACTAAAAGACTTAGTTGGCCTCAGCCAGCAAGCATCTGTAGCAATATAAAATCTGAACCTATTTCTTTTGAGGAAGGTTTAAGCAGCAGCTGCGAACTGGGCATGAAACAAGCTTCCTATGATCAGAACGAAGTGAAAGAACAGTTAAAAGCATTTGCATTGAAAAATGCAGATTTCTCTTCCTATTTACTTTCTGAGCCACAGAAGCCTTTTACCCAACTTGCTGCTCAGAAAATACAGATGCAGCACCCACCGCAGCAGCAGCAACAGCAGCAACAGCAGCAGCAACAGCTCTGTGGAAATTACCCAACAATACACTTTGGTAGCACAAGCTTCAAAAGGGCAGCATCTGCCATTGAGAAGTCAATTGGGATTTTAGGAAGTGGCTCAAACACTGCCACGGGCCTGTCCAACCAGAACGCTCAGATCCCAGTTCAGAAATTTGCTGACAGTAGCAATGCTGACGAGCTGGAACTGAAATGCTCTTGCAGGCTGAAAGCCATGATCGTGTGCAAGGGCTGCGGAGCCTTCTGTCACGACGACTGCATAGGGCCTTCCAAACTGTGTGTAGCTTGTTTGGTTGTACGGTAGGAACCCAATCAAAGATGCAGTATCCCTTAGAAGCGTGGGAGAGCGGGACAAAGGCATGGAGAGATTCAAACATTTTAGGCCACTAATGGTTTGCAATTACTTGATTTTTTTTTTGTTATTTTCTTTGGTCTTCTGCACGGCGTTTTCAGAATTTAGTTACTCCTACCTGAGTACCATTTTCTGGGAAGAAGAGGAAACTGGTAGTAGTAAGTTTTTAAAAAGCCTTGTTGATGCAGCTTCCATTATCTCTCTTGCTGTGCTAAAAAAAGGCATTCATGCATGTCATTTGTAGTTTCTATTTATTTGCACAAAGTGCAGCATGTTTCTTCTCCACTTTCTGATAGGTGAAACAAACTTCAGGTTACAGATGAGTGGAACAGTAACTCTGCAAGAAGTGGAATAACTATGCAGAATGACAATTGGTTTGAGTGGGATAGTGGCAAATTGCGGGGTATTGGCTGTTGTAGCTTCTAAGTAGATTTGAAGATTTTCTACTGATGGGATTGTCTTCTTCAATTGACTTTCACTACTGAGGGCTTGAATACAGTCACTTCGCCTAGAAAAAAATAGAAGAGGAATTTAGATTGTTTGGGGAGTCTCCTTACATGCCTGCCAGGGACTATGGAACTCAAATCTTACTCATCATCTCTCAATTCCTTGAGAAAGATTTGTACTTGTGATGGGGGTTGGTGAGACCAACACTGGAATCACATTTGCTTCAGTAGAGTCTGGAGAAGGTGATTTCTCTTCTGGGAATTAGAAACCTGTTTTCCTTTTTCCCACTCAAATATTCTTTATTTGTATTTGTCTTTTATCTTTGCACTCACTTTGTCAGTCTCAAATATATATAGAGGGTCAGACTTACGTAATAGGTTCTGCATGTTGTAGCCTTCCCATGGCCTAAAAATCATGCGTTCTTATGGTAAATGATTAAGGATAGATTCTGATGGTGTATTGATTTAATATTTTATTATCAGTTGTTTTCTTTTTATGTGAGTTACTCTATGTAAATAATATCTCAGTTTTGCCATTTAAAGTAATTCTTAGATTTACTTACAACACTGCCTTTTGTTTTCTCCAAGGAATCCAGACCCCTTACTCTACCTTTTAGAAATTTTTTGAAGGGATACTGCATCTTTAAAGTAATCTTCAGTATTTATCCAGTACTGTATTTACATTTAGGACTATAGCTGCATTCCAAATGCGCTAGCCACCATAACAGCAGAGAAGAAAATTGATACTTTTGGGGCCCTATTCACCTAGAAGGAAAATATTATCAAGGGATAAAGCGCATGCAGTTGCTGGGGAGATGAAAATACCTTGGGTTTTTTTACTCCCTCTTCAAGAACACAAAGTGTGAAGTGCAAGTCATCCATCTGCCAGTATGTGGTTGGGTCTACCCAAATGTAAGCATTGGAGAGAAATGTTATTTTTGCCATTACAGTAGAACCTCACTAATCCAAAGACTTCACAGTCTGCTCAAGAAAACAGATTTTCCTTCCACAGTTCTCAGAGAGCAATGTAGCAAGTATGTGTGAGATGTAAAACTGTTTGGATTTCATGATGCAATTTACTGTTGCATTCTGAAATATTAGTGTGAATGATAAAACTACATTTTAAAATAAATACAATTAAAAGTATACTACATTTTACATTATTCTTTTTTAAAATTATCTTAATTTACCTACTTATTCTTAAGATGTAACTGGCCTCCCTGATATGGGATTAGTGAGATTCTATTGAATGGAGGAACCACATTTATTTTCTTGTGGGACCATTTTCACAAACATGATAAATGCCATTAACTGTCTTAAAAGTGAGCTGGAATATCTACAACATACATTCCTGTCAGAGGAAGCTCTATGGTGCACCTTGGTGTTCTCTTTTATTGTAATTAGCATCATATCAATATTATTTTTGACACCGTGTGGTACAAAGGCCATTTGTAATTACACTAACAAATTTATTGCTGATACAATAATATATTTTTCTATATGAAAGTGCTCCTTAATATGACATGTGATTTAAGAAATGGCTTCTCAGCACTTTCAGGTCTTCTGGTAGGAAAATAAGCCAGCTAAGCAAAAACCTGAAAGTAACCACATGAAAATCAGCGTCCAGGTGATGCCAGCTGGCAAAACAGTGACTGGAAAATACTCATGAGTAAGTATGAGTGTAGTCTGCTAGAACATATAAAATTCATAGTTGAGGAGCCTTTGTATTGAAACTGTATTGCATTGTAGTCATCCTTGGTAGAAGTAGAGTACTTCCATTTAAAATAAAGAGAGCAACCGGTCTTAGATCTCTGGTAACCTGTGTTTAGATAAGCCTGCTGGGAATCCATATTTCTAGCTCAGGTTTTCCAGTCCACAGCACATAAGTCAATATTTGTTTGTACTCACATCTTGAAATACTTCTTGTATAATATAGAAATAAATTCCGGCCACAAAATTATTTTATTTTGTTCAAAGGATAAGGGTGTGACTAATGTGGTAGGTAATTTACTCATGTCACATTCCCATTTTTGTATCAGGATTGCAATTTGCGTGTGTGAGGTCATGATAGAATGTTACTTTAAAAGGCATTAGACTGGATGGTGCTATCTTATATTACACCACTGACCAAACTCTTCCATACTGCAGTGCCACTCCTTCCATTCTTGAGTCCTTGGAGTTGTTCCAGGCATAAACTTGACCAATGTATTAGCCAACAGCCATGAAGTATTGGTGCAGATGATAGTTTTAGGGTATTAGAATACACAAAAGCAACTGCAGTGATGCAGGAGCCTGACTGAATCCTGACTGAAAACCTTACTTGGATTCTGGTATCACCTAAGTGCTTGGGAAAGAGGAGTGACCCTTGGTCTTCAGTAAGAACACAGTTGCATTTATAGGTTAATTTTCAATTAATTCTTTTGCTTTGTTTCACTGTTCAGGTTTCAGGCCCAATGTCATTGTGTGATCTAATGACCACGCAGTTTGCACTGTGGGTTGTTACCAGTTTATGCACTGAAAAGTGGTGAAAGAATAGCTGAAGAACACACTGCTCTGTGTTTTTGTACATATGTATGAGTCCCAGTCTCCAGCATGTATAATTTAACTTTTTTGACTTTTTTTTTAAATATCCAAAATTGTACCCCTACTCCTAACCCTGGAGCAGCACTTTTGGGTGAGAGGGAGAAACACCCTTTTCTTCTTTCTTCTCTCTTTGTTGTTTTAATTGCATACCTGTGAGATATGCAGAGAACATTAGGGCATTTGCAGTGTGTGTGTTTGTGTGTTTCTGTTCTGAAATAATTTTCCAAGCAGGAATTCCCTTTGAAATAGTGTTAAAAAAAAGAAATAATTAAGAAATGGTGAACTGGACGGTCCCTGTTTGCATTTTATTTATCTGCTGAGGTGTAGTACACGAAATAGCATTTAAAAGACAAAAAATCAAGGTTGAGCCATAAAGCTAGAAGTGTATTCTCTGTACTATAGACTTTCTTCTTGAGGGTGGTGCATGTTGTCAGGGTAAGCTACAGGATGTGCAGATGGTTTTTCAGGGCCCTGCAATTCCTTACACAGCTTTGAAGCTGGTGCATATGGTGCTTTATAATGCAATTTCTGAAGTAAAATTACCTTATGCTGCACCCCCTTCCCCTTCTGAACACACGCACAATTTCAGAGTCGTTATTGTAGCCTCTGGTTTCGCAGTTTCTCCAAGGTATGGTGATGTACCAGGATATAAACACTCAAGATGAGCTGAGGAGTGTCACCAAAAGGGATCATTTTAGCTGACACGTGTGAAGGGCCCTTCTCTGAGCACTGAATGACTTTGGCAGTCTCCTGGCAGCAGCCCAGCACTTGGTCTTCCCGTGGCTCTGCAGAACACTGGGGTGTGGGGGGGGCAAGCAACAAAATATTCAGTGGATTTATTATGGACCTGTGTAGCTAAATGTTTCTGAATCTTATGAAATCCTGTTGTCTTCAGTCATCATGCTTTGTCACTGTAAAACCAACGGAAAGATAAAAAAAGAGCATTTTTTTAGTCTAATTTAAGGAGCTGCTTCTTTTATAGCACATAATATTTCGCTTTGTACTATATTTGATAGTTAAAGAATAATTTAGTCCGTAGAATAACTTTGTTGTATTTGTACTGTTCATGAATGTTACAAGGAAAGTGCTTTACTTTGTTGCCATAATTCTCTTGTACTGCTGTAAAATATTTTTTCTGCTTTACGGAAACTTAATCTCCATTCCCATTTTCAGTACAGGGTTTTATTTGTGCGTATGTATTATTTTTTTGTCAGTATTCTGAATGTTTACATCAGTTCAACATTAGCCATTCTATGCCTTTATAGGGCAGTATTACTCCTGCAGTATAACAGCAAGGTGAAATCCACTCATACCAGACATGCATGAGAAATACATTTTTAAGGGGGAGATCCCGAATGTGCATCAATATTTTTTCTATCTGCATTCAGTGAATTAAATACCCTCCTTCAGTCCTCTACCAAAGAAAATATTAATCCCACAGGACAAGCTCGGAAAGTGGTTCTCTGAATCTTCAGAAGGGGGTGTAGTTGGTTTCAGCAGGATTGCTACAGTTTAATGCTGTTGTGCTTTGCTTCTTTGTCCCACCAGATGTGACTGGATGAAAAAAAGCATTTTAGCAAATTTTTTCTTTCAAGACAGTGTTTTGTTTAGAATTCAGGGATCATGCTTTCTTTAATGGTGCTGTTTGTTTTATTTTTTTTTAAGAAAACAACATTTCGCTGCCTACAGAAATGACCATTCACAAAACCATAAATTAAATAAAATAATTTGTCTTCATAACTTCACTCTTCTCCCTTTCCTTTCCCTCTTCCCCATCCCTTGAAAATAACAACTTGGACTTCAATATTAAAATATTCTGAAAAAAATAAAGAGATGAAATAATATTTGTCATTTGTTTATTTATTTTACGTTCAGTGCCTTAGGCAGGAGATCCTGTTTGTGCACATCTGTTGTATGTACAGGTTGGTGAAAGAGAAATGTGAGAAAAAGTAGTCCTTTGTAAAGGATTTTTAAATGACAATGATGTAAGATGGAGTCTGAGTGACTTCTGCTGTAACTCAAATATCAATCATCTTATACTAGTAAAATAAAACTAGATGTTGTATAATAAGTTGTTGTAAGTAGAACAATTTGTGAATGAAAGTGATTAAACCCCCCCTTACTGCAGGGGGGTTGGATTAGGGGACCTTTGAAGATCCCTTCCAACCCTATGATTCTATATTGCTTTTGGTAGTTAATGCTGAGTGTATTTTAGAACTTTGCCTCCATCTGCCACAACGTCCAGAGCATGAGTAACAACAATCCAGGCAGACACCTTCTTGATTTCTCATCCCCACAACAGAAACATCTTAGATGTCCATGGTACACAGAATTCATTAAGTCCCAGTTACATTCTTTGAATCAGTCACCCTTTGGAGACTGAGAAGCCTTCCTGAAATAGAAATTCAGTAGCCATTATTTTTTTAAAAGAAAGAACCACAGTTTTTCATCTTTTTACCCTGCAAAGAGAGCTTTGGGTACTGGAGGTCAGGGTGAGAGTGTTTGAGGGTGGGCAACAAATTGGTTTTTCATAGACCTGCTCAGAAATACCAGAATGCTCCCTAGCCCATCTTTTGTCCAGCCTCCTGTTAGTACATGTTTAAACATCTGAGGGTCTTGTTAGCAGCTAAAAGCAACCCCTTCTGCCAAAATCTGTCCTTGTCCAGAAAGCACCCTCTGTGGTTTATAATCTGATGTCCTTTTTATTCTTATCCAGTAGTGATCTGGCAAACTCCATCCATCCATAGTGCCATGCATATGATTTAAATCATTAAGTTCTGCTTATATAGCTGTCTCTGCATGGAGCTGTACAAAATCAGGGACCAACTCTGCTTCAATGGCTTTTCAAGCAAATTTCACAAGTTCCCACCTAAGCAATGGAATGCAAATAAATACGTTAAATCTCTTTTAGCTAAATATTTTTAGTGCTTTTTTCTTTCTTTTTTTATTTATAATACCTATAAAATATTTCTTCACATTTTTATTTGGTCTAAATTTAAGTCTTAGAAGTATTAAATTAAGACTTGTCCTTTTTTTTTTTTTTTTCCCCAAGTTTGTGTTCTGTCCTGAGGTCAACCCAGGCTTAATTCAGCCAGCAGATGGCATCAGGAGAAAATACGCTGCTGAGGTCTCGCTCGCTTTCCTGTCCCTCAGCAAAAGCCCGCAGCACAGCACGGTGAAAACCAGCCGCAAAGACACAGAATTTCAGGGTTTGTCTTCCTTCAATGTGGAGCTGTCGTGAAAACAAGCCCTTCTTCTCCCCCAGCCCTGTAACTTGGCCTTCAATAGACACAATGCCCTGAAGCTCACATCATCCTTTCCTGTGCTTGGCAACTTTGGCAACCTTTGAAAGCTCTGTCTGAGTCGTGCCGTCCATGGAAGTGAAGTCCTGATACACTGGAAAAAATTCTTCCTCAGGCCAGAGTCAGGGCATTTGGTTATTTTTTTCTTGCTGTTTCCTTTGCCACTAATGGATGAAGAGATGGATGAACAACACAGCTCTGGTACTGAAGCGCTTCACAAACATGTGTGATGGCATTATCATTGTTTGGTTTGCTGTTATCAAGCCTGGCCTTTGTTGGGTGACATGGCTTGCAGTCAAAGGACCACCAAATAGTAATACCTTTGTGTGCCACCACTTTGGAGATGTCCTGGTTTAGGCCCAAAAGGACCCCCCCCCAAATGACAGTTGGCCCCCCCTCCTTTCTCAGAAAAGAGGAGAGGAAGGAATGAGGAGATTTGTGAGTTTNTCAGGAGTGCTCGGATCGAGGTCAGAGGCAGAGTCCTAGATGTTGTCCATCAAAGAAAGAATGAAGCAGGAAAATAGAGGCCTGACCTTTTGATCCCTCAGCTTTTATACTGAGCATGGGGCAGATGGGATGGAATACTCCTGTTGGTCAATTTTGGGTCACCTGCCCTGTTCACTCCTCCTTGCAGGTGGGACTTCTCTATGTCTTTCTGTTTCCAGCCCCCCGGTAGGGTGGATGATGAACTTTCTGACCTTGATCACCATAGTGAATAATGAAAAGAAGAGCTTCTTGCATACCATTCCCTGGTCTTATCAGTCTGGGAGCGAACAGTGTCTGAACAATGTGCAGTTAATTTCAGAGTTTAGTCAGACAGAAGAGGCCTAGCTGAAAAGTGAAGTTACAAACCAGAAAATTTACCCTATTTTACCTCAAACCAGGACAGGAGATAGCTTTCCATGATAAGGAGAGCTGATGGAATCACAGGCGTAGATCCTTGCTTCTGGATAAAGACTGCATTATTCGTACTGCTCCTTTTTTTACAGAAATTGAGCTAGACACAGATATAAAGTAGCATCTGTTGAGATAATCCTGGCTCCTGGACAATGGCACTGTACAGATACATAGCAGATGCTTATAAGAGGACTATGTGATATCTCATGATAGTTGTTTATGTACTGAAAGTTCATGTGCCCTGTTGGATGCCTATTGACTCACCAGCAGTGATGAAACCAACAGTTGTTTCAAGTGTCCATGAGGAAAAAATACTAGGAGTGTACTTTATGGAAGCTGATGACACCCTTGATAAATACGTTTTTCTGGGTAGGTCACCTTTCTAAAGCTTTTCTGTTCTGTGTCCTTTGTCCTGGTCACAGTAGTCTTCAGAGTGTTACCTCCATCCAGTTCTTTTTAAAAAAAGATAAGAGATTTCTTCCAAAATCTCTGGGCATCCTCATGCCTATACCATGAGGGCAGAATACAGCTTAAGCTCCCACATAGAAAAAGCAAGTCTGAAAATAAGCTGAATATCTTGAATAAATGCCCCCTATTAATAAGAAATCTTCCTATGCTGAGTAAATAGATTACTAATGACATTAATATAAAGGAGGAGACTTTTTTTTTTTCTCTTTTGGAAAATATTTAGCTTTGCTGTAGGTGTTCATATTTGCTCCTGGTTCTTTCCCAACCACTAGTATTCATCCTTCAAATCACATTTCCACCCCCCTGACTGTGAACTCTCAGCATCAACTAGGCAGAATCTTTGCTGGTGATGTGTGCCTTTTGGCTTTTAAAGGAGAAAATCTGGGAGATGGTGGGAACACTTGTATGCAGTACTACACCCTTGGCTCACTCACCTATCCCTTTAGGTTATTGAGTGGAAAAGTCCAAGCCTCAGATTTTTGAATGAGTGTGAGTAGGAGCTGACCCATAGCTGNTATGTACTGAAAGTTCATGTGCCCTGTTGGATGCCTATTGACTCACCAGCAGTGATGAAACCAACAGTTGTTTCAACTGTCCATGAGGAAAAAATACTAGGAGTGTACTTTATGGAAGCTGATGACACCCTTGATAAATACGTTTTTCTGGGTAGGTCACCTTTCTAAAGCTTTTCTGTTCTGTGTCCTTTGTCCTGGTCACAGTAGTCTTCAGAGTGTTACCTCCATCCAGTTCTTTTTAAAAAAAGATAAGAGATTTCTTCCAAAATCTCTGGGCATCCTCATGCCTATACCATGAGGGCAGAATACAGCTTAAGCTCCCACATAGAAAAAGCAAGTCTGAAAATAAGCTGAATATCTTGAATAAATGCTCCCTATTAATAAGAAATCTCAGATTTTTGAATGAGTGTGAGTAGTAGCTGACCCATAGCTGACAGAATAGGTCATAGTCCTGGGTTCCATCCAGAAGTGCATTTTACAGTTCAATAAGTCCAAATAAATGTCCCCGGAGCATTAGGAAAATGCTACCAACACAGGTAGTCAGTCACTGAAAAGAAGCACGGATAAGGAGAGACTCAGCGTAAGACAAGTGAAAAAGAAGCTTTGGTATGTTTGTGGAAGAAATGATCCTGCCAATTGCTTCAAAGTTTTGGAATTGCAAACACTGAGAACATCTTTCAAAGCTCTAAGTGGGGAGAGAAATTTAAATACTCAAAGAAAAACAGATCCACGTCCAGTTGGTAGAATAGAATTACAAAATTTGATGGCTAGGTTCTTTAAAGGGGCTGTTTAAAGCTATTTCTGGTTAGGAAATTTACAAGTTACTGTAAGTCCAATGTTTTTAAAATTAAGAGGATTGGGTTTTGTTTCTTAAATAGCAATGTCAGACCCTTAATTAGTTTCCTGGTCCTAAAACTCCTCACTTACACCACCAGGCAAGTCTGACTGCTCAAAAATAATCTAGAAACACCTTCAGTGTCAGCTATGTCTGCTAATTGAGTCATGCTACCTAGAATACAATTAATCCATGTAAGGAAATTGTCTTTTAGATTCCTTTAAAATCAAATGAAAAGGCAAGGAAAATAGCCATGTGAATCAAGGGACTTAGTAGAGTGTTACTGGACTTGAGGAACAGACCTCCATTCCACATCTTCGAAATTATCAGGGAAATAATATCAAGATCTTTGTGAAACATGAAGGTGATGGTGAAGAGGAATGATACGTGCACAAGTGCCAGTGGGACATGAATATTTAATAAAAAAGGATTTAAAGAGACTTAGAGAGAAAATGAAATAATGCTTTGGAAGAATGGAAAAAAATGTGTGAGGTGTCAGTCAGAAGGGGTTCATCTCTCTGATGTCTGATGAGCGTGATCTGGTCAAAAACAAAGGAGCAGAGTAAGACATTAGTGAAGTGGGCTGTGAAATGAGCTTAAGTCATAATATTATATTATTTCTAATGCTGCAAAAAGAAGACTGATTTTTTTTTTCACCTGCTTTGGAATATGAAACATAGAATTGCCAGAAAACTGCAGGTCACCAAGTTTCTGTCCCCCTTATGAGCCTGAGCTGCTGTGAGACTGCTGTCCCTCACCTGCCTCTGCAGGGCCACAGAAATGGTTTGTTCCAGCTCTTCACTGTTCTTACAATTTGACAGCTTATCCTAATATTTAACCCAAATCTTCCTTGCTGCTATTTAAGTCCATTCAGTCTTATCTACACTTCACAGTCACTGGAAATAAGTTTTTCCTTGCCTCTTTCCAGCAGTCTATTAGATAGCTAGGCAGCTAATTTATCTCTTTTGGTTTTCCATTGTTTAAGCTAAGCAATCCTAATATTCACCCATTCTTTTTAAGTCATGTTTTCCAAACTCTTATCATTTTCATTGATCTTCTGTGGACTCTCTCCAGTTAGTTCAAGTCCTTTCAAATTTCAGTTCCTGAGAATATCTTATCTCAGCAGAGGCTGAGCAGAGGGAGGATTGCTTTGCATTCCTGAGAGGCTGAAATTATGTTCCTGAGTCCTAGAACTGTGTTTGCTTTGTCCACAGCCTGTTTGACTCAGGCCCAGCCTGGTCCCAGTATCCCTTGCATCTTTCACAGTAAACTGTTTGTAGTTGCTTCTTCCCCATGCTTCTATTCCACACTTAACTATTTCTAAGAGTAGACTCTTCTGTTTATTAGCTCTTCTTCCTATGCTAAGTTTTTGGATTGCGTCTCTAGTTTGTTAAGAGGATCTTAAATAGCAGTCTTCTTCACCAATGAGATAATGAGTAGTTCCCAGGTAGGTTCTTAGTCTGAAAGTTGATAAAACAGGACCAGTATCATGGGATAATTCTATTGGAAGGGCCCTCACTTGATGATTGAGCCCAGCCTCTTGCTGGGAGCTTGCTGCTCCATCACCTGTCTCATTAGATAAATTGCTAAAAGGAATCAGAGCCACTCCAGGACTGTCTCTGCTATGGCTGCCACCACACTTGTGTGAGAATGGTTTTCCCCACACTTCTGACTAACTGGATGAGAGTTTTGTCTAGACCACATTTTTACACTCATGAAAATTTCATGCAAGTAGTGCTAAAAGATTTTCTGAAATCGAGATGTGGCACCTACTGCTCCTCAGTCCATGGTACCTGTTATGCCATCAGGGAAGAAAGTTAGGTTGGGTTGACCCAGCTTCTTCTTGACAAATCTATGTTGACCACAGCTGGTTTACTTTTAATCTCTGGGGATGCTTATAAACCATCACCTTGTGCTAAAAGTTTGGAGAGAGTGAAACAAGGCCGATGACAATGACACTAATTCCCTGCACTCTTGTTTTGCAATCTAGGCAGTTATTATGTTGGTCTTTCCCAATTTTCCTTGTGTTACTCATTTTCATGAGTTCTGGAAGATAACTCCTGACAACCCTGTGACTGAATCAGTCACCCCTTCAAGTGCCTTCCGATGACGTCTACCATGCATATAGCTCATACAAGTGCTCTCTAACCTATTCAAGGCTGAGATAGTACCCTTTTGTGTCTTGTACCAATTATATTAATTAACTGATTACTGTTGACCTTTTTAGGGATGCCCTTCCTTCTCCTTTAAGTAGCTGATGAACTGCTTCCTTGGTATTCCTCTTACTGCTGATGCATTTCAAGAGTGACTTCTTCATTGTTTTTAATGTCCTTTAGGCTTGGCCTTTCTGCTTTCGCCCTTTTGTGCTTCTACTAGAGGTTGCCATTTTCTGTCGAGTGCCTTTCTTCAATGAAAGAAGTGCTCATGAAGAGGAAGTGTTATTAGAAGTTGTTCTCTGTTTATAGTTATCTGTTCTCTGCAGTAAAATTAACTTGTTTCTTCAAAGCCTTAGTTGGTTGAACTGAAAAAGAAACTTAAGAGATACCTCTGAACAATCCAACCCAATATTGTAATTTAAATCTAAATATTGAAATACCTACCCACCAGTATCATGTAGTTCTGGAAGTTAAAAGATTAAAAGGATTTCAAAGTCTACAAGATAAATAATATACAAGAGATGGACTAAGACATTAAGTTCCTAAAGGTAGATAATGAAGAAAAGTGTTTGATAGAGCATATATTTTTATCAAGCTAAAAGTAATCCTGAGACAAAAAGAAAGGTTCATACTGAATGTTTGAAACTGAATTAAAATATCACCCATGCTAATACAATAATGTACTAGTGAGCATAACATTTGTATGGCTTAAACACTGGAGAGTCCAATAAATTAAATCCCTTTTAGACATTGTACAAAATATACATTCCAAAACACTTGTCCTTCATATGCAGTAAATTAGAATTAGCTGCACTTTCTTACTTTGCAGAATTTAATACTTTTTGACTGATTTTTCTGTGCCTATACAACGTGTAGTTATTTATGCCAGTGTTAAAAAGTGTAAATGAGGCACCAGTTTCCAATTATAGGATCAATCAATGTTTGTTTTACATTCATAAAGTTGCATGAATACGCATGAATATGCATGATGTTTGTCAAAGAGCAAGAAACTGTTTCTTTGTCAGACCCCACATGGAATACTGCGTATAGCTCTGGTGCCCACACTACTAGAAGAACATGGACCTATTGGAGAGGGTCCATAGGAGGGACACTGAGGTGATCAAGGGACTGCAACACCTCTCCTACAAGGGCAGGCTGAGAGAATTGGGGCTGTTCAGCCTGGAGAAGAGAAGGCTACAGAGAGACCTCATAGCCACCTCCCAGTACCTGAAGGGGGACTACAGGAAAGCTGGGGAGGGAGTGTTTGTCTGAGCATGTAGTGATAGGATGGGGGGCAATGGTTTTAAACTAGAGCAGGGCAGGTTTAGGTTACAGGTTAAGATTACAGGTTAAGGTTTAGGTTAGAAAGCAACTCTCCATGAGGGTAGTGAGACACAGGAAAAGGTTGCCCAGAGACGTGGAGGAAGCTCTGTCCTTGTAGAAATTCAAGGCCAGGCTTGATGGTTCTCTGAGCAACCTGATCTAGTGCAGGATGTCCCTGCTCACTGCAGGGGGTTTGGGCTAGATGGTCTTTGAAGGTCCCTTCCAATTAATTGATTCTGTGATTTAATATATGGGCTTGGACCATCTCATGCAGAGATATGACAAGCATTCCATTCATGAAATGAAAAATCTAGATTAGGGGAGAGTCATAATTAAAGCATTTACCCAGGAAATAAAGAAACCCACTGGTGTTGTTTATATTTTGATTTTTTTTTTTCCATAGGATAGATCAAGATTAGTTTCAAATGGACGTGCACATCCAGAAGGACTCCAAATTTGCAAAACCCGCAGTGTGGCTGCCGCTATCAGCCTGGTGCAGAGATGCCCCCCTGTCACCTTGCCAAGAAGTGGCTCTTGTGGGTAATAAATAAATTCTCTATCCTTCTACCAAGCAGGACAGGTCTCAACTTTGGCAGATGCAGCAGTAGAAAAGAAAAAATGCTAAACAGACATTTAGAAAAGTAAACACTCCTTGTTTGTGTCTCAGAAGTAATCCTGCTGATGACTGATACAAAATGTTATTGAAGAGTATGAGGTTTATTTTCTTACAGCATGGAGATGTAGGTTTACTATCAATTAAATTGTAGGGTTTTATTAATCAAGTACTTGGCTTTACTTTTTTCACAGAATCATAGAAATGGATTTTTGAAATTATTACTATTTACTTATTTTCCTGCTTACTCTCTTAAAGTTATTAACATAATTTATATCATCATCCCACTGAAAAGTGCATGAATTCATAGCATTCACACTCAAGTAAATGGAAATGCAACTGCATTACATAACATGTGCATATAGATTCATGGAATCATAGTATTGCATTGGTTGGCTTCTGATACAAAATTAACCTAATTTTTTTTCAGCCTTTCTGACAATCCTGCTGAGAATTCAAAAATATAACTCAATGTTCAAAAAGCTATGGTTTCACCACTGTTTGTGTATCTCCACTACCTGTGAAAAGAAACTGGTATTTTCTTCATGAAAACTGAGCCACAGCATATCAAATTAACAGAGCAAATATTGGCCCAAGGTAAAATTCTCAAGCAAAAGGACTGAGTTAAAAATGTATTACTCTTCCATGTGTAATCATCAAATTTAATAGACTGTGTTTTACAAGCTAGTATATATTCTGATGACAGTAGACAGTACCATTTAGATTTAAATTGGAATGCAGAAAGCTTATTTCCTTTTTCTTTGGCTTTTGTGCATCTGCTACAAAAACACACCAATTCAAGTATCCATAACCTGATTTAAATTCCCATGTAGCTGTAGAATGACTTAAAATTAAAATGTATTTTTATCAATGTAAATATTAAAGGTAGTTAAATGTGCAGGCTGAACATGGGCTATTAATAGTTCACTCTATTTATTGAAGGTGCAATCAAATATATTTGTTGGAAACTAAACTGGGAAATTAACAATGTACATTTTAAACAACAAGAGAAAAGTGATAAACGGAAAAGAGAACCTCAAGTGTCAAGAATTGTGGTGGCTTCTCCATTATCCACTGCAATGCTGTAAGCCAAGCTTGACATGTTGCTTCAGTAGATCTCCTCTATTACCACAACTAAAGTGACACAGGTGTCAGCGGTAAAACAATCTTGACTGGAGGAATTTTTGCTTGAGTTGATTTACAGACATCTTCCGATCAAGGTATTGAGGGTGACAGGTGAGAGGGCATAAATGGAAAAACAAATACTGAAGTGACCCACTTTCCTTCCTCTTTCCATGACTGGTCTTAAGGCAAATGTATCTGTTCTCCTTAGTGTCATCTTGTCGTGGTACTGCTTATCCATTCTGTGAGCCCCCCGGGCAGGTCCTGTACCTGATGTCTTTCTTCTGCCACTCCCTGCTTCTTGCTCATTTTCCCCCTGCTCTAGTGAAGCCACAGTCCCTTAGGGGTGCCCCTGCCCTGGCATGGGTCATCCCAAGCTTGAGAGTCCATTGCAATTATCCCCACTTTGACATGGGTCATCTCTATGCCCCAGAAGTATCTCCCCATGTGACCACCTAACCTTTGTGTCTGCCTCTTCTCCTGAAATGCATTTGAGCAGAGGCACCACGTGCTCCATCCATGTTGAAGCTTTGTCAGGCAATAGGTTGCTTACACCCGTTTCTGAGCTGCGTGGACATAGCTGTTACCTGCTCAGGGCAATGTATGACCTTCTCCCACCCAGCCTCTAGCTCTCCAAATGCTGCCAGTTATGCTCAATACAGCAGAAATGAGATTGGCTTTTGTTTTTCAGATGTCAGTGGAGCTCAGGACCAAAGGCTTTGTAAGCAAACCCTTGGCCTACCTGTGCTTAAGGCAAGGCAGTGCAGATGCCATTTTCAGGGTTACCAAACTGCCCACATTATGTGACTTACTCTTTCAGATGCTACCTGGTGCTACAGAATAAAACTCTGTTTGGAAGCACTGTTTTGTTCTGTTCTCATGAGAATTGTTTTCAGCTACTTTGTCAGCTTGTTCTACAATGACAAGAAAGCATATCCCTATTATGTAAAAAAAAAAACCATAAAAAGAAAGTATGTAGAAATGTATTTTCTCTGAAACTAAAGGCAACCTTTGCATTTGACTTCAGTCATTTCCATTTTGTCCTAATCTCAATGATTCCAAAACTCTTTGCTCAGTCTTTAAATTATCACTGTTAAAGTGACTCGCTTACAGAAAGGTCCCATTTCAGCAAGGCAGTTATGCCAATATAAACCTATAAACACAGGTATTTAAGTAGACCCTTTCTTGTCAGAAAAGCCCTTCTAAATGCCTAAACATGAAGCAGAAATTACATTCTCTAAGTTTCTGAAATAAGCTCTTTTTTGAAACTCAAATGCTACCAATGCTACTATTTTGCAGTATCCACTCCCAGTGAGTTCCATTATGTCTCAGAATTGGCCTTGAAACATAATCTTTTATTGTACATTAACAAGAGCTACAAGAGCAATCTGAATGCAGGAGAACGAAACCTGCCAGTGACATTCGTTACGTATAATGTAGGAACCTGATAGATGATTTAATTTGAGATTAAAATTCAGTTCTTGACCCACATGACACTACACAGAAGGTTTATGTAATTATCATTAGTGTGTTGTTATTCATCCATGTGTAGATCCTGCTGACTTTTTATTACTTGCTGCTAATGTTGTCATTAAAAATTCATGCCAATTAACATAATTTTAAAAGGAGGCATGAAAAAAATACCCAGTTTTGCTTTGAATTCCAATTATTTCTTTGATTTATTTTCCTTTCTTATTTGCTTTTGCAATACAACAGTCCAAGCAAAAAATGGATAGGGAAATAGTAGCCATGTTCAATAGTTCTCTTATCTGTAAAGATAAAGCTTCTCATTTTGAGCTAGGCAAATCATGTACTATCACTACCACCCTTTTTATTTAAATAATAATTTAAAAAAAACCAACCTAAAAAACAGATCAGAAGCACTAGCACAGATGGCATATCTTGTTGCAGCATTACGGTTTCAGGCCCTTCATGAATCACTCGAGTAGGTAAAACAGCATCTGTCAATTTGACTATATGGGATTTATTGAAACCAGGAAATCAGTGGCATGCAAGTGTGTATTAGCTTCTACTTGGCACTTTATTTTGGTACTCTGTTTTCCAAGATGGTAAGTTCAGATGTGTTTACTAAAACTTTTAGATTTATTTTTTTATCTTGCTTCACTTTGACTGTGGAGGCTTAATGACCACTGTTCTATGAGCCTTTGTTTCTTATGATGGTAAAATCCTTGACATTTCTTTTCAGAGCCTTACGTGGAGCAAAGGTTGTATGTAAGTTGTGAGATAAAAACGGGTCCTGGGGAGGGATCTTTGCGGGGAGCTGACTGCTACCAATTTTAATTCTAGAAATGCTCACTGCCCAGGAGAAATCCATTCCCTGGAACTGCCATCTCTCCTGCTCTGCCAGGAGGGCTCAGACCCAAGGGGCTCTCAGATGTCGGAGAGAGTTAAGGACCAAATGCCAGAAATGTTGAAATGAACCCATGGCTGGCAATTGGGTCCCTCAGGCGAGACAGTAGGTTGCTTAAATCTGAGGTTCTCAACGAAGGACTTTATCTATACACAACTCTTTCAGTAATAACATTCACTTGCAGTTAATGTATAACGTGCCTTTTGTGAAAGCATCTTGCATTTTTTTGCTTTTGTTTTCGAGCAGATGGGAAATCAGACCAAGCAGGGTTGCAGGGCTGTTTTTCTGATCAAAACTCATGCTCTCGATTCATTAACCAGAATACAAATTAAATTTTAAAGTGAACATTTTGACACTATTTTCTTTTACACTTTTGACTGTTTGTGTATTTAAAAGCAATCATTTTGTAGTAAAATTGGAGTTACTGATTTGAACAGAGTAAAACAGTGAACTCTCATAATCCTGAGATGTTTGCTTTGTAGAGGTTCTCTGTCAGATCCACCAAAATCTGATCTGTTCACTGGGCAGCTAGATCCTGTAAAGGCTGTTGCCATCTGGTGAAATACCAGTCATGGTACAACTCTGGTTTTTCCATTTCTCTGGAAGGTAAACCACATTGATTATTGTAGATGGAGACCTGTAAGCTGGATCTTGCACTCATTAACTTTTCTGTCCTTGGTCTTTTATTTCCACCAGTCTCATTTAAAGAGCCTTCCAGAGGAGCCTTTTTCTTTCCTGGTTTCAGTAGTGAAGCTGTCCCAACCCTGAAGCCACAGCAATCCCTGCAATGATGGGGAGCAATACCTTTAGACACAACCTCAAGCATGAGGAGAAGAAGTGAAACATGATCTTGATGGAGATCATTTGGGCAATGGAGAAAAGAAAATGCTGCCACAATTAATTCTTCTTGCTCTTTGGAATACATACTAAGCTCTTGAATATTTTATAGGGAGGATTTATTTGTCTTGTATTTCAGTGCAAAAAGACACAGAGACACACTGTTGTATGAATGCCACTGAAAAAAGAACATTCTCCTCATTAAGAGGATTCATAACAAGTGGAAATTTCTATATTCTTCCAGTGCTGCTGTTTCCTGCTTTCTCTCCCTCCTTTTATTTTTTTAGATACGCATTCTTCTGGCAGGACTTAGCAGCAAATCAAGGCATATTTGGTAGCATTAGACCCATAATGTTTGCAGAAGCACAGTGGCATTAGCCAAAGGTGTACAATATACTGTAGGACACTATCTGATACAAAAAGTTTGAGTTCTTTTGATAGCAGCACATCCAATAGTTATTGACCTCTGCATGGCAAAGGTTAAGCCCAAAGTGGCAATGAGATGTTGGTCTGTGGCACACGGGGATGTCCAGACCAGGATTTAAGGATGCTGAGAAGTTGCATCAGGAGAGAGGACTGAAATCAAGTGCCCCATGGACCTTAGGTAATATTTAAAGTCAGAGGATGGAGAGAGCAAAGGGTAGACTATGCAGCTTTGTACATAAATTAATTAAGATTTATCATATTTGCCCTCTAGAGATGTTTGTACATTCTTCTCTCCAGATGGGATAACAGTACCAATATATAGTGAATGCCTAGGAGAAAATGTTCCTGGCAAAAGCTAAATCAATTTTTAACATTACTTTTATATAACTTGTGATGACAGAGATTGAATGGCTTCAAAAAATCATATTGATTACAATTTAATAGGATATATTTGCCTTGAAATACGCATCATTTCTCAGAAGTGGAACAATGGTATGTATATACTGTGATCAATCAAATACTAATTATAACTGTGGTAGCTTCCTATTTCAGAGATGAAATACCAAAAAAACCTCTGTAGCTGGTATGAAATGTATTCACTGATAGAAAAAGCTGGGAGTTTTAGTGCTTCATCTTGTGCTTTGTTTTAATTCACAGCTTTAAATAAAGATCAGATACAACAGCTTCACAAGAGAGCTCTATGGGAGGAGGTTCATGTGTTAATTTACAAAATTATGTATGAATAATTTAGAACAAACATTAGCTTTAGAGGAGCAGAGCTTTATCTTCTAATAATAAAATTAAAGAAAAATTAAGAAACAGGTAAGTTTATTTCTTGAACCAATGAACCAATTTTCATCTGATGGATTAGTCCTATTTAATCAGAACAGTAAGCAGCTGGATAAATCCTGGCTGGAAGAATATTAGGTCATTTGTTAGCCCTTCAACCAATTACAGCTGCAGCTGCTCTATAAAATCTTTTTCTTCTAGTCATTGAGCTGCTTTATTTTTTTTTTCTTCTTGAAAACACTAGACAATGAACCCTCAGCAGATAAAAATGTAGGGCACAGAGATCTTACAGCATCAGGGTGCTGCTGAGTAAAATATGGTCCCTCTCATCACCAGTGGAGAGTGTCAGTGAAACTTGTTTATGGAACTGGAGAGCTGCAGGATGAGGGTCTGGTCCTAACTTGACAAGAAGATATCCGAAGCATCTTATTCTCTTCTGCCAAAGGAACTCCTTTTTCTTCGCTTCTTTTCTTTTTGCAAAACAAACTACTACTATTTTAATTTTTTCTTTACTTTTTTAAATTCAGGCCTGTCATGGTAATGCAGACAGTATTTGTGCAGAGAAGTTTGGTTTTGCATTTATTAATGGGCTTTCTGTTGAAAAAGCAAGAAAAGCAGGTGAGATAATAGGTTTTGAGGAGGTACAAAAAGACAGAGAGAAAAAGATAGAGAAGTCTGTGAATACCATCCTGATTTTTAACTTCTGGTTTGTATTCCCTAGGACTAGGAAAAAAGCTGTTCTTACTGCAGCTCATAGTGACTGGCCTGTCATTCATAATATGTTGCAGTACCAAACTGGTGTCACTGACCCCCTGTAGAAAGGATTTAATTTTATCTATTTTATTCTCTCTAGAGCTTCAGATTTTTTGCCCTCTCCTCTCCCCACAGTTAATTGATAGTAGCTTGGTTAAGAGAGATTTACACTGGATCTTTTCACCTTTGTGTAACTAAACATTGACTGACTGATCTGCCACACCCTTCTTTGTGCCACCTCATGAATACAGAGATTGGGGAACTCAGTGACAGGGAAGTAAAGGACAAAGCAATATGAAGGCCAGGAGAACTGACTCTAGGCTGCCAGTGAAACCAGCAAGGGTACAGACTCATGGAAAACCATCTTTTGGGTGTTTTTCTTCAGCCCTAGTAACCCCTAGGTAAAGAAGAGATCACACACCTCCCTCTTCCTCATCTCTCAGTGGTCAAAGGAGGAAGACACCAGAGAGTGGCAGAGGGTGAGAAGGACTGAGCAAGGGTGGTACATGTGGTCCTTGGCAGGATCTTCCTGGAACTTCAGAGATGGTTTGTTGGAAATGGAAACTGGAACTTGTCTAGTTACAATGTGAAGAGGTGTAAATATTTAGACCGTCTTGTAAAAGCTAACTTCTTATTGCTAATCATTTGTGCAAGGCAAGTAGAGGCCTTGGTGTTTTGGTACCCAGAACATTCCTTTATCCCAGCCACTACCCCTCCTAGGATTTCCTCCAGCTGCAGTTCCATCTCCCCCTGGGAAGCTCTGACTTCATTAGCCGTGTTTCATACCCTCTCCCGCTGCCTCTACTGCAGGTTGCAAAGAGTTACCATCGGTACCCCAAGAATGGACTGTTGCTATGGCTTTGCAGTCAGCAGTGATGGAAATTTATGAGATTTTTTTAGGTGACAAATTATACCTTACATTTTCTTAACTTGCCCTGTCAGGTACACCAGCTTTGTGCTGGGCTGCATCCCCCAGGTTACTCCACATGGTAATCACAGTATGAGCAGCTCTACCTTGTACATGGTAATTTTAAATTGGGTTTACACAGTGCATGGGTGTGAATCAATTGAAGCCTGACAGTCCTGTTTCAGGCTAGAAATAATCAATAGGAGCTGATATCATTGACTGGGCTGTTTACATGCCTGTTATGCAAACTGTACAGGTAATGAATATCAATATACAAGAATCTGCTTGAATGTTTTATAGTCAAAAGCTTACAGAGTTTGCTGAACATGGAAGGCAGTCTCCTGTGTTGGAAAGCAGCTGCCAATATTTTGGTACAATAGATTAATCTGTAATCTAAAGTATATATAAAACCCCAAAAATGTGAAATACTGTGTCTTAAAGGGAAAACATGAACATATGTTTCACAGTACACTTCTGACATGTGGTGTCTCACACTCCCCTGCAACTTTCTTTTCTTTTTTTTTCACATTGGGTGCAGAGCTGGTGTTACAGCTACAGAGAGATTCCAGGCAGGAGCAGTGCCATGGTAGAGTCTCTCTTCTAGCTGTTCTTGACTCTCTACATCTTCTGACTTTAGCAGACCTTCTCCTGCCCTGTCCTTGGAGATCTCAGATTCCATGGTTGCTGCTCTGGTTCTTGCCTTTAGAATTTCTTTTGATTTTGTACACATTCCAAGGAGATGGTTAGGATTGAAAAGCAATTAGTAGTGGATAATATGTCATTATTATAAATTGGGATTACTAAGTACTGGCATCACCTTAATTACAGTTATTTGTAAAAGAGGAGACCAAATCCAGGGCTGGTAGGAGAAAATTAAGACTAATCATAAGCAAATGGTTAGCTTTATAACAGCCCCTACAGCAGCCACTGGGGACAGCTGGACTGTCTTGGGAGCAAACTGGGGATGGGGTTGTGACTTGGGACACTGTTACATGTGTCTGTGCTCCCTGAGACATGAAGTAGGATGGCTAGTTCATTCTTCCTTACCCACAGCAGATTGACTGAGCTGACTGGTGCACTCTGGAAGACTACAGCACCAGCACTGAGTCTGTTGTCTGTAAAGAATAAAACTCTCTGGTTTGCTTCTTTTATTGCCCCAGTCTCAATTTGTCCTCATGCTCTCTGAGTCAAAGATGGCATTTGTGTTCCTTTAGTTGCTTGCAGTTAAAGAGGCTAATATGATTCTGGGCAAAGGATAATATTGATATTTTGTCTTGGTGGCAATATATTAAGAATTACAATGAAGTGTAGTACTCACACTGAGGTACATAGTGACTGTGTTTCTTTTTATGCTGGAAATAAGCAGTAACTGTTTGGGAATAAGAAGCTTTTGCCTGCATTCAACAGGGGATGGAACCTTGCACCTGTGAAGCATAACTGGGGATGCTGATGTAAAGGCTGTGTTGTGGTTTAACCTCAACCAGTAACTAGGACCTCACAGCTGCTCACTTATTGCCCCCAGATGGGATGGGGGAGAGAACTGGAGGAGTAAACAGAAAAAAATTGTGAGTTGAAATAAAGACAATTTAAAAGATAGAGTGAAAGCCCCATGCTTGAGCAAAGCAAAACAAGGAATCCACTCACTACTTCAGCAAGCAGGTGCTTATCCCTCTCCAGGAGAGCAGGGCTCCATCAAAAATAACAGTTATTTGGGAAGATAAATGCCCTAACTTCAAATTTGACCCTTTCTGCTTCTTCCCTCCAGTTTGTATACTGAGCAGGACATCATAGAGCATGGAATATCCCTTTGGTCAGTGGAGTCAGCAGTCTCAGCTGTGTCCCCTCCCAACTCTTTGAGCATTCACAGTCTGCTCACTAGTGAGGTGGTGTGAGAAGCAGAAGTGGCCTTCACTGATGAGAAATAACCAAAATCATCAGTGTGCTGTCAACAATTTTTCTTATCCCAAATCAAAAACAGCACTATACCAACTGCCAATAAGTCAGCCTTATCCTACCCGAAATCACAACAGCCTTAATTTTGTGTCTCTTCTTATATAAATGAAGTTATAATGCAGAATTGTGTGTTAATATCTAAATTCATAGGCATGGACACTAATATAGTCCCATGTTGCCTATTTTAGTTAATAATTCTTTCTGAAATTTTAAGGAGCAGGCATCTTGCTTTTTATTCAATGTGCTATAATGAACCTGAAGGATATTGATGAAATTTTGAATTCTCTTTTGGCACTAATTCATTGAATTGAATCCCAATGTTGTCATGTTAGTTGGTTGTCCATATAATCTTCAGGGTTATCTCTTTAGATAGTTCATGGTAATTAAAGCTGTAGTGTGAGGTATTTTCTTTTTCCCAGAAGTAGCCCTCTAAGTGCTTTACTTTCTAATTTGATTAGAAAATGGTGTTGTTTTTAGCCACATCTTCCTTGAAGAACAAAAGTGGCAAAGAAGTTGCTAGTAACATTTTTCAAACACTTTTTTTGTTCCTTCCTTACTTTTTGTGTCTTGAATTTGTAGACTGTATTTGTGTGTTTCATGTCATTCTGTATTTATCATTCAGTGTGATGTCACCCAAGAATCTAACATTAGACTAAAAAAAGGTGGTTGATGGAATATGTTGTGAAAAGAATGGAGATTAGTAGGTTAAATTCAGTCTTGCATGCATCTGTTCCTTCAATGGACCAACGGGAATATTCTGCAATGTGTTTAATTTACATGGATATTCGTGTCTTTGGGAAAGGGATTATCATAAATCATGCAGGCTTGTGACATACGAATTCACAGGTGGAGCCTCTTGGTTTTTATTTTTTGGTTTTAAAAAAAGGAACTGCAAGGTTGTATACCAATTGAGGCTCCTATATTTTACAGGATGCAGTTATATAGTAGATTTGAGAGAAAAACTATTTCCACAAGTCCTGCTGCTTGTATATTCAACTAAGACAGCCTACATTCTTCAAACTGGCAGTTCTCCAAGAGTCAGTGCTCAGAGCTCTGAGTACAAGAAACAGTCTTGGATTTTTGTCCTGATTTGAAGCAAAATAGGGTAAATTTTCTAGTTTGTAACTTCACTTTTCAGCTAGGCCTCTTCTGTCTGACTAAACTCTGAAATTAACTGCA
>VZTY01012534.1:0-18148 GCA_013400935.1 Turnix velox | reverse complement strand
AATTCTTCTAAACTCACAAATCTCCTCATTCCTTCCTCTCCTCTCTTCTGAGAGAGGAGGGGGGGCCATCTGTCATTTTGGGGGTCCTTTTGGGCCTAAACCAGGACAATTTTGCGTGGCATCTTCATGTGTTTAGCCCACCTCTGCCATGTTTACCTTGTGCAGACTGCATCAAAGGCAGTTGCTATTCACATAGGTGTTGCTTTTTCCCCTGTTATGTATCCAATGTGTGCAGAGCAGTTTCGGAGAACAGGTTGGAATGACATTGTCATGTGCTGTAAAGATATTTGTAGGTTATGGAGCCAAGAGGTAGAAGTGCAGCAGTCCAATATGGCTTCTATATTACTGTTCTGTGCAGGCATATAGTTGCTTGAAGGGAAACATCCCTTTCTGATTTACTTTTTTTTTTCTTTAGCTCTGTTAATCACCAGTCCTTGTTTCTTCTACAACAATGAAATAGCTTACTTTTTGAAGTAGAGTGGATGATGGTGATGTGTTGAACTTTTAAAAATGCCCAACCCAACAGTGGCTGGATCCCTCTCCGTCTCTCATTGATTATTTGCTCCTTGTGGTATGCACAGATGAAAAACTCTCCTTCAAATTTCTTGCTGTTTTATTTTCATTTTCTTCACGTCTCTTGTAAGTGGCCTCATACATTTTATGCACTGTCACATTTTCTTTCACCCTCTGAGTTGTCAATCTAGTCTTTGTTCTTCCAGTATCTTGGGTCCTGCTTCTAATGTTCAGCTGTAATTCTGTTGCCTCTCCCTCTGTTCTTTGTGCCCAACCTCTGCTTCGCCCCCCAGCCTTAGTTTTGTTCATCAAAAGAGGAAAAAATTGCTTTCCATATCTGCACTTTTAAGTACTACACATCTTTGGCCATTTTCATAAGGCTTCCACTTGTTGTGATAGAGCTTAGTCATTGGGGTTTTTTTGCTGTCATTTCTAAGTCTTCTTGTTATAATGACTTTTCTTATGCTTGCAGATAGGCATTTTAGGATCCAGCCCTGCATGTGATCCTGAAGGCATGATGAAACATCAACATCAAGCTCATAGGATGCATTTTGTTGAAGCAGGCAACACCTTTCAAATGCAGCCACTTCAGGTGAAATGGTTTTTACATTCAAGATAAAAAGAACTTTGGTTAGCTGCCTCACTAGTGAATTCTTCCTCTAGCAAATCTGGGAGGACAGGCAGACCCTTCTGACTTTGTCATCTCTCTTTCTTTCCTACTTTTATGAATCTGCTGGCTCAAATATTTCCTCAACTTATTCCTGCTTTTTAGCAGCAGCTGTTTTTCCCCACTGGGTAATATGGAGACCACACTAGTTCTCAGAGTCCAGTAGGGAAACCTCCTACCAGAACTCTCCTTCAGCTCCAGTTCTCACAGATGTTGTGCACGCAGTATTCTGAAAGAAATCACCTAACTTGACTTTTAAAACTTTGACGATTTTCCTCTTATTTTTTAAAATCTGTATTTATGCAGGAGAGATAAGCCTATTGACCACCATGAGTTGATAAACTTGCACTGCTCAGGCTCACTATGAGTTACAGTTATGGGGAACCCGAAAACTATTATAATTTTCTACTAGAAGACACTGAAAACAAGCAGTAATGTGTGTCAAAAAAGTGACTTTTCTTATTCTTGCCTCTTAAGTAATGCAGAGCACAAATTGTGTCAGATAATTTTCCCCAGAGGGAACTAAGAAAATATTTTGCTCTCCAGATATGTTTGTGGATGACTATCCTGCAACCTACAAGGGCTCCTACAAGGGAGCTCTGGCCAACCACTAGAAGGCAACGTGATCCCACAAACAGACAAAGGTAATATCACCTCAGAGCTACTTCAGCTGAAACCAGCACTTCTGCTCAATAAAATCACTTCTGTGACTCAAGTGTATAATTAGTGGATATCTATTAAAAATAAAGCATTTTCCTTGGATGGTGATTGAAGCACAATGTTGTTTGAAAGGAAAAGCATAAGAAGAGGCTGGTCACTACTGGCACACAGGCATTTCAGTACTGTGCTTTAAAAAAGCCCTCAAAGTATCTATCAGCTATGTATCCAAAACAGGATGATGCAATTTATTGGAAAACAGTTAAATAAAAATAACAGTCACTTGATAATCATTTATGGTTTCTTAGCTCTCTATGACTGTGTGAAGGGGATTTGCTGTGCCAGCATGCTTTTCTGAACTATTAATAGTAAACAACTCATCTATATTAGAAAATGAATGATGCCAATCATAGTTAATATATCCCTGTGAGGGCTGTATGTACTACTATAGAATAGATGCAGTGCTCCTGTTTCACCTTTTCCCATTCATCTCTCATGTAGCTGAGACACAGCAGATGGTCCTATCTGTGGTATAATAGCTGCCACTAAGTATTTTCTGTCTTTAAATTTTCAAGTAAACATGTAATTGGAGGAAATCCCCCTCTATGGAAAAAGAATGGAGCCCAATTAGCATAGGGCTTTGCTCTTGGAGAGCTATCTCAAACTATGTCCCATACAGCTTTTAAATGGACTATCTTATTCTTCCATCACCTGTTTTTCAGGAAAGTTATTTCCTTTGCCTTTTTTTCCTACCATTCACCTGGAATTCCACTCTTTTTGCTATAATCACTTTATATCTTAGAAAGAGAATAGAGCCCAATTAGCATGGTGTTTTGCTCTTGGAGTGCCACCTCAAACTAAGTTCCATACAGCTTTTAAATGGACCATCTTATTCTTCCATCACCTGTTTTTCAGGAAAGTTATTTCCTTTGCCTTTTTTTCCTACCATTCACCTGGAATTCCACTCCTTTTGCCATAGTCACTTTATCTCTTAGCGTAGCTTTTGTCCCACGAATGTATAACAAGGATCTTTGCATTTATTCCTTTCTACTCCTCTGTGCTTCATATGCAGCCTCTTTGGGCACCTGCCACTGGCTGGAGGCTGGAAGAAATGCCAGCCTTGCTCAGAGTACATCTCTTTCAACAGCATGAAGGGGAGGGAAAATAGAAAACCTGAGGGGAAGTATCCTGTCAGCAGGTAAATAACTCCTCCTCCTTGCTGTTCCTTCTGATTTGGCAAGTTTGTGGATTCAGGCAAGTGTATTTACTGTAGAATCTAATGATATGCCAAGATTTAATTTAGCCTGATAGACAGAGGAATGCTTAAACAGTTGCTTATGCCTTTGAGAATATAAGCTCACCTGTTACAAGTCAGGATACCTAGTTCTTTGTTGACTATAACAAAAATCTGGCTTTTTGCACAGCTTGGCTCCTTGGGAAATAAAAAGCCCTGTCCTAGGCTGGATATAAGAAAGCATTTACTGTGAGGGTGGTGAGATACTGGCACAGGTTGCTCAGAGAGGCTGTGGATGCCCCCTCCCTGGAAATTTTAAGCCCAGGCTGGACAAAGCACTGAGAAACCTGGTCTAGTCTAATGGGAGGTGTCCTATGGAAGAGGGGTTTGAACTAGATGATCTTTAAGGTCCCTTCCAACCCAAACCATTCTGATTCTATACAGCCTTTGCACTGTCAGGATTGTTCTGTACTGTTTCAAAGCACTCTGAAGGAGAAAGATACTTGGCTATCGTGCCAGAGTCAATTTTTCAGGCACATAGACACTGTGCCTGTATGTCTGGGGGAGCCGAGGGGAAGGGAAGGGAGGGAAGAAAGGAGAGAGGTGGGGGGAGAGCATGATGAGAATCATCTCTCAAACAAAAATCTAATTAGAAAGCTTTTCATGTCTCCTGGCTCAGTAAAACACACCCAAGAAAAGGGCAGGGCAAACCTCCACAGCCAAAGTCCTGATGGTCTCTCATTAATCCCTGAGACCACTGTTCATAGGGGAGGACAGGATTACCTGCCTGCCCACTGGTGGGTTGGGAGCCGGGTAAGGATTTTGCTCAGGCAGGTGCAGAACCTGCTGTTTATTTAACAAGGTTGGCGGCAGCTGCTGCTACCACTTGGCAGCAATTAAAGAATGTGTTGTTCAGCAGGAGGTTGCCAGGTGCTGGCTGTCCCTATATGCTGTGACAAGCAGGGCAAAATTTCATGTAAACACCTGCCATTGTCCCAGGCAAACCTGTGCTAACGGGCTATTATGTACCTGCCATTAAGCCATTTGTGGGTTTAGCTGACAGCAACGTGTGCACACCAGCTATCTCAGAAAGGGCTGGAAGATAAGATAGGCTGGTGTTTCCTTACCCCCAACAGATGCCTGCCCAGAATGTTTGAGAAACACCAACAACCACTGCAGACTTTACCCTCTGAAACATACAGGGCCCGGTCTGTAAGTGGGATGAAGTCATTTGTGCTTCACTGTGCTCTGCTGAGGGCACGAGAAAGATGAGATCCACTCAGTGGAGCTCAAACATGGACCAGACCTGCTCAGCTTTTCAGCATGTTTGTTTTTTTTTTTCCCCTGGGAAAACTGAGTTTTTGGATGTACCTTCTTGCCACCACTTCTATGGCAGGCCAACAGGATTTTAGGGTAGCCACTTGACTGTTTTGCAACCCCATATATGATCTCAGCTCTTTTAACTGAGATTGACATCATTAATGTCATTAGTCATAAACTTTCCCCTGAAAAGAGCAGATGCTACTGCTGAAAAACAAAATCAGATCCTTGAAATATTTAAAAGTGTATCTTATGATGATTAATACACTTCTGAAAATGCATGTGATGAGCAGTGTTTCTGTTACTCTGGGGGATGAGACACCTAGATATGCTGTTGCCATCATCCAAAAGGAGTTATAGACTGTTCCTTCTTTGAGGCAATGCAGCCAGAGATCAGCAGGAATCTCTCAGCATTCCTCTACACACTGTGGCTAACAGCCCCCAAAGGACCATGGACCAACCAGAAATGGCTGGATGACAGCCATGATGTAGCTCTGAAGCAGGAGGGATACTGGAGGAGTAAGAGGGAGGCCTGAGTTCTGGTGGAGCCAACAGCCAGGGAAGACCTCATACTGGAGGCTTCTCAGGCTGGGGAAAGGGTCCCACAGCTTACAGAAGCACAAGTATTTAAAAGATGGATACACATAGTACTTAGAGATAAAGTTTAGATTAGTGATATTTTTGTCAAAATTAGTTTGATGGCTGAACTAAATGATCTGAAAGATTCCTTCCAACCCAGGCAATTATATAAGTCTGTGATTCTATGATTCTAAATCACTAACTCAAATAACAATCCTAACACAAAAAAGGGGAGCCAGTATGTAGAGGGCTTTTCAATTAATTGCTGTAAATCAGACTGTAAGAGTTTTTCCCTGTGTGCTCAAGCACATAAATGGGTCCTCTGATATAGTCACAGTGGCTTGTTTTGAAAAGAACAACAAAAAAACTTCCTCTGATCAGGGCTGTGGCACCAGTCACTTGTGCTTCTGACCATACTAGAATAAATTAGGTCTACAAAAGGGATAGCACAGGGATCTGCTCCAGTTCTGCAAGTCCCATCCAACCAATGCTGTCTGCAGCTCTGTGTATGCTCTGTGACTGTTTCTCACATTGGGGCAGATGGACTGTGTGTGTTTGGCTCCTAGCAGGGGTAATTGTGAACTTTGGATCGTTCAGTCTAATGATAGAACTTCAGAAATCTAAAGGAGTCACCTTCAAGTCAGAGATCCCTTTGCTTTGCAGCATGACAATCTCAGTGCAATTCTCAGGTGAGTAACCCAGGAGTCACTTAGCTGTATTCCTCCATGGGGAAGGGAATGTCTCTTCTCTGAACCCACTTTCTCCATACCCTGTATGTCCACAGTGGCAATTATTAAAGGTGCATTTTTCTTCCTTATTGAAAGGAAAACCTGCAGTCTCTTGCCCCCTGCAGTTTTCTGTGAATACTGTACATAAATGATTTATTTCTTTCTTTAGAAAGGGCTTTGCTCTGCACGGCATCTGTCATCTTGGGATTTCCCCCCTCCCCTTCTTTCAGAAAGGTAGCTAGAAGCTGCTTGACTCGATCTGAGCACAACTCAAAGTCAGTTGTATTAATTCCATCAAGCTTCATCTACTCTTTAACATTCTCTTTCATCTAGTGAGGACCTTCATTAATATGCACCACTTGTGATTAAGGTAGCTCTTACAGGACCATCACAGGATAATGTGAAGATTACTACACTTCAGAAACACTGCCCTGTTATCAGCTTGTGAAATTCGGTTTTCAGGGGTTTTCCTAATAAAGACTTGAGAGAATAAAAGAGACTTTTTAAACTATTTGTTTATTTTTAATTAAGAAAAAAGCTGTGCTAACCATTGCTCTCTAACATATGATCTCTTCTTTTGCTGTGGCAGGAAGATGAAAAAAGAAACAAGATTTCAACTCAATGACAGGGCAAGAAAAAATGAGATAGAACAAATAAAATAATCTATGGAAAGTCATGACTTAGTGGGATAGTAAGGTCCATTGCTGGTAACTCTTCTTCAGGGGAGAAATAAATGTGCTTCTCCAGTTACCACTTAGTAGTAACTGTTAGCAAATTATGTGACTTGTGACTTTATGGCTTTGTTTTTATTTTTTAGACAAAGCTCAAAGTAGCATTCTGAGATAGAGACACCGGGTGAACTTTGGTGTGGAGGTCAAGAAAATGCAGCTGCTGCCATGAGATAAAAGAGAAAAATAAATGGGTAACAAGACAAAGCAACTTTGGAAGTAGATGATGTATCAAAGTGAAGAAAATCAGGGGTTGATGATGAAGAAGATTACAATAGAGTAGGAAAAGTAATCCAAGGTCTCAAGTAAAATCTGTTGGATGGTAACTACATACTTCAAAGAAGAAAGTCTTTGAATCTTAAAGTGTAGTCATACCTTTTGTGTGGCCAAAACTGCACATGCTGAAGGGAATACAAAGATCTCAGTTATTTTGAGGTACAGCTCTGTGCCCTGTGGAAATCAGAGCAAAGGACCAGGGCTGAGATGTGCAAAACATTTGTGAGCAAAGAATTTTAAAGAATGTAGTGGTATGAACTCCAGTTGAACCAAGAAACCAAGGAAGAAGTAGCTTCTTTTGAGGAGGAGTGCACTTGTATATGTAATATGTATAATGTTTTTTCCTATCCCAGGATAACTCTGGCCTTGCGAAATGGCCCATCCTCTTTGCTCCAGGATGGGTGGCTGCAATGGTGGAAGAACTCCTAAGAAAGCTGTGACCTAGCCCTTCACTTGTTCAGCAGGAGAGTTAAAACATGTTAGATGGATGGATAGATGGATGAATTCCAGGATACAGACCTACAGAAAAAAGGCGAATAAATGAAATATAACTAAAAGGATTATATTATCTGTAAGAAAAAGAGAACAGTAAGGTTCAGTCAGGAACTTGCAGGTTCAACTGCAATTTAAATGCCTTCACCTGCAAGTGGACAGACTCCTGGAGATTGATCTTTTCCTCTGCTGCTGTTGAGAGATGGGATGGAGATATGTGGAGATCCTGCTGCATGTGCACACAGCAATGCATTGGGCTGGAAAACACAGGAGCCTTCTAAATATCGTTTAATTTGCATATCACATTTAATCATTATATTACCTATTTGCACACCAATCCAGCTTTGTTTTTCCTCCTGTATTTAAAAACATTCAGATATATCATAGTTATAAGCGACTATTGATGATTTAGTAACTCTTAGCTTCTTTAAAAACACATTTAATCATGGGATCATGTGCTGTTTCCTCATGGCAGGAATACCAACAAATGCTTACAGAATGTGCCTAAAGAATTAAAAGGAAAAGCTTTAAGACAAAAGCAGGAATTGGTTTTAAGGTTTTCAAAAAAGAGAATGTTGGTAATGGATAACGGCTGGAGTTGAGGAAGAGGAGAACTGCTGTGATGTCATTAGTACCTCTGCTTCAGAAGCTACTGGCTAAGTGCAGCAAAGGAGCAAAGAAAGTAGAGGATTTAAGGAATTGCTTTCACATAGAAAAAAGGAGCTTTGGTCACTAAGAGGAACCAGGGAGTGGGGAAGTATAAGAAATACTTATTTCTGCTTGTGAGGAAGATGAGCAGTTCAAAGAGGGGAACAGAAGATGCAGACACAGAAAGCTCCCCCCCACTGTGGAGAATCATTGATCTAAGGGGTAGATGGACCTCCATGGAGCTCCATACAGTAGGTGGGACCCAATCAAGAATGCATAATTTTGGTAGAGGAAGAATTATATATCCTGCATTTATTAACACTGATTTTTTTTTTAATCTTACAGTACTTCTGGAAGTAGGGTTGCCTTCTGCCTCAGAAAAGACAGAAGGTTGTTGAATGGAAGAATACTGCAATGGGTCTTGACAGCTTGTCCATCAGTCACATCATTTCCCACTAGGAACATAATAACAAAGGATGATCCGACAAAAAAAATATAGAGACATACCATCCTATCCCACAAAGACATTACTTTTGTTGGAGCAACTGCCCTATGAGGACAGGCTGAAGGAGTTGGGGTTGTTCAGCCTGGAGAAGAGAAGGCTCAGAGGGGACCTCATAGTAACTTATCAGTACCTGAGGGGGTCCTACAGAAAGGCAGGGGAAGGAATTTTTAACATAATATCGGATGGGAGGACTAGAAACAATGGGTATAAATTAGAGGGGGATAGATTTAGACTAGACATAAGGAAGAAATTCTTTACAGTGAGGGTGGTGAAGCACTGGAACAGGTTGCCCAGGGAGGTTGTGGATGCCCCCTCTCTGGAGGTGTTTAAGGCCAGGCTGGACAGGGCACTGGGCAGCCTGGTCTAGTGGGAGGTGTCCCTGCCTATGGCAGGGGGGTTGGAACTCGATGATCTTTAAGGTCCCTTCCAACCCAAACTATTCTATGATTCTATGATTCCTCCTTGCGTTCTATGTCAGTGACTCTCTTATTTGCCTTGCCTGGTCTGTTGTCCCTATCTCAGGCCTCACACCCAAAGCCTGATAATATAGTAAGAAAGGCTTTGAGTAGCAAGGACTTTAAAGAATCAAAATATGAGACAGAGAAAAAAAAATTCACTGAAGAAGGAGTGCCATATTGATTGTCTTGTGTAGTGTTCTTGTTCAATGAAGTTAACTGTACATTCCCATAATTAATTCCTTTTTCCTCCAGCTACATTGATTAGCATATAACACAGATAAAGCAAAGAGACCACTGATGGTGCTTTGCCTTCAGCTGCCGGCAGAGCAATATGTAAAGCCATCAAATTGCCTATATGTTGCAGACCATTTCTGCCTTTGGAAAAATAAAATGCCCACCATTAAGGCACTAGCAAAGGAAAAATGAGACAGAAGTTTAAGGAAAAGGGGCAGTGCTTCAAATGTACATTTTATGCTGCTAAAGAGATCTGCAGTACTGTGACCAAAATCCCATTAAATGGAACACTTTCTATTTAAATCTTCCTATGACATGTTTCTCGTATTACTGTACAAGAGAGGCACATCACTGTCAGGCTTAAAGACAGCTCTTCTTTCCGCCCTCCACTGCTCTGCAGACACAAGCTGTCATTCCCAGATTGGGATCACAGGCTAAATGCCAAATTTCTGGACTGAACAACCCCTTGGCCCCGATGACACTGACCCTCATAACTCACATACCTCACCTGGTGAGACATGAACAACTTAATTTGCAGGTAAGAAAAGTCAAGACCTCATAAGGGACAGTGTGGTGCCATTGTCCCTTCTCCAAGCCTCCAGGGGCCATAAACTTTGTTGATGTCCTTCACGGGATGAACATCAGCACTGTGTTATTGCTGGGTGCATTGTATTGACTAGCCTAACCTGCTGGCATAAAGGTCTCTGCAGTGTTGACCTGGCCAACACTGAATGGTTAGCAATATCTCAAATGAGAAGTTTTAGGGTGCTGCTTTTTGCAGCCACCCTTTGGGCATCCAAGGCATGTTGTGGCCTCTGACCTGCACAGAATCACAGAATGACCCGGGTTGGAAGGGACCTCAAGGATCATGTAGTTCCAACCCCCCTGCCTAGCAGGGCCACCAAAACAAACACATTTACTAGATCAGGTTGCCCAGGGCCCTGAACACCAGGGCCTTGAACACCTCCAAGGACGGGGCATCCACAACCTCCCTCGGCAGCCTGTTCCAGGACCTAACCACTCTCCTAGTAAAGAACTTCCCCCTAACATCCAACCTAAATCTTCCCTCCTTCAACTTGGATCCATTACCCCTAGTCCTGATATTGCCCTTTTAAAGAGTTTACTCCCTTCCTGGGTGTAGGTTCCCTTCAGGTATTGAAAGGCTGCAATGAGGTCACCCCACAGCCTTCTCTTCTCCAGGCTGAACAAGCCTAACTCCCTCAGCCTGTCCTCATAGGGAAGGTGCTCCAGCCCCCTGATCATCTTCGTGGCCCTCCTCTGGACCCTTTCCAAAATCTCTATGTCTTTTTTGTACTGAGGGCTCCACACCTGGACACAGTACTCCAGATGGGGCCTCACAAGAGCCGAGTAGAGTGGGACAATCACCTGCAGACACAGATCAGAAGGGAAGGGCAGCAAACTGCCATGAAATACAGTTAAAGCCTCCATTCATCTACTTTTGGCATTGGACACAGTCTAAAATACTACACTAAGCTTTCTTTTAAGGGCTGATCCCTGCATCTTGGATACCCCTAACTGTGGCTTACATTAAACACTTCCTGTTAAGTGCTTTAAATAATCCCCAGTGCACTGAGTGGAGCATAGGAGTTGGTTCAAAGAAGAGGAAAATTTGCTTAATTGAATCTTAACATATTGTCATCCCAGGCTTCCCAAATAGTGGTGGCACTACAAACAACAGTATAAGACAAAGCAGGAATGTTAATGATAAACTGAATTCTAAGAGTCTTACTTTCTCCGCTGACCTGCTAAAATATTCCTCTTTTTTTTTCACATTCTACATAGGAAGGGCAACTTTTTTTGCTCCCATGTGCTTTGGTGTAATCATAATTTTGATCATTTACTTGGTTTGTAAAGTACATGGAAAACTCATCAGATTTGAGATTCCTCCTAGACACAACCAGTGGGAGCCAGTAGCTCAACCAGAGTCAATGTTTTAGTTCAGAATATTTTTAATTTTTCCATGTTGGCATTGGTTTTTCATATCTTGTTCTTGGATTGGATGTTGAACCTTTATTTTTTGTCATGGCTACATCAGTTACCTTAGCTTTGGTTTTCTTGCTTCAACCTAGCATATTAGCAGTACTGAAAAAGGGAGTAACCTTCAGGCAGCTATTCCACACATCTCTCAAGTGATTTTAGTCCTTTCTTGCAGTTTACAGTGGACATCACAGCCACTGGCAACACAAGTAAGCTCCTTGAAAGTCTCAAAGAGGACATAAAGACCCAAATCATCAGGTAAATATCAGCTCCAAGGTGTCTGATTTCCCACTGCTACATGAGAAGTAAACTCAGGTAAACCCTTCTACTCCCTACAATCAAAAATAAGGTAAGAGAAACAGTACACTTACAGGGAAAGACATGTTGAAATGTGGTATCTGTCAGGTAACTGAGCCCATAGTTTCTTGCAAATATTTTTCAATCACTTTCATGGTCAATATTACTATTTATCAAAGCTCCCTTTTGTTTAAGTGGGGTCTTGCTGCCTCACAGCCTGTCTCCTTGGGCCTATAGTGCAGCCATTATGCCAAATTTATGACACAATAGTAATTATCATGTCAAACCCAACCAGCTGCTTTTTTAAAAAGTTTAAAAAAACCAATCAAAACAAAACAAAAAAAAACCCCAACCAAATCCTAGAAATAAACCCACTGGATTGTACCTAACAATGCAGAATTAGGTGGTAGAGGATAGGGAAGTTTTATTCAGGGAACTAGCAGGGATGCTGGAAGTGAAAGGCAGAGTAAATAGTATGTTGAATTCATGTCTCCTTAAGTTTGCTGCGTAGTAAGAGCCCTCCTCAGAGCACTGTGCTGTCGCAGTATAAGGCACACAGAGAGCCGAATGCTCACTTAGAGCGAACAAAAGACCTCTCTCCCGCTGTTGCTTAATGCCCTAACTTTTATTAGCAGCAAGTGACAGCAGTTGAGCCTCCCTTCTTTTTCTAGATGATTACATCCTTAAGCCGATTGACTGTGTTGACTAAAAGCAGCTGTTGATCCACACTCTTTCCTCTTGCACACACAATGGAGCACAAAGAAAAGAAACAGCAGATTTCTGTGTGTTCAGGATAAGCTTAAGATTTCGATTGCCTGAGCAGAGGTGAAAAATTGCTTGGTGTATCAGGAGCCTGGGATCCCTGAGGGCAGAGTTTCCTCATGCCTGGCAAAAATGGGGGAGGGGAAAGGAGGTGCTGTAAGCTGGGGAGACCAGAACTGAACCTCCCTCATAAGTGTTCCTTACCCTTTCCTCCTGATTCTGGGGGGGATGGATGGGATGGATGAAGAACAAAGTAATTCCATGGATTTGGCTGCACTCGGGCCAGTAAATCACTAATAAAGGGAAAACCCTACCAAGAAGTGGAAGGATTAGAGAATCAAATATAAAGGCAGCTCACGTACTGCCTTTATACTGAGGTAATGTAGATGTGGAAGTTCTTTGTGGGTGTTTTTGTTTAAATTTTTTTCAAATTTTTGTTATTCTAGTGATTTGTAATACACAGAGTTTTCCATCACCAAGGCAGGTGCTTTGCTCCACTCTCAGAGGATACCCACGACATCCCAAATGGCAGCTGGCTTTTTTGCCAGGGCTTTGGGACACAATGCCAATGCATGGGGATGTGGATGGTACTAAGCCATTGGTTCAATGGACTTCTGGGCCATCCTTTGCACTTGTAAATAGCACTACTACAGTGGATGGGATGAAAAGGATTCCCCATAACCACAAAATATCTGAGAAGCTGATTACTGGAAAGTTACCCCCCCTTTTAAGTAACTTACCTGTGTGAACTTCAGCGCCAACATCCCCCCGGGCTCCATCGTGGTGAAGGGAGTCTTCTCACACTCACCTGACAGAGACCAGGAGCTCATGACCCTCATCATGCAGGAGGTGAGGGAGATGGCATGGGCAGAGGGGTCATCTGAGGGGTGCTCAAGGGGGCTGAGCAGGTAGGGTTTTTTGGGGGGTCAGGGATGGCAGCAGCAGGGCCCGGTGGCACATGGGGTTCTCCTTCAGAGGCGACATCAGGGAGGAGAAGGTTGCGGCAGGCCTCACAGGGCCTCTCATTGCCATCCAGGGAGTGCGGTTCTGGGAAATGAAGGAGAAAAGGAAGAGAAAAAAATTTAGAAAACAAACAAAACCCACAAAAAATAAAAAACCCCAAAGCAAACAACAGCCACAAAAAAACCCCAAACAAACAAACAAAAAAGAAGGACTTATTTACAATCCCTGTGGTTAGGCTGAAGGAGTTGGGAGTTTGCAGCCTGGAGAGCAGAAGGGTTGCGGGGACCTCAGAGTGGCTTCGCAATACCTGAAGGGGACTACAGAAAGGCTGGGGTAGGATTTTCAATAGGATATGTATTGAAGGAGTAATGGATGCAAATTGGAAGAGGATTTAGGTTGGAGAGAAGAAAGAAATTCTTTACTGTGAGGGTGGTGAGACACTGGAAGAGGTTGTGGATGCCCTCTCAATCCCTGGAGATGTTTAAGGCCAGACTGGATGAAGCATTGAGCAACTTGGTCTGGTGAGAGGTCTATGGCAGAGGGTTGGAACTAGAAAATCTTTAAGGTCCCTTCCAACCCAAACCATTCTGTGTTTCTATGAAAATCTTACCCAGGAGGAAAGACGACTGTGGAAGTAGCACTGTAGCTATAATTACTCAATTGAGCTTCTCTCAAGGAAAAACATGTTTTAGATTTTACCTTATCTGCTGTAAATTAATGGAAAAAAGGTCAGTCTTTCTGCAAAGATTTAGGACACAAATTTCCTTGCTCAGCCTCTGTTGGTTGCAATGCATGGTAAGTAAATCAGTGAGAGGTCTCAGAAGAGGCTGCTGTAGCATGGAGACTCCTGTCACAGTCTCAGTTCAGGTGAGAGACAACATGCTGTTGAAAATAACATCCAAAAGCAAGTCCTCATTTGCAGAAAGAAACTACAAGTGAAGAAAGTAGGGGAAAATTGTTCCAGGTAAAATCCAACTGAATGAAGCCAAAATCCACTGATAGTTTTTAAAGGGATGGTCATGTGGGAAGAAATATTTTGACATCTCAAACTGGAATTTTCAAGAACAGCTAAAGCAGAAGGTACTTTTCCTACTGGGAGACTGTGCCATCTGTTTTA
Source organism: Turnix velox (assembly GCA_013400935.1). Taxonomy (NCBI): domain Eukaryota; kingdom Metazoa; phylum Chordata; class Aves; order Charadriiformes; family Turnicidae; genus Turnix; species Turnix velox. Next base: position 3,972 of record VZTY01012534.1, on the reverse strand, counting down.
CTCCTTTGCAACCTGCAATGGGGAAAAACTCCTTTTGGTGTGCTCCTTCTGCCTAGGAGAAGAGACCAAATAGCAAATGAGAAATTCTGGCATCCTTACTATATTTTACTCGTCTCTCTTCATGTACCTAAGATCCCATTCATATTTGTTTGACACTCAGTGATTTATACAGCTGAGGTATTGGCCAGATATAGTGCTTGTAAACTGCTGAAAAAGCTGCTTGATTTTGCCTTGTGCACTGTGGAAATGGATTTATGCACAGCAGAAGAACTTAACAGGGTTGACAATTTGATAACTGACATTGTTACGGTAATTTAATAAGAGGAGAAAACCTACACTAGATCTCAGAACTCAAGTAGATGTAGATAATAGCTCACTGGTAAACCATATACTGAGGAATGAAGGAGCTGCCAGTGTGCTGTCAAACAGGGATATTCTACTCAACAGTGAAAACAGACACATTAGGGAAGCAGGAGGCTCTCAAAGTGGCAACAGAAGCATGAGTGTGGCTGAGCTGGAATGAAATGCAGCTCTACTCAGCTCTGGTGAGGCCCAACCTGGAGTATTGTGTCCAGTTCTCGAGTCCTCAACATAAGAAGAACATTGAGCTGATGGAATGGGTCCAGAAGAGGGCCAAGAAGATGATCAAAGGGCTGGAGCCTGATGAAGACAGGTTGAAGGAGTTGGGGCTGTTCAGCTTGGTGAAGAGAAGGGCTCAGGGGGGACCTCAGAATAGCTTATCAATACCTGAAGGGGGCCTATAAAAAGGCAGGGGTAGGACTTTTTAAATAAGATATGTGATGGGAGGACTAAGAATAATGGATGTACATTGGAAGTGGGTAGATTCAGGCTAGACATAAGAAAGAAATTCTTCACGGTGAGAGTGGTGAAANGGGGGGGCTTGAGCTCGATCTTTAAGGTCCCTTCCACCCCAGACTAGTCTATGATTCCGTGAAAGGGTCAGACTCAAACTGAGTTAACAATAAGAAAAGGAAAAAAACTTTATTTTCATAGAATGTGTCCAGAAATACTTGTTTAAGGAATAACTTTGGAAAATTCTTTTCCCATTGATGGAGTGATATTGTAAAATACACTATTTTAATTTCAGCCCACCAGAGCCTGATCAGAAGTTATACATGTCTGGTTTTGGTATTTTCCCCTATTTTTGCCCCAACAAAAGACAGATGATACAAGGTGAGAAGATCTGTAAAAAAAAAAAAAAAAATCTAATTATGTCAATTATATAAAACAGTTTAAAGCTCAGTTCTCCTGCTTCTCTTTACAACACTTTCAATTCACTCCTAGTGTCAATCAACTGTTGCATTATATCAATTAAAAGAAATCCAAGGTTACCTACAGCACCCCATGTAGAATATGTCAGTTAAAGTTGCTTCTCAGTGCTTTCTAAAAAAGCTAGGCTAAGCTTGCAGTTATATTTTTCAGGTGGGGCAGTGTCCTTCACACTGTTGCTGTGCTCTGTTAATTAGAGCAAAACAAACAAACTAGATATTCAACTGAAGAAAAAACCCAAAATGAAGAGATTTTTCTGGATTCTGGGTCACAGGAGGTGAGGATGCAGTACTTTCCTGGTTCACACTGATATGGGGTCCACCCCCTCTTGCAAACAATGCTGTTTCCAAACACAGTCTCCTCTTCCTCATCACCTCTTGCAGTGATGGTGCTGCCTGTGAGAATAGCCATCCATTGAAACAAAAATCCCAATGTAGGCATAAACATCTATCTCAACCCTCAGAAAGACCTGCATCCACCGATTTCGGTTATCTCTACCAGTAGGTGTCATGATACAGCAACCTGTGAAAATTCTTGTTGTGGTAGGAGATAAAGTAGTTAAATGAACCTTAATTATTATGGAATTTTATTTGAAGTATTGAATGTCAGTGGTTAAAAGGGTGGTTAATTTTGCCAGGTGCTGACACCCAGACATTATTCTCCTTGTTGTTAGTGTGCTGCAAAAGAAAACCTAGGTCACTGCACAGAACTTTTCTGTTTGATGTCTGTGCAATATCCCCATTTCCCTTGTTTCAGGAATGTTACCTGCCCGTCAGTAAGGCACATTAATAATGGGATGGGTAAGCAACTGAGCAGTGGCATACACTGAAGAAACTCATGATAACCTCTCCTTTGAAGCCAAACATTTGAAGCCAAACATTCAAAACAAATCCCACACCTAAGAACAATCTGCCTGGATGTTTTCCTCAGACATCAAAGCATACCCAGAGTCATGCCCATTTTTGTCAAGGTCCTGGTCTCATCCTTTGGCATAAGAAAAAAGCTGTCTAACCTGAGAAGCTAATTAAATTAATTAATAAGAATGGTATGTAAGTATGTAAGATAGTCAATCAGGCGCCTGGGATAACTATGTTCATCCCCTTTCAGTGGTGTTGCTGTGTTGCTCTGAAGCTGCACTTAGAAATGCACGCATGTCATAGCAGACTATGGCTATAGCTGCATCCCACACTTTTTCCCCTCCTCTTCCCTCCTGCAAGGAGAATGATGAAATATAAAAATGCTTTAAATAAGCATGAAAAAATGCCATATTACTATGGGGTAAATTACCAGTAAGGGTAATTCCATTCAGCATAGACACACCTGTCCTCTCATCATGGAGATGAGCTGCTGAGAATCCCAGTGTGAGACTGGCTTGCCTTCACCTTCCCCAAACGAACCCTGCAGAACATGAGGTACTCTCAGCTCTCAGGGATGTCTGTGCAAGCTGAGCATATGGATGCCAGACAAGGTGTCCAGTCTTCAAGCTTTAGCCTGTATACACAGCAAATTAAGAGAAATAAAGCTGCAGCAGTGCTTTTTAGTTTGATACAACTGCTGGCCTGATGGCTTCTCCTGAATTTATCCCCTGCTGCCAAAGCAAGCACGTTAAAGTGTTTTGACTTGCCCATGTCACGTTCCCTTCTTTGTGGATGACTCACAGTCAGGACTGCAGCAGGCCAGAAACATTCCTTTAGCTGTGACAACAGTTACATTTATTAGGGCAGACATGAAGGTATTCTTTCCTAACTTTCCGTGGATGAGGGCTGGAGCACCTCCCATATGAGAACAGGCTGAAGAAGTTGGAGTTGTTCAGCCTGGAGAAGAGAAAGCTCAGGGGGGACCTCACAGTCATTCCTCAATACCTGAAGAGAGCTACAGAAAGGCTGGGGTAGGACTTTTGAATAGGGTACAGGATGGCAGGACTAAATGCCATGGATGCAAACTGGAAGAGAGGAGATTTAGACAGTAATTAAGGAAGAAGCTGTGAACAACTGTGAGAGTGTTGAGACACTGGAACAGGTTGCCCAGAGAGGTTGTGGATGCCCCCTCCCTGGAGGTGTTTAAGGCCAGGCTGGACAAGCCTGGTCTAGTGGGAGGTGTCCCTGCCGATGGCAGGGGGGTTGGAACAAGATGATCTTTAAAGGTCCCTTCCAACCCAAACTATTCCCTTCATTCCTTAGCAACTCTCTTCTTGCTGTGGTTCATAGACTCAACACTCTTCCTTTCTGCAATGACATTAGACACCTTGTCACATGCACTGAAATCCAAATTATCTGGAATTTAGCAACAAAACGTGTAAGCATGTGCATTCAGTGGCACATTCCTGGTGTAAATGTCACCATGTCAAGACCAAACACAGAGCTTTTCTTTTTTAGGAAACAATAAGTTCTTCAAATTACTCTTAAAGGACAAAATTAACCAAATTCACCACATTATTGAAAACGGCAGAAGTTTTCCCTGAAAGAGTTCAACAGACAGAAGGCAGGTCTGAGTCATGAAGTTGCCACCAAACTACATACTTAATGTACTGACCTGAGAAGTGAGAGGAAGGTACACTGGATCTTTTATTAGCCTTAATTACATTAATTCTTTTAGTATTTGATCCAGCTTTTAAATTTATAATCAGTATCTGTCACAACAGGAGAAACAAGAGGGAAAGACAAGGCCATCACCCTCCCACCC
>VZTY01012533.1:0-11832 GCA_013400935.1 Turnix velox | reverse complement strand
TGGTTTCCATCCTTTAGGTTCCTTGTTGCTGCTTTATCATTACACAGGGGATTTGTCTGCTTCTATGGAGGGTTTGCTGGGTTCAGTGTTACAGCCCAAGCTGCAAATGAGTTCTGGCATCCAGTCTGGTTCTTGGGGATGTGCAGGGAGTACAAAAACCTCGTGCAGAGCATTACATGAAATCCTCACGTATCATTCACATCAGGGCTGCCTGCTGTGTGCTCAGGGAGCCAAGTGCTGAGTCCAGCCCAAGCAGGACACTCAAGTGGATTTTTCAGTCCAGTGCAACTGCTCTTGATGCTCAATTCTAGTCCAAATCTTAAAAAAAAAGGAAAAAGGGGGGTGGAGAGAAATACCAGAGCAGCAGCCCTTGGATCTTATAGTTTGTCTTGTCTGTCCTGCTGGATTTGAGAAGCTGTTTCCAATAAGGCAGCGTGAAATAAAAGGCATGTGGGGATAGAAGGTGGCTTTTACTCTCCTGCATGGATTGTGGGTGGCCATCTGAAGGGGTCTAGGAATTGTTTCATGCAAGACAGAGCACTGTCTATGTGGTTATGTACGGGAAAAGATGGGAGAGGGGGGTAGAGGATCCTTTGGCTGCCACCCTGCAGAAAAAAGCTCAGTTGGGAGAGCATCAGACTCCTAATCTGAGGGTGTGAGGCTTGTCAGATTTGGGCTGATGGTTGGACTTGATGATCTGAAAGGTCCTTTCCAGCCTAGATGATTGTGAAACTAGGAAAGAAACTGTTTCTCACACACAGCAGGAGCATTAGCTCCATGCCTGACCTTACAGGAGGGACCTGTGTGTGAGATCAAAGGCACAATTAATCTCTTCCCCTCTTCTGCTTGTAGCAAGCTGCTACACCCAGAGCTTCTACTGATTTTTATAGTATCATCCTGAGCTCCAGCTATGCTTGGTACTAATTATCCCCTGGGAATTAGCTGCACACCAGAAAAATGGACTTCTAAACCAGCTAAGTTGCTTCCCTGCTGTGGTGCTTTGATGTGAGAGGAGGAGGCAGGGTTTGTTTTTCTCCTCTTGCTTGTATTTTGTTGCCAAGGTTGTTTCTCTGGTGGCCAAACTCAGAGCTGTTTGGGGCAGCCCAGTAGCAGGTTCTCAGTAGTAGAATGAAATTGTTCTCCTTGAGACCTCTCCAGGAAAAGCTGATTCAGTGAGAGAGGTCGTGACTGTGTCTGAAGGAAGGGAAAGGGAAGGAGCCTTCCCTTGGAAGGGTTCTTCAACCATTTCTCTTGGCGTGCTCTGAGTGTGAGTGAGGCTTTTGTCACTCTTCCATGAGAAAGGGCAGAAAATAAAATGTCCTGGCTTGGAAAAAAACAGGTGGCAGGACAAACAAGATGCTCTCCATGCTCCTTGCTCTGGAGGAAGGAAACAAAATAGTGTGACAGATGCAAAGGGAAATTGAGATAATCACCCTCAACAGCACCTTGTTCAAAAAAAAAACCAGAAAGGCTGATTTATATGAATTTAGGACAGAGCCATTAACATCTAAGACCTGCCACAGGGTCATGGACAAGGTCCTGGAAATGTGAGCTCTGTAGGCATTGAGCCAAAGGCAGTGTGTGAGAAGCAGAGTGCATTAAAGACAAGAGTTTGAGTGGTGTGGTCCTGACAGATGGAGTTGATGTTGCTCATTCTGGCCCTTCTCCTCATCTTCAGCCCCTGGGTTGTCCTGCTGCTGCAGATTTATGGGGTTGGGAGGGGCAGGAGCTTGTCTTGCAGGTGCTCAACTAGCTCTTCTGCTAGAAGTGAGGATCTCCCATTGTCAAAGGTGGCAGATAGTGGGTTTCCATCTTTTCCAGATTCTCCCCAGTTGGGTAAATGAACCTTAGTTGCTTTTCTGAGCCTGAAATCCTTGTTAGTGGAACAGGGTAATGGTGTTTTCCTTCTTGCAGGACTTTTTCTTGTCTTGATTGTGTTGGCCAGAAGCTTTCTGGAAGAGAGCCCTTCTGTGTGAATGTCTAGGGCTCAGCAGACCTCCAGCCTTGGCTGGACCTCAAGTTCAGTGTGTAATATACATGTTATGGAATTACTAGCATGCACTAAAATGTAGGTTCTGGATACAATCAAGATACTTCCACTCCAAGAAAAGCTGTCTTAGCTCTGGCCTGTTGCTGGGTTTGTTGTGTGCAGCCTTTTGTTTGCTTCTTCTTGACCTTGTTCTGTAATCCTTCACCTATAGTTCACATCTATTTATTTATATAGAGTTTGTGTGTAACTTCTTAATTAATTTAGAGAGTTAAAGAATTGGTTGGTTGGTTGGTTATTTAGGGTGTTTATTGTGGCTGCAATCAGCTTGAGAAGCAAGTACCTACAGTCTCCTTTTGAAGAGCCATCCTGGTTTGGTTTTTGGCTGCTTTGTTACCCCAAAAGACTGTGTGACCCCAGGTATTCACATTTAATCATATAATTTTCTCTCTCTCCTCTGCAGCTCCTTCATTCCCAAGTTTATAAACCACCTCTTCAAGTGCAAGCCTATTAGTATGGTGGGTGCAGAACAGGTAAGAAAAAGCAGTTTACTGGCTGTAGGGTTAGAATTTTGGGGGGTTCAAGAAGTTGAGAGAGTTTTTATGAGAACAGAGCAGAGTTTATTGTGAGCAATCATGGGAAAACATGAATATGTTCTGGTATAGGGTAGAGATTTATAGTGCTCTGTCCTGGGAGAGGGTCCCAAATTTTTCTTGAGGAGGGAAGCTCTCCCTTTGGCAGCCAAAGAGACAGCAGCACAGTGACAGACCTCTCCTGCACTTCCTGAGGTGTCATGATGTTTCCAAGGACAAAGTTGCTTGTGGCAGAACCTATTCTGCAAGAAACTCCCGTCTATTTCTTGGAAAGATGTTTTTCTGTCTCATCCTTTCACAAAACAGGTCTCTTTCTGCTCCAACTGTGCCTTTTCTTGGTGTTAAACTCAAGCCTGTTGCTTCTCAGCTTGAAGGAGCTGGGGACATGTTCATCCTATAGATGAAAACACAAAACCTTTACCAAAAAAACTAAAATCTAACCCAAAAAAACAGATCTCTGGGCAGTTTCTTAGCTCAGGTAGTATAAACACTGAAACTTTTTTGGGAAGTGCTGAAGATAAGGCACTTCTTGGTCTCACAGGGCTTGGTCTCACATGACAGAGTGTATGCCAAGAACAGGTTGAGGTTGGTTCCTACACAGTGGCCACGTGGGCCTGGTGACAGTGGTGCTTGTTGCCACGTGCCCATGGTGGCAACCTGCCAGCTCCCCAGCAAGGTGATGCCAGATTTTGCTGGGAACTTTGTGTGCTTCTCCTGCTGGGAGGGTTCTGCAGTGCACATAATGTTGCATGTCCATAAGAACAAGGTTCTACCAGCATCTGGTGGGTTTTCATACTTTCTTCCATGTTAATTAAGTGGGTGCTGCTCTTCATCTTGTTCCATTTCAGGTTTCTACCCCTCAGTATCAAATTCACTCTTCACATTCACTGTGTGCCATCAGGAAAGTGTGGTATTTGGGGTAATTTTGCTCTGAGAAACCCAAACCCACAGCATTTTGTCATCATATAGTCTGTCCAGGCTGAATTTTGTGGCTGCTCCTTGCTGCTTATTTAGCCTTGACTAAGTAAAATCTGACATTCAGGCTGTGAGTTTGTGTGCCTGTGTTGTGTTGCAGTTTTCTTTTCAAAGAAAAAAAAAAAGAAAACTAAATCAACAAGGGCTTGAGTAAAGGCAGAAAAAACACACAGTGGGTGGTTGGGGGCAGGAGGAAGCAGAGTGTTAATTCATTTGACCTCAGTGTTTAAATAATGATGCACCTGCAGGTAACCAAGGTTGTTTCATTTTTATACCCAAGGGGAAAAGGGCTGGAAATTCATGGCTTGTGTGCCAGATGTTGAGCTGCCATAAGTCATTTCAAATCAGCAGAGAGGTGCTGATATGTAGCCAGAGGTGATTGTGTCTCCTTCAAGTGTCATTATGTGGATCAGTCCTCCTTTTTCTTGCAATTCAGTTCCTTGGGGCAGGTGTTAAACTTTTCATGATGGTGGATTATAGGATTTCATGGAGCTTGGTTAAAGTTAAAGTGTTTTTTTAACTCTGTTTGCAGCTGCTGCTGGACACTCACTCCCTGAAGATGGTTCTCCTGGACCTGCCCTCCATTGGGTCCCAAGTGGTGAGGAAGGCTCCTGCCAGCTACACCAAGATAGTGGTGAAAGGCATGACTCGGGCTGAAATGATCCTGAAGGTAACTCAAAACTTTTGAGAACCTGCCAGCCAGACTGCTGGACTGGGAATGGGAGCAAGCAAATTCCTGGGGGCCCTTCCTTTGAGCAGATTTGCACATGAGCTGCCAGAACTGGCTTCATCCCCTTAGTTTTACCCCCCACCCCTCCTCCTCCTCCTCCTCCTCCTTCTTCTCCCAGCTCTCTTTTAACATCATGTTTGAGTTTTCATCCTCATTTTTCAAGGCTCGAGTTGTGCTTGGTAGGAGAGCTGGGACACTAAGGTCCCTCAGGAGCTTGTGAAAATGAGAGGCAGCATCTGTGAGTGCCTGCTGCAGGGCAAAAGCCTCCAGTTCAGGTTGCTCCAGGCCTTTGTGCAGACTCCTTCACTCACTCAGGAGAGCCAAGCCCTGCTTGAGTCACCTGTTTACTGTCTAGCCTAACAGCCAGTGCAAACATGTCTGGGTTACTGTATTCACCAGAGTCCTTTCTCGTTTTCCAGACCTGCTGCCTGGAAAATGACCCAAAAGCAGTGTGTTGTCTTCATCAAAAGTAACAAGCAAAGCAATCCCCCCCTTTTTTTCCCCATTTCCTTGCTGGTTTGATCCCAGGAGAAGCTGAGGGAGCTGTGTGGTTGTACCTTTCTGGGTTATGGGATTGTCCCCTGCTCACCTTGAAGATGTTCTCATGAGTCAGAGGGACTCAGGGTCAAGGAGGACCAGCCAGAGCCTCCTGTAAAACACACCCAAGGCAAGGAGGGGGTGCAGAGCCCAAACTCTTTGTGCTGCCCTTCTGCTCAACCTGGCTTTGCTTCTGTGCCCAAGATAATGTCACAGCATTCTGAATCACCATGTGTCTAAACAACCCACACAGAGTGTTTGGGGCTGGTGTCAGAATCCATCTCCTGAGTTTAGGAGAGGAAAGAAAGGCTTTGGGGAAATTCCTGCTCTTGCTGGACCACCAGGATTTCTGTAGGGAGGTTTCCATGTAGGTTTCTGGTAATTTCTGACTGTTTTGTGGATTATCTCTTCTTATCAATGCTCAGATTCTCTCTTCTCTGTCTAAATTGTATCGAGTTCTTTTCCCACAAGCACAAACCTCAGTGTTTTCAGGGCTCACCTACCTAGTTCTGAGATGGTTTTGAAGTGATGCCTCTGTCATAACAACAATAGCACCATCCTGTTGTATTTCTGGCCTGATACCAGTGAAATTAATTCAGCAGGAATATCACTGAGCCTGTAGATGGTACAAATTCATTCATCTGAGCCCTACAAAGCAGGGAGGAGGGCATCAGGGTGCTCACATCCCCCAGAGCTGTTTCCTTTCTCCTCTGGCTTTGCTGTCTGAAGTTCCAGCTTTTTCATCTTGGCAGAAGATTTTTACAAGGGCTGTAAATTAAGGATTTATAAGTGTGTACACGACTATGATGTTTCATTGGTCTGAAGTGCAGGGGAAAGAAAGAAATGCCTGGGTGACAGAACACAGTGTGGGGCGAGCTGGGTCAGTGGAAACATATGGAAATGTTTTCAGAGGCAGAGAAGAGCCTGGTCCTGCTTTGTTTCTACCCTGTGTGTGCATACACATACACACACTTCCCAAAAAGATGGTTCTCTGTGGAACTCACTGCTTATGTAAGGAAAATACAACAATGACTAATCATCTTTCCAGCTTCAAGGCTATTTTAATTTTTTTTCCTGACTTTCTGTTGCTGGGATGATGAGGGTGTGAGCTCCAGGGTGGATGTCAGCAAGGGGTTTATGCTCTGCACCCCAGAGGAGTGTGTCTGAGTTGGCTGAGCACTGCTTTTAGCTCACAGAAATTTCCCTCATCTCTTTCTTCTCATCTCTACAGGTGGTCATGGCTCCACACGAGCCCCCAGTTGTCTTTGTGGACAATTACATCAAGCTCCTCGCTGACTGCAGCACAGACACTTTCCAGAAGATTCTAGACATGAAGGTTAGAGCCTGTCCCATGGGGGCTGGAGATAAGGAAGAAGTTTTTTACTCTGTGAGGGTGGTGAGACACTGAAACAGGTTGTGGATGCCCCCTCAATCCCTGGAGGTGTTTAAGGCCAGGCTGGAGGAGGCATTGAGCAACCTGATGGAGTGGGAGGTGTCCCATGGCAGGGGGGTGGGAACGAGATGATCTTTAAGATCCCTTCCAGCCCAACCCATTCTATGATTCTATACCCTGGCACACCAAGCTCTCAGATCAATGAAATCCTCTGTTCTTCCTCTCCCACAGGGCTTGAAGAGGAGTGAGCAGAGCAGCATGTTGGATCTCTTCAGGCAGCGCCTCCCAGCTCCCCCCTCTGGGACAGAAAACTCTGGTTCCTTGTCCCTAAATGCCCCCACACCTGAGCAGGAGTCCTCCCGCATCCGTAAACTGGAGAAACTCATCAAAAAAAGACTCTAAAGGAGCAGAAGGAAACTCTTATTGCTCAGGACTGGCAGCAAAGCTCATCAGACTTAATGATTGACAGTGAGAAATCTGTGTCCCTGTCACTCCCCTGCCCCGGGAGCTTTGAGCCATCCTATTCTGCCTCTCCACTCAAGGATCTGAGCAAGGTGTTTGCACTCAGCTCAGCAGGAGGGAAATTCAAGGCGTTGCTGGGTCTGTGTGGTGAAGAAAATAGAGGTGTGTGAAGGTCAGCAGCTGTAAAAATGGTTTAGGTGGATTCAGGGAGTATGTGGCTGTGATTCACTTGGTGCCCCAGCCCTTCAGCCTGGCTCAGCTCCTGCAGAAACACTGAGGGTTTTTGCCTGACATTTTGATTTTACTGCTCACTCCCTGTTCTTCTGTTTCATTAGGGGGAATATGACCAGCCCCATACTCTCACTACCATCAAAAAACCCCAAAACCCCAAACCCTTTAGCAGCTGGGATCCAAGCAATTNAGCTGTAAAAATGGTTTAGGTGGATTCAGGGAGTTATGTGGCTGTGATTCACTTGGTGCCCCAGCCCTTCAGCCTGGCTCAGCTCCTGCAGAAACACTGAGGGTTTTTGCCTGACATTTTGATTTTACTGCTCACTCCCTGTTCTTCTGTTTCATTAGGGGGAATATGACCAGCCCCATACTCTCACCACCATCAAAAAAAAAACCCAAAACCCAGCCCTTTAGCAGCTGGGATCCAGGCAATTTAGTGATTTCACGAGATGCCCAGGAGGGAACCCCAAAGCAAAATTATTCTCCTCAGCTCAGGCACGAGCCACCAGTAAAACTCCTTTACAGAAGAGGAAGAAAGGACTGAATTAATGCCTTCTGCACCTTGGCAAAGCTCCTGCCAACAAGCCAACAGCCTCTGTTGCTCTTACAGCTTAAAAAAGCCAAACCCTGATGTGTGTAGAGCCCATCTCCAGCTGCTTGTTATTTCTTTTGCCTGGGCTGGACTCGCCCCTTGTCCCCAATGGGATTTCCCCCAATTCAACTCTTCCCTCTCTCCACAAAGGGCTGTTCATGGAGAAAGTGTCACTCCCAACCAGTGTGTCCCCAGCAGGGGTGTGCCCCTCTGGCACCTTCTCTGGCCTGCAAGGAGAGATGCTGGAAATGTTGGTATGAACAGAGAGCTTGGTTTTCTTGCCAGGATGTGCTGCTCACAGCAGTCTCAGACTTTGAGGGCTTTTCCCTCCTCCTCTGAGCTTCAGCTTCAGGTGAAATATTTTGGATAACCGAGGAGCATCTCTTGCTCACACTCAGCCAGCATGGAGCAGAGATTAGGTTGACAGACATCAACACCAACCTGTGTGAGCTTCCCTGAGGAGTTTTAACACAGTTAGAATCACCTCATCATTAGAAATGCTGCATTTCTCCTTTTTTACCCTCTTTAGGGACTTAAGGATGCATATGGCCAGCCAGGAATGGATTTAGGGACAGACTAACCAGACTAAGCAGACTAAGTGCCTGCTTTAGACTCAAGCATGCAGGGAAAAGAAGGAGTCTTGTTCCAGTTTGGCAGGTGAGGAGCTGTCATGCTGTCAGATGGCTTTTTGGGAGGGTCAGTTTGGGCTGTAGGGGTGTGTTTATTGTAGGAGAGCTCACCAGGGGTTGGAGTATTTGCTGCTGCACATCTGGGACTTGGAGAAACTGGGTGAAATTAGCTCTATCCACCCCAACTCAGAGCTCCATCCACCCCAACTTGAAGCTTCACCCAACCCCAACTCCAAGTTTCACTAGGACAGGGGATGGAGGAGGTGAAATGAGGCAGTAGTGAGGAGGGAGGGCAGTTTCCCATCATTTCCAGCTTTCCAAACCTTGCCAAATCCACTGCTGTTTCATCTATTTCCTCTGCTGATTTTCACATCAGGTGACAAACAAATCAACAGTGGTTGAAAACACATCAGGACTGTAAACAGCCTTTCCCCAAGGACTGGTTATCTCAAGGTGTGTGTGTGTGTACAGGATGGTTCTTGTGTTCTCAGCTGCAGGGAGGAGGGAACATGGGTTTGCAGAGATTCATTATTCCCATGGAGGGATGAATAATTTATTTCAGATTAATTTTTTTTTTTCATTTTGCTCTGTCTATGGGTGCGTCTCTAACTAAATTATGAGCAGCTGAAGACCATGTTCTGAGTTATCAGCACGTGTCTTTTCCCCCAAGGCTTCCCCTCTTTCATTCTGCAGATAAGGGGAAAGAAAAGGAGGAATTAATTTTACACTTTCAACCTTTGGAAAAAAAAACAAAACTACAGGTCTGGGTGTTTGGAGTTCTGCTTGTAGAGAGCATTTTTCTACTTTGAATAGAAGGTTTTTGCCCCCCTGGTTCTTGGATATTTATCAGATTGAGCACGTTTTTCAGCATGCATTGGCTGTTTGGGGTTTAGATCTGTGGGGAATAAAGGAGGATTTTTTTTTTTTCCTGTATAAAATGCCACTTTCTACGTTTTTTGGGTGAGGTGTAATTCTGGCTTTCCTTCAGACTGTGACACTAAAGTGAATTAAACAGTTGCTAACGTTCATCTGCTGGGTGTTTTCTGTACAACAGCCAAGCAGCCAAACCCCCAGGGTGGGATGGGCCTCACCCAAAACGTGCCAGACCTTGGGTTTTCTGCACATTCTCTCTAAAATCTTGCTTTTTTTTTTTGGCTTTTCCACCTCCTGCCTCTACAGCCATCACCTCTGTGCCAGCAGCATTTAGGCAGAGCTGCCTGTGTGCCCTTAATTAGCTAATTTATGATGCCTTTAACCAACTTCAACTAATTTCTTCTTTGAAATTAAGAGCCAGTGCACTCTTTTTTTTTATTTCCCCACATGATTTGTGACGTTGGAGGAGTTTCTCTTGCTTGGAGAATGAATGACTCATTTGCTTTTCTCCTGCCCCCTCCACCCTTGGGCAGGAGTGATGGGGTGAAGTGGCTGTTTATTTCTTTCACCAGATTTTACAGCTGGGACTTCCAGCATCCCAATGAGGGTGTCCAAGTCTCCACAAACCTTCTCCTGGCTGCAGCTGGGTGGGAAAAGCAGGCAGAGATGCTTTTGGGGCAGCATCAGGTCACAGCTCTGCTGCATTCAGGGAAATTGAGCTGGAATATTTACCTTTGGGCTGAAACATTTGCCTTTGGGCTGAAACATTTGCCTTTGGGTTGAAACATTTGCCTTTGGGCTGTGGGATAAAAGGTTTTGTCACAAAAGGTGATGCTTTCCTGCTCTCTCCAGTGAATGCTGCCATCACCCAAAATTTCTAGGTTTTCTCAGCCAAATGTTGTCAACCTTGCCTTTGAGGGGATGTTTAGGGTGTTGAGGACCTGGGGTTCAATGTTCTGGATTCTCTGAGCCCTCTCCTTGCTGGGATACAGGGTCACCAGCACCAAAGCACTGCAGATCCCTTGTCCTCAGGGTTGTGGTGGTGTCCTCAGGGTTGTGGTGGTGTCCTCCCATTCCCAGTAGGACACTGGGACCCCTTGGAGCTTCCATTAGGTACTACAAGGAGAGGAAAACCAACCTTTGTTGCTTGGAGCTTGGCTTGTGACTCTGCATTTTGTGAGAGCGGTGGTGGTGGCAAACCTCAGAAGCTTGAGTGATGTCCCATCACCATCCATCCCTACAGCCCTGGGAGTGGCTTCTTTTCAGTTTCAAAGGGCCACTGTGGGTTCATTGCCAGCAGCCTGGTATTTCCCATCGTTTGGAAATCATTTTCCATTGTTATCAGATAACACAAGATCCTTCAGGTTTGCTTCCTCCAGCACCACTCACTGTGACTCTTGTTCTGTTGCTGATTAAGCCAAGCTCACCCAGCCCCAGTGGAAAGTCCTTTATGGGAAGAAAACCTTGATAAGATACCCCAGTCTACCCTGTCTGGGCTGTGCACGGGCAGGTGGAAAGTCAATAAGGTGGGCAAACAGGTTGGGATGTACAGGAAAGGAGAAAGATTTCCAATACCATCAGGGTTGGTACAGTTTGAGAGGCTTAAAAAGAGTTTTTTTTCCAAGAGTACACTCTGCCTTAAAAGCAGAACCACTGTGTACAGTGAATATTGATAATATTTTCATTATCAAGTGGTTAAAACTCTGCTTAAACACTTCCCTTTTTGTCCTAGCAGGTGAATTTTTTGCAGGTCTGGATGTTGGCACAGTGGTCTGAGCATGGTGTGAGGCAGGGCAAGGTGTGGAAATCCCCTCAACATCCCCATTTCACCTGCCAAGCCCTGAAAGGAGAGGCTGGAAGGGCACAAAAAAATGCCATTTGTGTGAAGCCAGGTGAGAGTGGGAGATTTTGGATGAGTAAATAAAGAGCAGTGGCATTTCTAGAAGCCTGTGCCCTCTGCTCAGTCCAGGCTGCAGCTCCACAGGGCTCTCCAGGCACTGGGATACCCTACATTTGGATCCCAATCCCCATGGGATCGACTATGGGGACATCCCCAACCCTGGGAGGTGGCTACTGGGAGGTTCTAGTCCCCCCTCTTCCTAAAATTGTGCTAACTGGGTTGTTGGCAGCCTGTTTTTTAGCCCAGGAGCTGCACAGCAGCTCAGAAATGCTGCTTGTCTTCATCTGGAACCTGCTCCAGAGCCTTCTGAGGCCTCTCATTTCATAAAGGGCTTTTATGGGAGATTTTGGACTGAGGAGAGGGATCAACTTTCCCATTGCTTGCAGAGACCAAAATCTTTCTTTTTCTTTCTCTTTTTTTTTTGGGGGGTTGCATTCAAACCAAAAAAGAATAAAACACCTGCCCAGCACATTTTACTCACTCAGACCCTAAAGATTTTCAGTCAAAATTTTTTTTCACATCCTTTTTTAATTTTTTTTTTCTTCTTTCCATCTGCATTTTTCAGCCAAAGACAAACAGCCTCATAGTATTTCTTCAAAGGAATGTAAATTCCTTGAGGAAGTCTCCGGAGTTCCCAGCACTGCATAGCTGCAAACCACAGACGCCTAAGGCTGAAAGCTCTTGCCTCTGCTTTTAATTTTGGGGCAGGGAAGGAATTTTTTTTTTTTTTTTTTTTTTGCTTTTCAGAGGTTTGGGTTCACTTGTGCTGGGCTCTTCGTGGCCAGACAGCTTGTTACTGCACAGGGGAGTGTTGATTTTGGCCGCCTTCAGGCAGTTGTTTTCCCTCCATCCCAGTATTCCCCCACTGAATCTGATGACACGGCGCAATTATTTCAGGAGGATTTTCCAAAAAACCCTAAAAAAAAAAAA
>VZTY01012532.1:27982-48064 GCA_013400935.1 Turnix velox | reverse complement strand
CTTCCCTTTATACTATAAGCCCTCCACAACCCCCAGAGCTCCTCTGGTCTGTCTGTCCCAACTCCTACCACTCACAGCCCTCCCTCTATTGCCCCCCCAGAGCTCCAATAGTCACCTCAGTGCTCCTTCACACAACTTCCTCTGGCTCCTCATAGCTCCCATAGCTCCAGTATCTCACTCATCTCCTTGTTCTGGTCCCCAGATTGTCTCTGTGGTGTCCTTTCCATCCTGACCCAAGCATTCCCCCCACCCCCAGGATGTGTCCCCTACACCCACCACAGCAAAAACCCATGTCCCGACTCCCAGGGTTTCACACTACTCCCTGCTCCCCAGCTGTCACTCCTCTGGCTACTTACCCTTGGAACACTGTGTCCCTACACTTCCTCAGATGCATCCCCACATCCCCCATGGTGACTCCTCAGATGTGTCCCCATGTCCTCTCCTGTGTCCCTGGCCCATCTGCCCAAGTGTCCCGCCGACAGCCTTTGTCCCCACCCCCGCCACCTCTGCCATGACACCTCTGGAGGGACTCTGCCTCAACCCCATGTTTCTGTGTGTGTCCTCCCCTGTGACAACCCCAGGACATCACCCCCCTGCGGACAGTGAGGGCAGACATGGCCCTGCGCCTGCAAGCCCTGCTGGACTTCACCCGGGAAGATGGGACCAGGGTCTCAGCAGGGGATGAGTGGCTCTTTGAGGGGCCTGGTGAGCATTGTGAAGTGGACATTCCCTTTTGGGGACACCCAGAGGTTCCCATGGGCTGAGGGCACTCCTTTCCATTCCCACCCTGCAGACACCTACATCCCCCGCAAGGAGGTGGAAGTGGTCGAGACACTGGTGGCCACCGTCATTGGCCACAACCAGGCCATCCGCCTGCGGGCCACCAAGGAGGGCCGGGACCGTGGGGGCACTCGCCGTGTCACAGGTACCCCGTGGGGACAGACTGGGGTGTCACCCTGCATCACAACACCATATTAGGGGCACCCATGGGATCCTCTCATTGCCTGAACATACATACCCTCAGGACAGGACACACAAGGACTCCCTACCCCGTACTCTTTCTCTCTACCTTCCATAACCCCTCTCTGTCATCCTCCAGCACACACAGGTCCATCTGGGACTCCTCTATCCCATCCCATGGCCTTATTCCAACCCTTCAGTGCTCCTGGGACCCCCAGCATCCCTGTCCCACCTCTGCTTTATCCCACCTCCCACTCCAAGGCATTCCCAGGACCTCCAGCCTAATCCTCAGTGTCCCTGGGACCCCCAAACATCCCACCCCCCAGATCCCTATCAGACCCCCCCCCAGAACCAGTGGGATCCCCAGCTCACCCATCCCATCCCCCATAAACCCCATCCTGCTCCCTGGAGCCCCCCCACCTTATGCCCCTCCAGCACTCAGAGGACCCTTATGTCACCAGAACCTCCAAGTCCCACACCCATAGGATCCTCTCAATCCCATTCAAGAGACTACCCAACATCTTCCTCAGGGCTTCCATCTCACCATGGGACCCCTTGTCTCTGGGAGACTTGGGATCCTTGAGTCCCTCAACACCCCTGGTGGCAGCCCACACTGCACTTCCATGAAGCACATCCTACTCAAGCACCATTGACCTCTAGTTCCTCCCCTCCCCCCCTTCCTTCCCCCCTTTCCTCCCTCAGCACCTTGGTATCCTCAGCACTCATCTCCATGCCCCCAGGGGAGGAGTGGCTGGTGAAGCAGGTGGGTGCCTACCTCCCCGGGGTCTCTGAGGAAGTGGTAGATGTGGTGGACGCCTACATCCTCACTGACAAGGTACTCAGCACCCTCATACCCCCTCCTGGATACATCCATGGGTTGTGAGGATCCTCTAGGCTGGGTTTGGGGGATTCTGGCTGCCTATTGCCCTGAACCTTATGGGTGATGGGAACCCTCCAGGATAGGTAGAGGGTCCCACCATGGAGGAATCCACAACAACCCTGACCTCAATCACCCTGACGTTTTGCACGGGAACCCTATAGGTGGTTGTGCTACCTCCACCTATCCCATCCCTGGCTTCCTGCATGCAGAGGCACTCATGTCCTTCTGGACAGCTATGGGTGTCAAAGCCTGTTGGTGCCAGCTTTGGAGGTGTTCCATCACCCACTACCTCCTCATCTGTCCCCTCCCTGCAGAAGGCCCTGCACCTCCGGGCAAAACGGACCTTTGAGGACGCAGAGGGGCGGGTACGGCGCACGGGCGAGGAGTGGCTGGTGACACAAGCACAGAGTGAGGCCTATATCCCTGAGGTCTTTGAGGAAGTGGTGGCTGAGGTGACAGTGACCACACTGGGGCCCCGGCAGTACTGCGTGGTGCTTGACCCTGTGGGACCCAATGGGCAGCCCCAGCTGGGTCAGAAACTTGTGGTCAAGGTGAGTACCCAAGAGTGGTGGCCCCACCACTGCTGTGTCACCAAAGTGCTTCGAGTATGGGTCCCAGGACCCTGCGGGTTGACTGAGGAACACCTGGGTGGCTCCTTCTTTATGCCTAGGTGGTCTCCACAGTCTCAAAGGTGGCCCCAGTGTACACCTGAGAGGTGATACTCTCTCAAGGGCCCACAGGTGGCCTTCTTGGACCCAAATGTATCCCTAAAAGCCACAATGCTAGTCTTGAGGCCCCCCAAACTCCTATGATAGTCCCAATATTTTCTGAGGAACCATATGTTTAGGAGCACATAGCAGCCCCCAGGAACCAGAATTTGGTCCTGACATACTTCTTGAGGTATCCCCGTTGTTCCCAAATGGATCCTTGAAGGTTAGAGTGGGTCTCAAGGTCTCCCAAAATTGGCCCTAACTGGTCTGAGGGACCTCAAGCTTCCATGGGAACCCATGGGTAGCCACAAGGAACCAGAAGAACTTGGCCCTGATGTCCCCATAAGGGTTTTGAAGGTGGCCCACAGGGACTCTGAACCATCTCTGAAGGAGTGTAATGCATGTGTGTTCCTGCCCTGTGTCCAACATATCCTGATGTCCTCCCCTGTGCCACCATGTCCACATGCCCTTCATGCTGCAATGTGTCCTGATCTCTATCCTGCTGGTGACATGTCCCCAGGGAGAGAAGTCCTTTTTCTTGCAGCCAGGAGAGCGGCTCCAGGCTGGCATCCAGGATGTCTACGTGCTCTCTGAGAATGAGGGTCTCCTGCTCCAAGCACTCCAGGCCATCAAGGACATCGACAAGGTGATGCTGGGTACACTAGAGCTCTCTGGATGAGAAGCTTCTCTGGGGAGAAACTAGTGAGAGGGAGGACCAGTGAGACCAGGAAACCCAGAAGGGGTTGGGGAACAACAGTGATAGCTGGGGTGGGGAGGACCCAGGAGTGGTTAGAGAGCACTTTGTGGGAGTTGGGGTGGGGAAAAAGTTGTTTGGGACAGTTTTAATATGTGGTTATGGGGGGAATGGTAGTAGCCTCAGGTGTCACCTGGGGCCACTCATGTCTCTATCCCCATGCCCCCAAGCCTGGTGAGTGGTAGAGGGCGATGGGGGACTGATGCCTGTATCACAGTGTCCCCATTCAGGGGGTAGGAAATTCTTGATAATTCTTGATGCTGTGTCCTCAGGAAGGGAAGGAGGTGATCCACCGGGCAGGTGATCGCTGGTTGGCCCAGGGGCCACTGGAGTACGTGCCACCAGCTGAGGTGGCTGTGCTGGAGCAACGCCAGGCCCTGGCCCTTGGGGACAATGAAGGTGTCTATGTGCGCGACATCCACACTGGCAAGGTGACCCCCTCCTAGCTCCTGGTAGTCCCCTGCAGCTCCTGTGGAGCTCTCTGTCCATCTGCAGCTCCACATAGTCCGCCAAGAGCTCTTAATTACCTCCTCCCAGTGCTCCCAGTAACAAAATTCCCTATCTCAGTCTCCATGGATCCCTGGTATTCTGTGTATTCCCATCCCAGTGCCCCCAGACACAGTCCCAGTCTCCTGGGACTCCTACTCCTCAGTGTCCCAGGTACACCCTCTCCCTTTCCCCCCCAATTCATCCCAGTGCTTCCAGTGCCCTGTAGGCCTGCCCCCAGGTCCTCCAAACCCTGTCCCAATTCCTCTAAACCCTTCCAGTCACCCCAGTATCCCATCCCAGTCCTCCCACTATCCCTTTTACTTCCTACTAGTGCCTCCATGCACCCTCCATAACCCCTCCAACTGCTCCCAGTACCCCTCCACCACATCCCAGTACTCCTGGACCACATTCCAGTGCTTGTGTTGCCCCAGCAAGCCTCCCAGACATCCACTTCCAGTGCTCCCAGCATCCCTTTTGCTTTCTTCCAGTTCCCCCACTCACCCTGCATAACCTCTCCCAGTGCCTCCAAACCCCACCTCAATTCCCCCAAGCCCCCCCAGTGCCTGGCAGCCCCCTGAGGTGGCCTTGGCTGCAGGTGCGGGTGGTGATGGGCCAGACCTACCTGCTCTCAGCATCAGAGGAGCTGTGGGAGAAGGAGCTACCCCTTGAGGTGGAGGCACTGCTGGCTGAAGCCCATGGGGACACACATGGGTTGGACACTGGAGTCCGCTCTTCTACCTACCGTCCCGATGCCAGTGTCTCCCAGCGCGACCGCACCCGCGCCATCACCTACCAGGTGCCCCACAATGCCGCCGTCCAGGTCTATGACTACCGGGAACGGCGGGCACGGTGAGTGGCCATAGGGTGGGGAAAAGGGATGCAGCTGGGAATGACAGAGTTGTGGGATGGTTGGGGTCAGATATTCTCTTCTGTGGATCTTTTCCATTCCCCTGCCAGTGACTCTCAGTCCTGACAGTGCTCCCATTGTCCCCATAAGAGGTATTTGAATCCCTTGATCATTCTCAGTAAGCCTTCCACTGTCCCCTCTGCACCTGATCCTCATCCATCTGGGAAAACTAGGATTAATCATCGCAGAGATCAGGAGGAGCTTTTTGATGATGTTTGGTGCAGAGAGGATGGAACCAGTGATGGGACCAGAAGTCACAGGAACAAACTGGAGGTTTCCTCTGAACATCAGGAAGCACTTTCACTGGGAGAGTGACCTAGATTGCTCTCAGAGAGGTGTAGGAGTCTCTGTCCTTGGAGATCCTTGTGACCCAAATGACCAGGTGTAGGTGGCCCTTGAGCTGGAGTGCAGGACAAGGTGACCTGAAGAGATCCTACTTCAACCTACTGTCATATGTCTTTGGGGTTGGATAAGGTGATCTTCAGAGGTCCCACCTGCATTATCCCATGGTCCTGTTAACATGCTCTTGGTATTGCACAAGGTGATCTGCCTCAATCATCCTGTGGTCTAGTGACATATCCTCAACATCTCTTTCTCTTATGACCTTTTGCATTCATCACAAGGTGGTGGGTCCACCACAAGGCCACCCATGTATCACTTGTCTCCTGTCATCTCCTGCAGTGTGGTGCTGGGCCCTGAACTGGTGGTGCTAGGCCCTGGGGAGCAGCTGACAGTGCTGTCCCTCTCAGGCGGCCGCCCCAAGCGTCCCCATGCTCGACGCAGCCTCTGCCTTCGCCTGGGGCCCGACTTCTGCACTGACATCATCACAATCGAGACGGCTGACCATGCGCGCCTGCAGCTCCAGCTGGCCTACAACTGGTGGGTGAGGCTGGGCTTTGAAAATCTGTGGGTAGGAACACTTTGGGGTGGGGCTGGAGGGCAGCTGGGGGCCAATGGGGCCTGGGACTTGGGGTGGGGTTGGGCCATTGTGGGTGGGACTAGATGAGAGGGTGTGGCATGGGGGTAGGGGATTGGGGTGGGGATTGGGACTAGGAAAGTGAGTGTGACCTGGATATTTGTGTGGGGTCAGGCTGGGTGCGTGGGGCTAGTGAAAGGCCTGGAACTTGAGGGTAGTCATGTGATATGGGCAGAGTGAGGGAAGGGGGTGTGGGTCACATGCAGGGGTCACATGGAGGATGGGGCCAGATGAGGAGTGGGGCCTGCTCCTGTGGGCAAGGCAATGAACGGGACTGGGGTGAGTTGTCAAGTGGGTATGGTTAGTTAAGAGGGTGTGGTGTGGGTATTGGGCAGGATCTGCCTAGATCGGCAGGGCTAGTGTGGGGGAGCGCTTCCTCTGCAAGGCAGGGCACATTTGGGGTGGGGCCCATTGGCCAAGGGTGCAGTCTGTAGCAAGGGGGGAGGGTCTTGACAGCCAGATGCCCCATGGCCTTGGGGTGTGGGCATGGTAATGGGTGGGGCCTGAGGGTGAATGAGTGGGTCTCCCATTCCCCGCAGGCATTTTGAGGTCCCTGAAGAACCCACAGCTCTGGGGCGCCTCTTCAGTGTCCCTGATTTTGTGGGCGATGCCTGCAAGTCCCTGGCCTCCCGCGTGCGTGGCGCTGTGGCTGCTGTCACCTTCGACCACTTCCACAAGGTTCCCTCAGCTGACTCCTACCCCCAACCTGTCCCCTCCCCTACTACCACCCTCCTGCTTCTGGGTCATTTCATGTCTCCTCGCCTTTAAACCCAGTCTCCTATGTCCCCTGGAGTCCTTGATGGGCCCAACTGCCCACACTGCCACCCCTCTACCCCAGAATTATCTTGTGCTGTTCCTCCATGTCTCCCTGAGTCCTTGGTGTTCCCCCCATGTTTTCAAATGTCACATGTGTCCCTGACTTCCCCTGAACTCAAGGAGGATCTGCCCAGCCATGCTTGGCTTGGACCAAGCCCCACATGTCCCCAGTGCCACAATGTGCTCGATGTCCCCAGGTGTCCCTGTTGTCCTCAAGTGGCTCACATGTCTTCATTGTCCACAGAACTCCAACCGTCTCATCTGTTCAGCGGTGTTCGGCTTTGATGAAGGGGGACGGCTGCGGGACCAGCTGCGCTTCATCCCCAATGGGCTGGTGGTGACAAGTGTAGACATCCAGAGTGTGGAGCCTGTAGACCAGCGCACACGTGATGCCCTCCAGCGCAGCGTCCAGCTGGCCATTGAGATTGCCACCAACTCCCAAGAGGCCACTGCCAGGTCCCCATGTCATCCTCTATGTTACTTCTTCTGTCCCTTCCTCACCTCACATGTCCCCTGCTAACCCCATATCCCACCAGGTTTCTCCACTGCCACCCCGTGTCTCTCCTGATGGGGATCAGCAGGAGACCAGCAGGAGGTCCCTTCTCTCTTCAAGTGTCCCTCCGCTTCCCCAGTGTCCCACCATGTCCCTTGGGCCCCCATGTACCTTAAGCCCCCCCACATCTTCCAGTGTTCACAAAGATCTCCCTATATTGCTGTATGATCTGCGTCCCTTCATGTGCACCCCATATCCCTCATACGTTCTTTATGCCCCTATGACCCCCCACATCTCTTACACCTCTGTGTCTTCTACCTACTCTGTTTCTCCCTGTGTCCCTGGTGTCCTGCATGTCTCTAAAGCCCTCCCATATACCACATATCATCTTAATAGCCTTCAAGTGTCACTCAAATTGCTCATGTCCCTAAATATCTCCTACAGCCCTTTCTTGCCCCAGCATTCCCTACCTTCCTCATATCCTCAGTTTCTGACCCATGTTTTCCTGTCCTCAGGCATGAGGCAGAGCGGCTGGCACAGGAGGCCAAGGGACGGCTAGAGCGGCAGCGGCTGCTGGACCAGGCAGAGGCAGAGCGAGCACGCAAGGAGCTGCTGGAGCTGGAAGCCCTCAGGTCAGCCATCTTGCCCAGGGACCTTATTGAGGGGTGTGTGACCCTGCTGCCACCCTCCTCTTCTTCTTTCTCACAGTGTGGCAGTTGAGAGTGCGGGAGCAGCGCGGGCAGAGGCTCAGGCACGGGCAGAGGCCGCCCGCATCGAGGGGGAGGCAGCCATCCAGCAGGCCAAGCTGAGGGCTGAGGCTGTCGCCATAGAGACAGTAGGGCTTGGTGGGGCCTATTGGGGGGTGGGGACTGGCTGAGGGGGCAGGGCCTGCACAGCAAAGTGCCCTGCACTGCGCACGGTGTGTCCCAGCAGCGTCCCTGCCCACTGGAGGTGGGCGTCTCCACATGGTTGTCTCAAGGGTTTCCCTGCCCCTGGAGATGCCTTGCTTTCCTTACCCAATATGCGTGGCTGAGGGCATGTCCCTGCGGCATCCGTACACCGAAGTGTCGGTGCGGGTGTGTCCCCGAGTTTGTCTCTGCCCCCAGGCGGCTGAGCCTCTGGTGGGTGTGTCCTGGCCGTGTCCCCATGCAATGGAGGGGGAGCCTTCTAGTGGAGGCGTGACCCAGTGGCATCCCCATCCAGGAGGTGGAGTCTCAGAGCAAGGGGGGGTGCCCTGTGCCCTCACCCAGTGAGAGAGGAGCTGTGGGGTGGTAGAGCGTCCCTGCTGCCATGAGGCAGAGCTACGAGACGAGGGAGTGTGTCCCGACCGTGTCCCCACCCCCAGGAGGCGGAGCTCTCGCGGCAGGAGCGGCTGCAGGCGCAGGAAGTGAGGGCTCAGCGGGCACGGGGGGAAGCAGAAGTGGCTCGAGCCGAGGCGCTGGCAGCTGTGGAGGCCTCACGGGTGCGGGAGCTCGTGGCTGCTCTGGGCCCTGAGACCATCCGGGACATCGCCCGTGCTGGGCCCGAGCTGCAGGTCAGGGAGCTGGGAGGGGCAGGGCTTCCAGGGTTGGGGTCAGAGCTGGTGGATGGGGCTGAGCAGGGGGAGTGGGGACAAAGATTGGGTGTGTAGTTCAGCTGGGAGACTCCCAATCTGAGGGTCGAGGGTTCAGGTTCCTGTCCAGAAATGAGGCTTGTCACAGTTGGGTTGATAGCTGGACTTGGTGATCGGAAAGGTCCCTTCCAACCTCAATGAGAGGGCCAAGGGGTGGTGGCTGAGCGGAGAGGTGAGTGCTGGAGCTGTGGTCACGGGCTATAACTGGGTGGAGGGCTGGGGGCGATGGGAGGAGTTCAGTGGGGCCAAGGGAGGGGCATTGGGCGAAGGATGGAACTGAGTGGAGGGTGGCGGGGCCTGGGGGCATAAACTGAGCTGAGTGGAGCATCCCAGGGTGGAGAGGCTGCTACATGGGCTGAGCCTCACCCGAGATCTGGGCTCTCGGGGGGGTGCCAGTATTTTAGGTGTGGTCATTCAGAGACACGTCCAACAGAGTTTTTAATCTCCTTCCCCAGGTGAAGCTGCTGCAGGGCTTGGGGCTGCGGTCCACCCTCATCACTGACGGCAATGCCCCCCTTAACCTCTTCACTACTGCCAGGGGACTCCTGGGGCTGTCCCCACTCGGCCCTGAAAGCCCTGCTCCCCAAGGCCAGGGCCACACCCTCTGAGGACCCAAGAGTGCCTTGTCTGTCCCCTTCTGCCTGGCACAGCAGCACCTGGAGCAGCTGGAACCAGCCCAATAAAGGCAGATGTTGGTGGTGATGTCATAAAACATGATGAGGTCACAGTGATGCAGGGCCTGGGGGCTACACATCAGATGTGATGGGGCTGGGGGCTACAGCTGCATCACTCAGGATCCCCTGGTGGGAGTGATTCTGTGATGTCAGCCATGGGGGCTGCAGTGGTGGCCTTGTTATGACCCTGGGGATCTGGAACCCTGAGGGTGTCAGTGGTCAGGACCTGAAAGGGTGATGTCACACCAACAGCGCAGCAGCACTGGGAGCTGTGACAGTGGGAGGGACTGAAGTCAGTGCAAGATACATTCAGGGAGGGTCTATGATTTCGCAGGGCACAGTGATCCCCCTCATATTGTGACATGGTGATACCGGATCTTGGCTATGGGCAGAGGGGCTGCCAGGGCAGGGCATCCAACCTGTCCTGAAACCCACAGGAGCTTTTGACTTCATTGGCCTGGTGTTTCCCTGATCCCTGCCCTATGGACTCATTAGGAAAGAGTTTGATAAGGAGATGGGATGGATTGTGTTGGGGCACCAAGGGCATGGTGTGACCCACTGGAAAACATCATGGATTATTTATCCCCTGCTTTGTACTTCTCCAAATACCCTGGATCCTTCTCTTTGGTTCCCCAGAACATCCTGTGCGATGCCAAGACATTGGTCCTCAGCACCATGAGGCACGCTCCTCAAAGTACAGGATGAAAAAAATCCACAGGTATTGAAGTGAAAGATTAGCACTTGGGACAGTCAGGGACCACTTAGAGTCCTGTTGGTACAAAGCCAGTGTGAGACTTCAATGACTGACTTTTTAATCTTCTGAGAAGTCTGACAAAATACAGCTCTTTACTTTCTACTAAAGTGTCTTTTAGGTACAAAGTCAACAGTTATAGCCACTGGCAGCCCAGACCTCAGTGCACCTGGGCAACAATGGAGCTGTAAATATTTGGCACATCTTGACTTGGAACCATCACTCCAAAGTCCGCCCCATATCCAGCTTCTGAGCAACCTGATCTGATTGAAGATGTCCCTCTTATTGTAAGGCAGACTAGATGACCTTCAAAGTCTCTTTCAACCCAAACTATTCCATAATTCTCTGATATGCCATACCATATCATGTCATAGTCAGCAATAAAAATGAGGGAAATGATGGGGAACTCAGGTGGGGGGAGGGGGGGAAGGAGTATTTGTGGTTATTTGTTTTCTCAAATATCTTTTAAGCTGAAGTCCTGGTTTCCTGGGCATAGCTAAACATCTGAGTGCTGGTGAGAAGTAGTTAATTAGTTCTTCATTTTAATTAGGTTGTGTGCATTGCTATACTTCATCTAAAATTTATTTTTATCTCAAACCACAAGTTCTCTCACATTTGCTCTTGTGATTCTTTCTCGACCTGCTGGTAGAGAGTAAGATTGTGATAGAGTGGGTCCTGAGTTACTGTCTGGGGTCAACACACCCAAACTAACTAGTGCAGCAATGCTGGAGTCAGAATTATCTTTTCCTTTATTAAGAATTTTTCTACTGTCGTGTGCTAACCCTGCAAGCCTTCTGTAGCTCTGTGGGCCTGGATTTAAAAGTCAAACTGAGCTGACACCTGAATTCTGATAGTAATATGGGTGTGAACATGAGGCATCTGGTAATGCAAGCAGAGATGCAGTAAATAAGCTGGGGAAAAGAAAGAGGCTGAGCTCTGGCTGTGGCATTGGGTTCTAGTTGCTCAAATGAGTACCTCTAAAGGTCCTGAACAGTATCCATAATTTGTGCTTCCACTGTTACTTCAGTTGGACAAATTCCCAGAAGCCAGAGAATTCTTCCAATTGTTGTCCTATCTCTAAGAACTGCTCCCTCAGGGCTTGTAGCTTCCTGAACATGTCTTTGATCACTCCTGACACCTTCTCCCCCTGTCATGGTTTGGGTATCCAGTCAAATGAGAGCACCATCTGAAAGCACAGAGGAAAGGAGTAAGAAAGAGGCTCAAGGCAGTCTGGGGTGGGAGGACAGAGAGAGCTAACTTGGAGAAAAATCTTCACAGCCCCTTTAGAAGGTAAGTCTGGCTGCAGGGCAATGCAGCTGCACTTCCTGGAATAATCTCCTAAAGCTGGCACATCTCACACCCTTTGAGATCTATCAGGAGATCTCTTAAAGCTTTCCCAGATTTAATCTGAAATCACTCCATGTTTCTATTTAACAATTGCTCCAGAAACCTCAGTAGATCCCCTGCTCCCCTGGAAACCTCACCAGTACCAGTCACAGTTCAAAAACATTACTGAAAAGACAGAAGAACTGGGGATTTCTACAAAAAAACCAGTAGATTTTCCCAGAAAAGTCCATCCTAACTTGTTTTCTTCATTGGACATAACCCTATGCCAAAAGACACCAGATGTCCAACAGCAGCTCCATCACTGAATTCCTTCTCACAGGAGAGATGCAGCTCTTGCATTTCTGTCTCTTCTATGGCATCTACCTGGCAGCCTTCCTGGGAAACAGCCACCATCACCACCATCCTCAGTGAGCACCACCTCCACACCCTCCATGTGCTCCTCCTCAACTCAGTCTGGGCTCTTTCTCCCACTCTTCCCAAATCTACGGCAAACTACCTCTGAGACACATCCCCATCTTCTATGGTCCCCATCTTCTATGCCCAGGTTTTCTCCTTGCTTGGAGCAGAGTATTTCCTTCTGACTATCATGCCCTATGACTGCTACATTGCTATCTACAAACCTCTGCACTATGGGACACTCCTGGGCAGCAGAGCTTGTGTCCATATAGCTGCAGCTGCCTGGGACAGTGAGTTTCTCAATACTCTGCTGCACACAGACAATACATTTTCACTCCCACACTGCCAGGGCAATGCTGTGGAGCAAATCTTCTGTGAAGTGCCCTCAGTCCTCAGGCTCTCCTGCTCAGATTCCTACTTCAGGGAGTTTGAGGACCTTGTGTTTACTCTTTGTTTAGTCTTTGTATGCTTTGTTTTCATTATGGCATCCTATGTGCAGATCTTCAGAGCTGTGTGATGATCTCTTCTGAGCAGGAACAGCACAAAGTGTTTTCCACCTGCTTCACTCATCTGGCTGTGGTCTTCCTGTCATCACTGCAATGGCTACCTATTTGAAGCCTCCCTCTGTCTCCTTTCCTTCTTGGATCTGCTGGTGGCAGTTCTGCACTCAGTGGTACCTCCAGTTGTGAATCCCCTCATCTCATCATGAGGAACAAGGAGTTCAAAAATGCCCTGAGGAAGCTGATTGATTTGGTCATGTTTCAGCAAGACTAAGCCACCCATCTCTCTCTACAAGTAGTCACCAGTTATTCTCAGCTATGATTTGGGTATTTGTCCTGCAATTATTCTGTCTGTACATGAGTCATTGAATGAGAAAAAAATCATCTCTCTCACTCCACCAGCTCAAGGGCAGACTATTCTGACACTGGGTAGCCAGAGGTGCCACAGAAGCAGGATTCTTGTGCTGCTGTGGAGATTAGGATATCTTGCTTGGAAAAGAGGAGCAAAGAGTGACTCTTCCCTCAAGCAAAGGCCAACCTCCAGCCCTGAGGGTGATGTGGAGGATGATATCCATTCTCTGTACCCTGGAAGTTTCTGTGCTCTTCATAGGGCCGGGAATGTGATATGAATGGCAAGAGTTCAGCAGAAACTGTAGGACCAGCTCAGAGTGGACCATTCTGATCTGCACTGGGAAGCAGACAAGGAAGGTCTGGAGGTCTGGGGGGGTTTGAACCAGGCTAGAAAGTGCACAGGAGATGAACACAACAATGTTCAGCAATGCTGAACATAGTGAGAGTTGTCCCTGCCCATGGCATGGGGGTTAGAAATAGATGAAAAGATCATCCTTTCCAACACATTCCATTCTGTGATTATATGAATGCTGTGTGAATGTGCAGAGTGAGGATTCAGACCAGTGTGCTTGTTGTGAAGAGCTAGATCTTGGGAAAGGGGAAATATTCAGGGACAGGAGAGTGCAGGCTGATCTGTGCCCTTGGTCACACAGACAGACCGGGAAGATGTGTCAGGGCATTTGTCACCCCTCAGCTTGTCACATCAACCACTTCCAGCTAGATTCCTATCTCCAGTTTATGGATTAATTGTACTCTGAAACTCTCTCCTTCCTCCTGCTAGGCCTGTCAATTCTGTCTTTTCTCTCTATCCAGACACCAACAGACTCCAGAGTAACTTATCAGTACCTGAGGGGGTCCTACAGAAAGGCAGGGGAAGGAATTTTTAATATGATATCGGATGGGAGGACTAGAAACAATGGATGTAAATTGGAAGGGGGTAGATTTAGACTTGACATAAGAAAGAAATTCTTTACAGTGAGGGTGGTGAAGCACTGGAAGAGGTTGTCCAGAGAGGTTGTAGATGCCCCCCCTCTGGAGGTGTTCAAGACTAGGCTGGACAAGGCACTGAGCAGCCTGATGTAGTGGGAGGTGTCCCTGCCTATGGCAGGGGGGTTGGAACTCGATGATCTTTAAGGTCCCTTCCAACCCAAACTATTCTATGATTCTAAGGGCAGGAAGGGCAATATAGCAAAGTACAGGCTGGTGAGCCTCACCTCAGCCCCTGGGCAGGTGATGGAATAAATCTTCCTGGATTCCAGTCCCAAGCATATAATGGTTGAGATTTGAAAGAGCCAGCATGAGTTGCACAGCCCACCAGATTGCCATCTGCAGCAAGATAAATGGCCATGTCCACAAGCAGCAAGCAAGGGATTTTATATACCTTTGCTTTAGCAAGACCTTTGACACAGTCCACCATTATTCTCTCCAAAGGCAGAGTGGTGAAATCGACCACAGACGGGTAGAAAATTTGCCCTGAGAGGCCAAAAATGCTGTGATCAGTGGTTCAACATTCAGCCAGTGGCTGGCTCCTTGTCACATCTCTCTGCTGTCAACATTTGGCCTACATAGTTTAACCACTTGATTCATAGTCTGAACAATGAGATGGAGAACACTCATCACATTGTTGGAGACACTAGTTGAAGATGAGCCCCTGAGAAATCTCATTGAGTTTCCTCTGCATTGAGCTCAGGGCTTGGACTAGATGACATCCATAGATATCTTCTACCCTAAGCAACTCAGGCAGCCGACAGATCATTGTGATGAGGCCTCTGGAAATATGGGAAAGGGGAAGAAGAAAGGACAGAGGCACCACGTATCTGCAGTGTCTTCTGAGAACCTGAAAAACTATTTTCAACATTTAAAACAAACATATGCACAGTTTCACCAGCAGAAATTATTGAATGCTTTTCATAAAGTGAGGATGTTTTCCCATGACAGGAAAAGGGCATTTTCTGGAAGTGTATTCATCTCAGTACAAGAAATAAGCATATTCTTTAGCACTGTGTTCTACGTTTCATTGAGCTGCATCATTTTTTACTTCTGCTTGTGTGAAATTAAGAAAAACTCTTCTGTGTCTGTGTGCGTGTAGTTCTCTAAGAAGAGCAGGTAGGACCTTGTGCACAGGAGCTGTATCATCCAACTACAGCCTGGAAGAAGGCCGGGTTTTAACATGGCCATGGAGAGAAATGGTGGGGCCAGAGAAGCAAAGAGGAGCTGTCTATACATCAAAGAGACTGCTTTTCCTACACATGCAGAGGTCCTTAGGAAACATCCTGGATGTGTATCAACTGAAGAATACTGATAGCACTTATTCTGTCAGCTGGAAAAAACACTCACAAAACTTAAAAAAAAAAAAATCTCAAAAAGTCCTTTCATTTCAGAAGTTGATTGATATCTTCCTCTTTGAAGTCCTGAAACCCCTCCCAACAGCTGTAGAAGACTTGAGGTATCTTGTGGATAGAGGCAAGGCTCATCAGGGCTTTTTGCATTTAACAGATTCACAGAATTAAAGAATGGTGGGGATTGGAAGGGCCCTCTGGAAATCATCCAGCTCAACTTTTCGACACAGGAGGATCACCCCAAGCAAGTCGCATAAGAGTGCATCCAGGCAAGTTTGGAATGTCTCCTGAGATGGAGACTTCATCACCTCTCTGGGCAGCCTGTGCCAGGGCTCTGCCGCCCTCACAGAAAAAAAGTTCCTCCTCATGTTTAGATGGAACTTCCCATACTCAAGTTTGTGCCCTTTACCTCTTGTCTCATCAGTGGGTACCACTGAAAAAAGACATCTTTCAGTTTTTGTAAGCATTGATAAGATTCCCCCTCAGCCTTCTTTTTTCTCGACTGAAAAGTCCCAAGTCCCTCATTCTTTCCTCGAGAGTCCCCTCATCATCTTTGTGGCTCTTTGCTGAACTTTCTCCAACAGTTCCCTGTTCTTCTTTGAACTTGGGTGCCCAGAACTGGACACAGTATTCCAGATGGGGCCTACCACAGCAGAGTAGAGAGGAACGATAGTCTATGCCAGGGCTATTGGTAAAAGTCTACTGCCTTTGCTTCCAGATCCCAATTAGTTTGTAAGAGGCCCAGGAGGGAAAGATGTCTCATTTTTCATCACCTACAGTTCTTCTGTGTTGATTTTTTCTTGCAAGTGCATTATGAGGAACACCTAAATGCAAAGAGGCTTGTTCTTGCCCAGGCTCTGCCTGGCTCATTTCCCATGTGCACCCTCCACACCACTTTTCCTGTAGGTGACGAGGATTGCCACCACATAGATTCTGGTTCTTAATAAAGAGCAGCCTGACATAAGTGTAGAAGGTACTTCAAGCTTAATGGCAGAACTCCCATCACACCCTATTGAACCCATCTCTCATGCTAAATGATGGCAAGGAAGCTCTGAACCTCACCCAGGTTGAGTTTTGGTATGTCTCCTCAACCATGTCTGTTGACGTGGTTGTGAGGATGACCCTGTCACACTCAGAGCATGGAGAGTACTGAGGGCAGCCCAAGATCCATTGAGACAGGTTGTGGTGTCAGCTGCCGGGGGTCTTGAGGAGACAATGGAGATGTCATGGAAATGCACAGTGACAGAGGCTTTGGGAGCTGAGGTGATGTGCTCTGTGCCATTGGTCACCTGGCTGATCTGGGGCTGGGGAAGTACAGTAGGGCTGGAGAATTATTGGCATCTCAGGAAAAAATGATGGAGAGCAGATAGTGGAGGTTCAGCATCTAACTTAAAGAATTTACTGTGAGATTTCCCATGGCTTTGCTTGAGTCACTTGACTGAGAGCCTTTGTTCCTCTTGTTCTTTTACACATATCAACACTCTTAACTAACTTGGTGTCAAAATCAAGCTTACTGAGAGTGCATTTGATCCCCTCATCAGATCATTGATAAAGATCTTAACTAGGACTGGCCTCAGTACTGAGCCCTGGAGAACACCACTTGTTACTGGCCACCAACTGATTTTACCACCACTCTCTGGATCTGGTCCTCTTACCAGTCCAAGGCATGGTCAGCCAGATTCCCCAGGAGAATATTGCAGGAAACTGTATGAAAGGCATTACAGAAGTCCAGTTAAGTGACACTGACAGCCTTTCACTCACCCACAAGAGAATCACCTTGTTGTAGAAAGATATCAGGTTTGTCAAGCAGGACTTGATTTTCAAGTACTGGCTGGATCCCATCATCTATTTCTTCTGTTTGTGTCACATGATGACATTTAGAATGATCTGCTCCATAATCTTCCCAGGCACCAAGGTCAGAATGATGGGCCTGTAGTTCCCTGGATCCTCCTTTTGGCCATTCTTGTGTCTGGGTGTTACATTTCCTAGACATGAGTAAATTGGGACCTCATCCATTTGCCGAGACTGATGATAAATGATGGAAAGTGTTTTGGTGAGTACATCACTGACATGAACCATCAAGCACCCAGACTTCTGCAAAGCCTTTGACATAATCCCGCACAACATTCTTCTCTTTAAGTTGGAGAGGTATGGATTTGATTGGTGGACTGTATGAGACCTTCAGTGTCACCAAGCTTTGTGCCTGAAGAATCTAGTTGTACCCATCATCTCCACTGATGATCATGAGATCAAGAAGCTTGCATTTTGTACACACCTGAACTACTGAGCCATGAGCCTCCTGGCTGCTGGTGGCAGGCATGGGGGGAGCTGAATTTTCTTAAAATGCCAGGAAAGGAAACCATGATGAGATTGATTTACATGAATACTCTTGCTCAGCATGAGTATGGAGTTACGCCTGCCACCAAGTCAGTGCCCTGTCTAATATCACTGAAGAAGGTGATAATTAATTTTAACCTCGAGAGGCTTGACAGTTCTGGAAAGAAATACCTTTGCCCAGCTGAACAGCAGAGGTGGCTTCGTACTGGCTAACAGGAGGTTCCACTGGAGTTCCAGGGACACTTAGAGGGAACCCAGAGGGCAGAGCAAGAGCTGCCTTGGACTGTCCCTCTGCTGCTGAATGGGGCTGGGCTCCTGTGATGGAGCTGATGACAAGTGTGCAGTGCTGCGGAGACAGCTCTGCTCAGGAGCAGCTCTTCTACACAGAATAGCAGGGCTGAGGATACTGCCTGTGGGCACCGAGTACAGACACAAAGAGCAGAGAGAGTTTAAGATCTTCTGGGCTGGGTGGATGGCTGAAAGCTCGCTGTAAAAAAAAATCTTCACAGCCCTCTGCAAGATAAGTCTCTTGCTGCAGGGCACTGAACAGGAGCTTCCTGTAGGTGTCTCATAAATTTGTATGGCCCACAGAGATATCTCTCCTCCAAGCAGGAGGATATACTCCTGAGCAAGGTTTCCCTGCTGCACTGTCAGGAAGAGAAGTCCCAAATTCTGCCTTCACCCAGGGAGAGCCTGCAGGAGTGACCAGCCAATGTGCCTGGACTTGTCCTTTCCAGCAGAGCCCCTGTTACTCAGGGGCTTGGTGCTGGGGCAACGGTCTGCTGCTGGCTAGAGTCAACTTGCAGCCTGCCTGGGGAGTGTTCCCCAGCGCCCTGCAGGTAGAAGCTGCCCGATGGAAGCAACAACCCACAGCAGAGTGACTTTGCTGCCAGGAGGGTGCTACATGTGTCAGGGCTGTTCACAGTCCCAGGAGTCTGACAGAGCCTGCTTCTCAAGAAGTACACCGAGTCAATAGCTACCTAGAAAGAAGAGGGTGTGTGATTTTTAGGTTCCCAGTGTGGTTCTGAAGAACAGTAATACTGTTCAGATTCTTTGGCAAGGAAAGGTGAATTCTGCAACATTATGCTGGCAGATCAGTAGGCCTTTGAAAAACTGGATTAAGTTCTTTCACCCATTCCTGTGGCTCAGTCAATTCTTTGGTGTCTTTTTGAGTTGCTCCTCAGATCTTGCAAACAAAGAGATGCCCCTAGCTAGTGTCATGTTGCCAGGAGAGGTCTGCATAGTAGAGGTGAGCATCCAGCCGGTAGAATGGGCTCTTGAAGTATCACAGGGAGGATATACAGGGAAAGAGAAATGGCTCTTGGCAAAGGCATCAGAGGCATTGCCAGAAAGTGAGAGAAACTGGCTGATAGCTGCCGCAGTTAAGAGCATGGCAGCCTGATCCTTGGTTCAACACGGTGACCCCTAACCCCGGTCACTCGGGCCATCAGCACGCTGACACCAATGTGGTGGACGACAAAATGGCGTTTATTCCCTCGTGACATGGCATTATATAGCCCAGGTCCGCAACGTCACTTCCGTCCGCTTACATCATAGACTTAATGCTATTGGCTAACAAATCAAAACAATAGGGGAGGGGAAAAAAACCTATCTTCCCATACATCGCGATATCTTCCGGCCGGTAGACCTTACCTAGAAACTCATTATTATGCAACAGATAGCAACAGCCAGGTGGAGAAGGGAATTTGGGCACTGCTCTGTGAGTCTTTCAGTTAACTTGCTTTTTTACCCAGCAAGGGCCCCCCTGATCTCTTCTTCCACCCAGCAAAGTCCCTGCACTCAGCGCCCTGCAATCCAGTGCTCTGGCAGAGGAGACTCTTGTTGAGCGCCCATCTGTCTTTCTCTGTCCTTGTCTCCCTTTCCAGAGGCATATGGGCATTTCTCCCTTTTTCTCCACCTGTTCCTGCTACTCTTGTGTGCAAAATCTCTAGTGATGAGAGGTTTAGCTGCAGCTTAGACAGTGGCCCTGCAGGTGCTGATATGGGGCCACGTCACCAAGGTGCCCTCTTTGCCTGTGGGTCTCTAGGCAATATTTTCCATGGGATAGAGATAAAGCTGTCTCTTTGTGCCAGATTCCCCATCTTAATGGGAAATTGATCTAGGTGGTAAAAATCACCAACAACAGAAACTCCACAGTCTCTCTAGGAGCTGATTTCAGTGCTAGATTATCTCCCTGGTCTGTTCTTTTTGTTCCTTTTTCTTCTTTTTTTTTTTTTTTAATTTTCTTCCCCTTGATGTCAAGTTAGTCAAGAGTTACCTAACTCAGTGCAAGACATCACAAGAGGGGAGAATGACCTTCACTGTTTTTACCTTTTCTTAGCTGATTCCACTTAGAAACACTATGGATCTTATGTGGCATCCAGGTAGTGGTTTCTCACACCTGATGGTAGTCATATGTCACCCTCTAGACTCTTTTGACTACTGACTACACTTTGACAGTTTCCTTTTCATGTTCACCTTGTTCAGACTCAGCCTGAAGTTATTATTTGCATTAAACTAGAGGGACTGGAGGTGCTCTAAAGCACAAAGAAATCTAAGTGGATCATGACAAAACAGGAACACTTCAAGAGACACCTTCCCTTCCTGAAGAGCTACAAAGCCAGGCAGAACAATTATTTTGCTTAATGAACTACATAGCTCACCAGGATTTTTGGCTGTCTTGGGCCCCTCTACCTTCCAGGACTGTCTCCCATGGAACCTTGCCAATAAGATCCCTCAACAGGTCAAAGTCTGCCTTCTTGAAGTCCAGAGTAGTGAGCTTGCTGTGCC
>VZTY01012532.1:12224-27645 GCA_013400935.1 Turnix velox | reverse complement strand
GTTAATGTAGAGGGCAACTCCCCCTCCCTTTCTCCCCTGTCTGTCCCTTCTAAATAGTCTATATCCAGCTATTCCTATGGTCCAATCATAAGAGTTGTCCCACCAGGTCTCTGTGATGCCAATTTCAGGGTAGCACCTGCTCTCCTCAGTATGCTGTTACCTACAAATGTTAGGATCAAAGATGCTCTTACCTCCTCCGGATCATTATAAACATGTTGAACAGTGAAGACCTTGGTGTAGACTTCTACGGGACTCTATTCTTATATTCTTAGATGTCCCCAGGCAGAGTACCACACATAAACCTCCGAGCCCAAATGTCCACCTGTTTTTTTAACTACCTACGAAACCACTAATGCAAATTATACTTACCTAATGTAGACAAAGGGTGGGAATGTTGCTGAATGCCAGCCTGAGTTCCAGTTAAAAGATACCACTCTCTCTATCCTTCAGTCCTGTCCTTTCATTATAGAAAGCAAAGTGGACGGGCAGGAGCAATATCCCCTGGGTAAATCCAGTCCTCTTTCAGACACACAAAAGTAGGACCTATGTGAACATGCCTTGGGGCATAGCCTTTAGCTCTCTCCCTCTTGGAAATTTGAAAGGTACATGTTACGTTTGGGTGCTGCCAGTCATCAGAGAATTCCCTTCATCTCCAGAAAATTTCAAGGACAAAGGAAAGTGACCTCACTATGGTACTGACTTGCCACATAGCTCCCTCAGCTTTTGCCCTTTCTGTCCCAAAGACTGGTAAGGCTTGCTTTTCCTCAAAGACCCCCGAGTTGATCTCCATCCACCATTGGTTGTTCTGCTTGAGGCTCCTTCCTCAAGCGGGAGAAGCTTCCCTTTGTTGGAGAAGACTGAGGCAAAAAGAGCATGAAGTATCTCAGATCCATCCACATCAGTTCTTCTTAAATTCATCAGAGTCTACAAAGTATCTTTATTTATCCTTTAACTGCAAGTGCTGTCTTGGGCTGTTCCACTGCTGAGCTGGGCTGGGCTCCTGGGATGGAGGGAGCTAATGGTAAGTGGGCATGCTACAGAGAGATGGTTCTGACCAGGAGAAGCTTCTCTGCACAGCACAGCAGGGCTGGAGGCACTTTATTCAGATACCAATGAGATCTGAGCATGGCCAAGAGAACTTGGAACACCCTTTGGAACACCAGGGCCATCTCATACTGGGGATGTGCTTCACAGGTTTTACTATTTGTCTTTTGTATTTCAGCAGAATATTTTATTCTCACTGTCATGGCCTATGACTACTATGTTGCCATCTGCAAACCCCTGCACTATGGCACCCTCCTGAGCAGTAGAGCTTGTGTCCACATGGCAGCAGTTGCCTGGGCCACTGGGTTTTTCTATTCTCTGCTGCACACGGTCAATACATTTTCACTCCCACTCTGTCAGGGCAATGCAGTGGACCAGTTCTTCTGTGAACTTCCCCAGATTCTCAAACTCTCCTATTCAGATTCTTATTTCAGTGCTTTTGTCTTTTTGGGGTGTTTTGTTTTCATTGTGCTGTCCTATGTGCAGAGCTTCAGGGTTGTGCTGAGGATCCCCTCTTGACCAGGGACAGCACAAAGGTTTTACCATGTGCCTCCCTCACCTAGCTGTGGTCTCTCTGTAAGCACTGGAACATTTGCCTGCCTTAAGCCCCTCTCAGTCTTCTCCCCGTGCCTGAATCTGTTGGTGGCAGTTCTGTGCTCAGTGGTGCCTCCTGCAGTGAACCCCCTCATCTGCATGAGGAGCCACGAGCTCAAGAAAGCAGTGTGGAAACTGAAGACTGCTTTACAGAATGTATAGTGTGTAAGACTACGTAAGACTCATAAGTCATTGTAGGCTTGGAATTTCTTTATTTGTTTTTTGATAGTCATTCTTTTTGGATGTTGGTTTTATTTTCCTACTTTTTTTACTTGTGATATGGTGTCCAGGAAGAAATTTGGAAACTCCTCCTCTGTTTCATCACTTGTGTTACTTATGAGTATAGAAATGAGCAGTTTCTCCTTCTCCAATTGCACAAAATAAATGTGGTTGCATTGACTTACATGTCTGACTTGGGCAACTAAAAGTAAACTGAATGTTTTTCTTCATTGGTTCCCTATCAAATTAGAGAGGGAAGGAAAGAGTTAAAATCATGGAGTGCTCAGTGCCTGAAATGAAGAATGTTCCCAACCTTTATTCCTTTCTCTCATTACCTGCATGATGTTTGTGCTTGTGAAAACCCCCATCATCATGTTGGTGATGGCAGATCAGTATCTGTACATTCCAATTGGCATTCTGTTGCAATGCTTTCAGTTGTTTCCCAGATGCAGTTCTGTAACCCCAGTGAAATGCCCCCTCTCTGGAGGTGTTTAAGGCCAGGCTGGACAAGGCACTGAGCAGCCTGATCTTGTGGGAGGTGTCCCTGCCTGTGGCAGGGGGGAAGAACTCGATGATCTTTAAGGTCCCTTCCAACCTGAACTATTATATGATTCTGTGAAACAGATTACTTCTTTGAATTCATCCCATAGTTGGAGCTCTCACACAGTAACACAGGGACACTAACACTCTTCCCTTACACAACCTGCCTTTTAGGTCCCATTCTCCCCTTCCTGTATGCAATAGAGCTGGCACCCTAGGACAAATCTCCCATCCAGCATGTGTTGGCAGAAGACCTTCTCTACCTGTGTCTCTCTTATCTCAAGTGACACTGTTTCTTTATTAATCCATTCATGCTGTGATGTTTGATGACCAGAACAGCCCTCCTGAAATTGGCTGAAAAAAAATTTTGCAACATCATCCTCATACCCCTGGTCAATCCCCTCATCTTCAGCCCCAAAAATGTTGGAGGGGAGGCACTTAGAAAAATGCCCAGGAAAGCTAAGCTGCATAGCAGCTGTGGGCCAGAAATTACCTCTGGTTCTCTTTTGAACAGGACCAGAACCTGCACTTACTCTTGCTTTGTCCTGGGCACTCCCCTGAAAATGTAGTATATGGAGAAGGCTTTTGGGGTGGGAAGAAGCAGAGAAATGGGAGCTGGTGGAGCAGTCTGGGTGTCATCATGAGACCTCTCCTAAACATTTGAAAAGCCAGATGAGATCCTCAGAAAAGGCAAGTAACAAACTCTTCCTCCAGAAAAACAAGACTGGGAGAACGAGAATCTGTATCCCCAATAAGGTGATGGGTCAAGTCCTCCAGACCCTTTCAAGCATCTTGCCCTTCAGGACAAGAAAGAGACAGGTGAACTCATGGGAAATGTGGAAGAAGGGCATGTTGTGTACCTGGGTTTTTGCAAGTCCTTGAATGTGTCCCCCAGTAGTCTGAGAGCAGATTGTTAGCAAGCGGGTAGTGTGGTGAGTGAAACATTGACTGTACAATCAGGAACAAATGCTGTCAGAGGTAAAAACTCCTCTGAAGAGCCAGATGCTAGCAGCATCCCACAGTGATCAGCGAAATCACATTAAAAAATCCTTAAATCCTAGCAAAAGTGGAAATCAAGACTTTCAGATGTTGCACAGACTTCTCTTTCTGCATAGGTTTCTACTTTTATCTAAAATTTACATTTCACATTTAATTCAGCTTTTCACACAGAAATAGCCATTACATCCAAGGCAGTCTGAGATAAGTGAAGCAGCTGTGTGGGAAAGGTAACTTCTGGTGCACAAGCTGGTTTGCAGGGGGTACTTCTATGATAGTTCAAGACATCATCTTCCTCCAGTGCTGCTGAATAGCCTGTGAAAATGCTGTGCACAGTAGTAAAATATGTCCCCTTGGATGCTTGCTGTGAGGTCACTTCTGTCTGCTCAGGAGTGAGAAGAGAGATAGACTGAGGTCATGAAAGTAATTTAATAGCTTCCCCAACACAATGACATATTTGGGGGGGGGGAACAGGAGATTGGAAAAGAGAAATAGGAGAATTGGGGGAGGGATGATAGGCTTAGCAAACAAACGCAAAATTTTAAAGAGGTCACACAGCTTATGGTGATGTTACTTCATAAACACTCATGTTAAGCCATAACCACTGAATGCTGGACAGTCTGCCTCTAAAAAGATTATTTCAGAAATGGTAATTTTATTAAGAGAGGTGAAAATGTATGAAAGATCAGAGAAATCAAATACATCATAGAACAGTCAGAACAGTGGTAATGAGGTTATAGGGGAAGATTGCGTTTTTTGTGGATTATCCTTTTCAAAAGGATATTTGAAAATCTTTTGTCAGAGAGGACAAGCTAATGTTGCACCCAGCTCTGAAGGGAGGTGAAAGTGAAACTCAGGGAACAACAGGCTGTAGAAATTCACTTGTATTTGGGATGGGCCATCAGTATCTCTTGGGTGATATTTCTGGAAACCTAAAAGAGAACATGCCTAAAATCAGTCAGCATGAACTTCCATAGTGATCATGGCTCACCAGCCTCATTATCTTCAAGATGAAGTAACATCATTTGTGCATGAGGGGAGAAAAGTGCATATAAACTTCAGCAAGATTTTGATATTATGTCTCAATATTCTTCTACCCAAGTTAGGACTTTACAGTCTAAAAGAACAAAAAAAACCAGATGGGTGAAACACCAGTTGGATAATCAATCAGGGAGAACAATGGTGAAGGGGTCATATCCTACCTGGAGGCCACTGGAACATACTGGGGCACTGTGGGGCAGGACAGGTAACTCTCCAGTCTATTTCCCAAATTTGTGGCACACAGAAGGTAACTCTCACCAAGAAAAAATGCTGTGTTCTACACCTGTGATAAAACAATGGTAGTACAGGCTGGGAGAGGAGTGACTGTAGAGCAGCCCTTCATAAAGAGATGTAGTGATGGA
The DNA here is from genome assembly GCA_013400935.1 of Turnix velox. Lineage (NCBI taxonomy): Eukaryota > Metazoa > Chordata > Aves > Charadriiformes > Turnicidae > Turnix > Turnix velox. The sequence goes on along the minus strand of VZTY01012532.1, from coordinate 22,849 downwards.
CAGCAGGTTCAGAAGGAGTCAGCAGTGAGCCCTGGCAGCTGCATCCTGGGGTGACTCAAACATGGCATTGCCAATTACTGATTATCCCACTCGACTCAGTACTGGTGTGGCCTCACCTAGGCCCCACAACAGCAGAAGGGTGTGAATGTACTCAGATGTGGCCAGAGGAGGGAAATGGAGGTGGTAGAAAGGGCTGGAATACATGTGCTATGAGAAGCAACTGTTCGGTTTTGAGAAGATGAGGGTGAGGGGCAACCTGCTTGCTCTCTACAGCATCCTGAGAGGACTCCTAGCTGATGATAGTCTCCAGGAGAGATTTAGACTCGACAGAAGGAGGTAATTCTTCACCAAAGGGTAATCAAACACTGCAACAGGCTTCCTGCTGATGTGCTTGATGTCTGGCTTTTTAAGAGTTTAAAAGGCTTGTCAGTTTTAAGAGGCATTTGTATAAAACTTTTAATAGGTTTACTTTTGGTCAGCCCTGAAATAGTCAGTTATTTGGACTAGATGGTCATTGTTGATCCTTTCCAACTGAACAGTTTGGTTCGGTTCTCTTCTCTCCATATACCTGTACAGGATGGATCGCTGGATAAGCTGGGGCCAGGACACTCAGCCCGTGGATACCAGCCCACCCAGACATATGATGATTCCCTGATGCCACAGCTCCATTTCAGATGCTGGTACAGACCACCCCAGCTACACATGCACACACACATGTGAACCCTTAAGTTCAGTCATTCCAGTCTCCCAGGTTCTGGAACTAATGCATCCAGTTGCATTCATACCACTGTACTCACATGTCCACACAGAAGTGATTCATTCACAAATGAAAGAATTAGAAATTAAGTTTATCAAGAAGACAGGAGAGACTTGTCATGTCTTCCCCTAAACTTCCCATAGTAAGTGGGACAAGGTGTTCATTCCTCAAGAACCTGGAAATTTTATTCTTCCACTCCGCCTCCTTGCTGCTGGAGATGGATTCTAGGTGGTTTTTCTATGATGGGTCTAGGAGCAGCTAGGACATAGTATGAACTGACTTACATCTAGTGCTTCCTTTGTGTGTGCAGATGAGCAGGCTTAGCAGAATCCAACAAGAATGTAAATCTTCTGAGGCATCTGAATGCAGAGATTGCATACCTTTGCACTGGCGTGATTTAATATATGATACCAGATCATTGGAATTGATGCCCAGAAATGTATTGTGATAATGAGAATGGCAATGCAAAGGCAATGGCTTCCTTCAGTGCCAGTATCACAGTCCTGTTTCTAAAACTGTAGATAAATGGATTTAGGAATGGGTACAGAATGGTGTTTAGCAAAGCTAGAATTTTGTTTGCCTCCAAGGAAATGTGTTCAGGAGGATGCACATAGGTAGCAATGCAGCTCCCATATGCAATGGCCAGGGTTGTGAAATGGGAAGAACATGTAGTAAAAGCTCTTCTCCTCTCAGAGGCCTCTGGAAGGTGTAGAATACAGAAGAGGATGCCTGTGTAAAATGCCAAAACGAAACATAACGAGCCTAGAACAACAAATGATAATAAAATAGAGTCCATTTTCCAAAGCAGGCTGCTGTCAGAGCAGGACAATCTGAATAAGGGGGAGTTATCACAAAAAAAATGGTGGATCTTGTTTGAGCCGCAGAAAGTCAGCCTGTAGAGGAGGACCAGGCGATAACTCAAGAGTGTGATGCCCATGACCCAAGCAGCCAGAACCAGGTGGACACAGAGCTGAGGCTTCATGATGGCAGCATAACGCAAAGGTTGGCAGATGGCAACATAGCGGTCAAAGGACATGACCACAAGTAGAATAAACTCTGTAGTGCCCAGGGCAAAATAGAAGTAGGACTGAGCAAAGCAACTGTTTAGTGAGATTGTTCTCCTTCCGGAGCTCAGGATAAGCAGTAACTTGATGCTTATGGAGGATGTAAAGCACATTTCCAGGAAGGACAGATTGCTGATGAAAAAGTACATGGGGGTTTGCAGGCGGTGATCCACACACACAAGGATAATGATGGTTGTGTTCCCCATCACTGTTGTCAGATATACAAGCAGAAGGACCAGAGAGAGAAATAGCTGTAGTCTTTGGTCAAGCCCTGAGAAACCCTCTAGGATGAACTCAGTAACTGCAGTTTCATTTTCTGGTCCCATGTTGAATATGAGTTTATTGTGATGAGACTGGAATGTGACAAAAAGCAAGTGTGTGAATTTCACAGTCTGGATGAAAAGTTCTCTCTTTCCTTTTTTACCTCTGTCCTTTCATGCAGCTTTCCCATATACAGAGACTGAGAGACTCCTTCAAACATTTCTCACTTCCTGTTTTTCATGTTTTACATTTTAGTTGGAATCCACAGAGATTTCATTGTCTTTTGTCTTCTTCAAATGCTCACACAGGAGGCTTTATTCAGAAGAGAAGATTTTAAATAGGCTATTTCAGCCCATACCTGGGAAATTCTAAATTCACTCAGACCTATTGAAAACATATGTCACACTAACATGCCAAACTCGTGACTTATATTGTGCAAATGCTAAAACATTAAATTTCCAAGTTGAAAAACACTCTTTCTACTTTTTACAGTACTTGCCTCTATTGAAAACATATGTCACACCTACATGCCAGACTCATGACTTATATTGTGCAAATGCTAAAACATTAAATTTCCAAGTTGAAAAACACTCTTTCTACTTTTTACAGTACTTGCCTCTTTGGATTAGAAATCCCTGAGAATCAGCTGATTTCAAAATAAGTAATATCACGTATCTCTCATAGTCCTCTGATTTATTTCATGGCTTCTTGCTCTGTTTCTTGAGGAAAGAGGGAGAGGTGGAATAAGGATTAAATATCACATTTCTTCTTCAGTACTGTAGATAATGATTGAAATATATTATGGTTCTACAGGCTGTCACACAGTCTCATCTGAGATCTGTTTGAATGGAAACACAATAGTTTCCAAAATGCTGCTAGTTACTATGAAATGTCGTGACCTAAATGCAGAGGAAGAGAAGACTGACTGGAAGAGATTTGTAACTCCTTTTTTGCGTGCCAGTTATAGATTGGGAGAACCCAGCCTCCAGCATTTTCTCTTGTCTCCACTGACAACAAATGGAGCCCTGGGAAAACAAGTTCCCACAGGCACCTGCATTAAGTGAAACTCATAATTCAACACTTTGATTTAATTATAATTTTTAAAATAACAATACACATCTAACTAGAGAAAAAATAAGAAGATCTGCAATGAAGAGTAACGTTTTTCTGCTTCTCTTTCTCTTTGTTTTTAGACATAGAAAGGAGCAGAGCAGATAAATCCAAGAATAGATAATGTATATTGAAAGGGAAGGAGAAGGAAGGGATGAGATGGTGGGTGAAACAAACCTTGCAATCATAGAATTACCTTGGTTGGAAGGGGTCTTTCAGATTGTCTACTTCAACAATGAACTTAACTCTGACAAGAACCATCCCTGAATCATATGATTAAGCAATATACTTGCCTCTCTCTTAAATACCTCAAGGAATGATGCCTCAACCACTTCAGAAGCCTGATCCAGTGCTTAATAATCCTTTAAGTGTAAATCTTTGCCAAATATCCAGTCTGTGCCCTCCTCTGGTGCTGTTTTCTCTTGTCCTACCTGTTCCCTGGGAAAAGAAACTGACTTCCTTTTTCAGGGAGTTGTAGATAGTGAGAGCATTGCCCCTCATCCTCCTTTTCTCCAGGCTGGAGACTCTCAGTTCTCTCAGACTCACTTCATAAGACTTTTTCTCCAGCACCCTCACTTGCTCTATTGCCTCTCTTTAATCCAGCTGCAATACCTCAATGTCTTTTTTGTGGCAAAGCTCCCAACTGGACATAGTATTTGAGCTGGGGCATCACCTTTGCCAAGTACACTTCCATAGTCCCGTTCATCACACTGTTCCTGATACAGGCCTGTTGTTGGTTTCTTGGGCACCATGGGGGATACTGGCTCACATTGATCTGTCTATGGACCAATACACCCAAGTAATTTTCAACCAGGCAGTTTTCTAGCCACTGCCCCATGTGCTGCATGGGGTCATTCTGGCCCAAATACAGGAACTGGCACTTGGCCTTATCAAACCTCATGCCACTGGCCTTGTCCCATCGATCTCAGAAGACTGTAGACCCTTCTTACCTCTAACAGATATACATCTAGCTTGTTGTTGTATGCAAACTTTCTGAAGGTGCACTCAATCCACTCATCCAGATTGTTACATTGAAAAGAACAGGCCCCAGTACTGAGTCCTGGGGAACCCACTTGTGACAGGCCATAAACTGCATTTCATGGCATTCCGCACCATGCTCTGGGGCTGGCCATCAAGCCAGTTTTTCACAGAGCAAAGCATACGTACATTCATTCCATGAGTACTCAGTTTGTCCAGAAGGATGCTGTGCCAAATGGTGTAAAAGACCTTACTAAAATCTAGATAAACAGCAACCAAAGGCTTTCCCTCACCCACTAAAGGGATCACCTTATAGATGGAGATTTTATTTGTCCGCCAGGATCTGCTTTTTTGTCTTGGAAATTTCAGAAGAAAAATAAGAGATGACTCAAATCAAAGCTGTATGCATTCCCTGTCTCAAAATAATTTCTAAACAAACTCTACACATCAAAATTAATTTACCTAGGAAGTGTTTGTTATGCAGTGTTGCTGACTTTCTCTCTCTGTTACACATACATATGTGCAGACAAAAGGGCTTGATTTTGTTCCCACAGAGCAAAATCACAGGTCTTAGTCTAAATTTTTATGATTTCTCTGCAATCCCTGTATTTTGTGTCTTCATTTTGTTGTTTGGAAATATGCAGGACTGGCCTGAGGGTGATGGAGAAAAAGTCTTACGGAGTGAGAGAACTGAGAATATCCAGCCTGGAGAAAAAGAGGATGATGGGCAATGCTCTCACTGTCTACAACTCCCTGAAAAAGGGAGTCAGTTTCTTTTCCCAGAGAACAGGTAGGACAAGAGGAAACAGCCTCAGACTGCAGTAGGGCCTACATGCACTAGTTCATGTAGATGTCACCATTATGTCAGAGGTCTTATTAGGAGTGGCTGAGGATGCTAGGTTGGTTCAGCCTGAAGAAAAAGGGCTGAGTGGAGATTACATTGCTTTCTACAACTAACTGAAAAGAGAGCATAGCCAAGGGGAGTCAATCTCTTCTTCCAAGAAACAGGTGAAAGAATGAGAGGAAACAGTCTCAAGTTGTTCCAGGGGAAGCATAAACTGGATATTAGGAAAAATTTTTACCCAGAAAGGGATATTAAGCATTGGAACAGGCTGCCCAGGGAAGTGGTTGAGGCATCATCCCTGGACAAATTTAAGAGATTGATAAGCTAAACCATGGTTTAGTGGTTCTCCCCAGAATAAGGTTGACAATTGGACACGATGATCTGAAAGATCTCTTCCAACCTAGGCAATTTGATGAGGCTATGAAAGTTTCAATTATAGTAAAGATAGTGAGAGCAAATTGAACAGGTGTGATAAATTAAAAGAAAAGGAAAGAGGAAGCAAAGAAAATGACCAAGACTGTTTAGGGGAAGAAGCCTGCAGCTGCTCTGGTGATGTGAATGGCTCACTTACAGACATGGTCATGAAGCATAGAAACAAAGTGAACAGACCTGTGGGTCCCAGGGCTGCACTATTGGACTTCAGAAGATGGCTGCAAATCTTCCTTACCCACTCCAACGAGATACCTTTGCCTATCCCATGACCTCTCCTAATGGATATTCTGAAGACTCATTGATCTTCCCTGTAACATCATTACAACTGTTCCCCTGGTTAAACAGTGTATTTAGTTTCTCTAATCTTTCATATCCTTCTCCTGATAACCATTTTTAAAGTCATCTTTTCAGAGGCAGACAGTCTGAGCAAAGGCTCTTGCCATTATTCTGAGGTTTTCTTCTCCCTTTACTCCTAGTTCATTCAGACACCTGGATAAGGGAAATTGAGAAATTACATTTTATAAACTACTGAATAAAGGTAGTTAAGAAACACCTAAACTTAAGAAACAGCTGTGACATGTTTACCCAAGCCAAAAATTAGAAACTTAAAAACTAGCCCTTGGACAGGGCTGTGACTCAGCAGCAGAGAAGCAGTTAGGTACTTGAGGTGGGGCAGCAAGTTCCCTACAGCCCTTAGGTCTTGACAAACAACTGTGAAGGGGTGGAAACTATGACAGTTAGGTCGCTCACTTAGTTGATTACTATGCATGAAGTACCCTCACTTAGTTGATGAATATCTGTAAACCCAGTGCTATAAAATGGGAGCAACCCTGTACGGTAGGGTGCATTTTTGGAGAAGCAATCCCCATGCTGTTTGTTACTGTTAGTGAGTTTCCTGTATTTCAGGTGCTTCTCATACCTCTTGCCTGTGCTGCTGCTTTGGCCTTCCGGGAGCTGAAAGTTTGAGTGCCTTTCAACAGTTAATTTCCTCCTTGGCCAAATCTTTATTATCTGTATGTCTGTCTTTTTGTATCCACCTACATCAAATATTGCTTTTAAGATTACCCATTGTAGAAAGGAAAACTCATCAGTGTTGTCTTGTACTTCACAAATGATTGCAAAATATGTTTTATTTATGAAAACTGATTTTGCTTTTTCTTCCTCTAAGAACAGGGAAAATTCCCTTGTGCATGTGTGCAGCCACAGCTCTAAAGGGAGCAGATGGAAGATGGTGCAATGGGTCTGTAACATCCAGCTCAGAGATCAGTGAAGGAGTCTGATGCAAGGAGCAAGGATGGAAGTCCTAGGTGGCCACTGTTAGAAACAGATGGGGCAAGTCTGGAGCAAAGCTGTCCACAGTGTCAGACCTCAAAGGACTGCTTTTCCTCCCTGACCTGAGGAGACACTCTGCATCACTATCACTTGGAGAATGCTTCTATCATCCCTGCTTTAAACTGAACAGGAATAAAATGTAGCCTTTAAAAAAAATCCTTTTCATTAGATGCATTTTGAAAACTTCCTCCTTAACTATGCTACAGAGCCTCTCTAATTAGCTGTACAAGTCTTGAAGACTTGAAGAAAGTTACAACCAGATAAATACCTTGTTAGGGCTTTCTATCTTTTAATGATCCCCATGGTGTATTTCGTGATGAGTCCATGAACCTGAGATAATTGACAAAGATTGAACAGAGTGATCAAGAAATCAAAAGCAAAACTCCAAGTCCTTGCAAGAATTAATGGGCCCCATTGAGAACCATTATTGAAAAAGCCTCCCCAAGGATTCATTAGACCAGATAATTGGAGACTCTGACTGCAGGTAGACGAAGGCAGAGTCCAGGGGACTGTAATGCTGAGGAAACCCTGGCTTTGTTCGATGAAGCAGAAAGTCCAAGCCCTGAGCCCCAGGGCCTGGCAAGGCAGATTCTGTCCCTCACTGGTGGTCCAGGACTCTTCCTTATCACATTAGGATGTGTAGAAAAATTCTGTGACACCTCTTGGCCTTCCAAAGAGAAGACAAGGTTCAAAGATTGCCTTGACTCTTAAAAGAATCATAGACACTAAGAATTATTTAGGTTGGAAAAGACCTTTAAGATCATTGAGCTCAATTGTGAATCTCATGCTGCCAGGTCTACCACAAGACTACATTTCTGTGTGCCAAATCTACACATCTTGTAAATACCTCCAGAGATGTTGATTTAACTGCTTTCTATTGCAGCCTGGTCTGATGCGTACTAAATAATTTCAGTAAAGGAATTTTTCCTTATACACAGTCTAAACCTCCCGTGCAGCAACTTACAGCTATTTTGTCTACTCCGTACGCTCATTCCTTGGGAGAAGAGACCAACTCCCACATCTCTGCATACTCCTTTCAGTAGCTCTAGTGACTGTGAAGTTTTTTCCATGCTTTGTTCCATGCTTCACAACCCTAGCTCCCTTAGGCACTCCACTTAAAACTTTCATTCTCGACCCCCCTTAGACATAATTTCTTCCCTAGTCCTGGTCACAGTTATTACTGATACAGTCTGGGATGCTATTTCCCTCTTTGGCCACCTTGGCATGCTGCTGGCTCATATCCAGCCATTTTTCAACTGACATCCCCAGGCCAATTTCTGCTGAGCAGCTCTCCAGTCACTGTTCCCCAAGCTTGTAGGACTGCAATTAGTTGTTGGACCCAAGTGCAGGACAAGGAACTTGCGTTGTTGAACCCTTATACAAGTATCATTGGTGCATCAATCCATCCTGTCCAAATCCTCTGTAATGTTTTCCTTCTTATAAGAAGATCAACATTCATGCACAACCTGGTATCATTTGCCACTTATTGAGGAGTGCACTCAATTGGCACATGAGCTAGTTTTCTCATCCCTTTTTGTCTTGCCACCTTCCCATGATTGTCAATTTGCAAACAGCAGTTAGATTCATTAAACTTACCACAAACTCCCCTGTTCTCCCTTCCTTCCTCCCTCCCTCCCTTCCTTCCTTCCTTCTTTCCTTCCTTCCTTCCTAGAAAGAAAGGTCTTCCAGAATAACATGGCAGGAAAACTTGGGATAAAGCCTTCAAGGGAAGAGAGGCCCAAGAAATCTGGTTAATATTGAAGTACAACTTCCTCCATGCTCAGCTGTGATGCGTTCCAATGCATCTACCATGAAGACAAACAGAGAGTTGGGATTGCTCACCCTGAAGAAGACAAGGCTCTTGGAAACCTTATAGCAGCCTTCCAGTACTTAAAGGGGAACACTTTATCAGGGAGGGAAGTGACATTACGGTTTTCAACTTAAAGAAGGTAAACTTAGATTAGCTATTAAATGGAAAATCTTTGTTGGGTGAGGGTTCTGAGACACTGGAACAGGTTGCCCAGAGAAGATGGGATGGTCCCATGTGTAGAGGCAAGGTCTTCAAGGCCAGGGTGGATGGGACTATGAGTAACCTGGTTTAGTAGGATATGTCCCTGCCCAGGGAAGGGAGATTGGAACTAAATTATCTTTAAGGTTTCCTTAAACTCTGTTACATGATTCTATGATTCTATGAATGAAATATCGGAGTTTTTCTATGGGGCGTTTTCGGAATGCTCATTAACGGCAAGAGTTACTGACTTTCCTGAAGTGCAAATTCTCTCTGCTTTGAGCTTCAGGGAGTTAAAAGCCTATTTTCTAGTAGTCTGCTTATTCTGTCTTTAACAAACCCTTTAATTATGGTGATATTGTAATTTTCTTTCTGTCGACACCAGATTTTTCTTCATAATGCCTTGTGGAATGTGAACCTCACTGCCGACTGCTTGTACTTGACACAAAGTTGACAAGTGCCTTACTTGAACAGTTAATTTGATCAGGTTTATTTTGTTTGTTCAGAAATCAGAACATCCCTCTGTGCATGTGTGCAGGCATGTTTATGAGGAAAGCAGGTAAGAAGTGGTGCAAAGGAGCTCTAACATTCAGCTACAGAGTGTGGTGGAGAAGATTGATGGATGGAAAAGAGATGCAAATCCCAAGTGGCTGAGGTGGACGGACATGCTGTGGTTGGGGAGGTGTGCAGGAAGGTTGTTCCTGCTGTGTCAGACCTCAAGCCACAGCTTCACTGACTGGTCCAGGTCTCTTTAGGAGAGACCCTGGATCAATAACAGTCAGAGAATGCTGTCAGGGCAATCAGAGACAGGCCTGCAAACAGCGCAAGGGATCAGAATGAGGAATGTGGAGATGGAAAGAGAGCAGCTCCAAGAAGACAAGGATCCTCTTTTTTCCTCTCCTATCTCTTCTTCTTTCCCTGCATTGATGGACACAGTCATTTCACTGCAGCTCCACGGAGGACTTCAAAGGAAGGATTTTGAGCAAATGAGTCAAAGGAAGGTTCTTTATTTTAAATAAACAGAGAGCACAGGGTCTCATTTACACAGTCTGTGGATCTCATAAATTTGGAAAGATACAAAATTAGAAAAACACCAGATTACAATATTTCTTTGTGGACAAAATTGTATTAAAGGAAAAAACAAACTCACTGTTAAGCAAAACAAAACTGCAGACGATGGGCTTGGGAGGGCAATGAATTTATATTGTGGAAGAGACTGGCAGAGGACAAGAGCTTACTGATTCTGAAAATCATCTGGTCATCCATTTCCACAATGCATCCTTGAGCTCCTGGCTCCTCATGCTGTAGATGAAGGGGTTCAGAACTGGGGGCACCACTGAATACATCACAGCCACCACCAGATCCAGAGCTACAGAGGAGATAGTGGAGGGCTTCAGGTAAGAAAACATGCAAGTGCTGACAAAGAGAGAGACCACAGCCAGGTGAGGGAGGCAGGTGGAAAAGGCTTTGTGCCGTCCCTGCTCAGAGGGGATCCTCAGCACTGCCCTGAAGATCTGCACATAGGACACAACAATGAAAACAAAACAAATAAATGCAATCAAGGCACTAACCACAAGAAGACAAAATTCCCTGAGGCTGTCTGAGTCTGAGCAGGAGAGCTTGAGTATCTGGGGAATATCACAGAAGAACTGGTCCACGGCATTGCCCCTGCAGAGTTGCAGGGAAAATGTATTGACCATATGTAACAGAGCATTGATAAATCCACACCCCCAGGCTCCTGCTGCCATGTGGACACAAGCTCTGCTGCCCAGGAGGGTCCCGTAATGCAAGGGTTTGCAGATGGCAACGTAGCGGTCATAGGACATGATGGTGAGAAGA
>VZTY01012532.1:0-11420 GCA_013400935.1 Turnix velox | reverse complement strand
CCCCAGCTCTCTCAGCCTGTCCTTGTAGCAGAGGTACTCCAGTCCTTGCATCATCCTTGTGGCCTTCATCTGGACCTTCTCCAATAGTTCCACATCTTTCTTGTGCTGTGGGCTCCAGAGCTAGATGCAGAAATTCCAGGTGGGGTCTCAGGAGAGCAGAGTACAGGGGCAGAATCACCTCTCTTGACCTGCTGGCTGTGACTTTGCTGAGCCTGACCACAATATGGTTGAATTCTGGGCTGTGGGCACATGCTTTTGACTCTTGTCCAGCTTTTAATCCACCAGTACTCCTGAGTCCCTTTCTACAGGGCTACTCTCTACCAAATCACCTTCCAGTGTTTGCTGGTAATGAGGATCGGCCCAGCTCAAGTGCAGCACTCTGCACTTGTTCTTGTCAAACCTCATGATGTTTGCACAGGCCCACCTCTCCAGCCTGTGCAGATCCCTCTGAATGACATCCTGTCCCTCCAGTGTGTGACTGCACCACTCGGCTTGTTGTGCACTCAGTGTCACATTAAACAGCAATGGTCCAGCACAGATCCCTGAGGACGCCACTTGTCACTCCACTCCACCTGGACATTGACAGCTCCCTCTGGATGTCACCCTCCAGCCAGTTTCTTATCCATCAAACAGTCTACAAATCAAATCCAAATCTCTCCAACTTAGAAAGATGTTGTGAGGGACTGTCAAAGGCTTTACAGAAATCCCTGGGTCTTCCCATGTTCACTGATGTAGAAAGCCATTAGGTTGGTCAGGCATGACTTGCCCTTGGTGAAAACATGCTGGCTGTCTCGAATCACCTCCCTGTCCTCCATGTGCATAGCTTCTAAGAGAATCTCAGGCACATAGGTAAGACTGACTGACTGGTCAGTAGTTCCTCCTTTCTACCCTTTTTGAATATGGGTGTGATTTTTTCCTTCTTCCAGTCACCAAGGACTTCACCTGACCGCCATGATATCTCAAATATTGTGGAGAGTGGCTTAGTAACTACATCAGCCAATTCCCTCAGGACTCTGGGATGTATCTAATCAGGTCCCATGGACTTGTGGAAATTTGGGTTCCTCAAGTGGTCATGAACCTTGTGTTCACTCACAGCAGGAGGGACTTTTCCTCTGATGTCCATCCAGTGTTCCTTCACCTTGGTCATGAGCAGAGGTTTTGCAAGTGAATTTTTTGAGTACCTGAGTCTTCCCCTCATCTGCCCTACTTTTTATTTTTAGCATGCTTTATCAAGTTAAGCTACAGCTGTGCCTTTCTGACCTCATCCCTACAAAAGTGGGCAGCGTCTCTGTGCTCTTCCCAGGAAACCTGACCCTGCTTGAACTTCCCATGCAGTTCCTTCTTGCTTTTCACTTTCTTTGAATGAGCAGAGATTAATCTCTTTCCCATTGCCTTTAACCTGAGTGCTGCTGAGCCCTGAGGGACAAAAGGGCTCTCTGTGCCCTAGTGCAGAGCCAAGAGATCTGTTCTGCACACCAGTACTCTACTGATCACCAAAGGGATGTCTTGTGCTTCCATTTGTCTCCGTGGGAGAACTGTCTCCCTAACAACATCCTTAAAGAAGAAAACAGCATTTTATGAGCATGAAGGGTGCCATTTCAAAGCTCATTTCTCCCCTCAGAAGCTCTGCTGTGAGCTCCCTGGGCAGGCTGAGAGCTGACCCTGTCAGATATGCCCTGGCACAAAGCTCCCTTGGCTCTGACATCCAGCTGTGAACATCAACCCTGGGCATCCCTGGCTGCACTCACAGCTTCACATCCCTACAGCTGTCACTGGCAGAAGGCACTGTCTTTCCTTGTCCATCTGATGGTGTGGCACTGAAGAACATCCTCCTTCTCCACACCAAAGAAGCCAAGAGAGCCAACCTGTCAGGTCCTATTGATTATGAAATCTGTTGGTTCTAGAAGATCCATGCTAGATGCTCACCTGTCTTTCCCTGTTGCCAGAGATTTGCTGTCAATTGCTGTGAAGATTTCTCCATGAATAAGCACAGAACTGTTCTCTCACACCCACTTGCCTTTGTCCTCTCTGTCTCATTTCTCTCAGGTGCCAGTGTACACTGTCCCAGCCCTGCTGCACTGGCCAGAGCTGTGTCTCTGCAGCACTGCCCACTTGCCATCAGGAGCCCAGCCCATCAGCTCAGCAGCAGAGGGATAGCCCAAGGCATTTTAATGACTCCTCTGGGTTCCCTCCAGGTGTCCCTGAGGCTCCAGGAGAACTTGTTGTGAAACAGGATGAAGTAACCGCTTACTTTCCCTCCCTCAGCTGGGCAGAGACACTTCTTTCCAGCAGTGTCCTTTCTCAATCACAGACAGATTGAGGTCCAAAAAAATATTTTTTGTTTCATTCTTAGACAGGACACCCAGACCGTTCCAGGGAGGAATCTCCATTACCTGTCCTAAGGGAAGAGATTCACCTGAGTCAGAGGGCTTGTAGTCCTTGGGGAGCTGGCTTCATATCATGTACACCACAAACCCAGAGATGTTAGAATTTTGCTTTCCTCAGTTCATATGTTCCAAAAATCAGCTCCTGCATGTGAGCTCCTCATCTCAGCTCCCTTGGTAAGGAAAGGAGAGAGAGAGCAGGAGTCAGATGTTTAGAAAGATGTTCTGGACTTCCAAGTTCAAGAATGGAGGGGAACTGCTGGAGAGAGTACAGCAAAGGGCTGCAAAGCCATTCAGGGGTGTAAAATATCTCTCTTATGAGGAGAAGCTGAGGGACTTGCTCTTTTCCGTCTGGAAAAAAGAAGGATGAGGAGGGTTCTTATGAATGTTTACAAACAATAATGGATGTCAGGAGAACAGGGTCAGTCTGTTTTTCAGTGGAGCCCAGTGACAGGAGCAGACACTGGAACATATCTAAAAATGAGAAGAAACTTTACTTCAGGGATGACAGAGCCCTAGCACAGGCTGGTCAGAGGTTTTGAAGACTTTCTGTGGAGACAATTCAAAACCCATCTGAAGGAGTTCCTGTGTAACAGCCCTGCTCTGACAGGAAGTTGAACAGAAGGCCCTTTCAACACCTATCATTCTCTAATTCATGTCCAACATGTGTGTCCTGCTGTGGGAATTCCTGCTGTGTTGGAGGAAATGGAGTGTCCAGAGGAGGTTTGCACATGTCCTCCACTTAAGGTCCCATACCCCATCATTGCTGATCTCTGATATCAGAGCAAAACCCCAGGCTCTTCAGGTAGCCTCAGATTCCCCTCCCAATAGATAGGTGTTCTTACTGTCACCAATGTAGCCCGAGCTACTTCCCAGTTAAACTCACCATCTTATCTGTCACTAGATACCAACAAGTACTCCTAAATCCAGTCTCATGTCTCTAAAATGTCACAGACAGAGTGTAAGCGTTTTTATTCCTGATCCTGAGGAGTGCAGTTTCTCAGGCCTCTTTGGAGAAAGACTCTGGAATAAGACCAGGGACATCCTGCTTTTTTTTACAAGGACTCTATGAAAGAGGCTAGCTCTGACACTTTATAAGGCAACGAGTTGACACCAAGTAGGTATATGTCTCAGGTGTAATGACAGAAATTAAACACTCGTGTACAAACACAAAAAGCATCAATGACAGTAACAACAATAAATATAATCATTAAAAACAAAAAAAAAACCAACAAACAAAACACACACCCCCCCTCAGATGGAATCAGATAGTGTGGAAGTTATTTGTGGAGAAGGTCACAAATTTCTCTTTGCAAAGAATCTTAATGTCCTCCTGGAGCTCCTGGTTCTTTGTGCTGTAAATGAGGGGGTTCACTGCTGGGGGTACCACTGCATACAGCACTGTCACTGTTAGAACTGGAGAGGAGATAAAGGGTAGTTTCAGGCTGGCAAAGAAGGCAGTGATGCTAAACAGGGAGATCACAACCAGATGGAAAAGGCTTTTGCTATCACTCCTCAGAGGGGACCCTCAGCACTGCTGTGAAGATTTGCACATAGGACAGCACGATAAAAATAAAGCAACCAAATGCTAAACAGGATCTAAATCCAAGAAGCCATAGTTCCCTGAGGCAGGACTCTGATGAGGAGAGCCATCGAGGCGTCCCCCGGGGAGAAGGACAAGTACCAGTGCCGTGTGGAGCATGCCAGCCTGCCCGGGCCTGGCCTCTACACGTGGGGTGAGCCTGCCGGGCTTGGGGGTGGGGAGAGGTGGGCTGGGGGGTTGCCCTTGCCCTGCTCACGGTTCTGCTTCCCCCCAGAGATGGAGTCCAACCTGTTGGCCATTGTGTTGGGGGTGGCCAGTGCTGTCCTGGCCGTGGCTGCTGTCTGTGGCGTGGCCATATGGAAGCACAAGTCAGGTAAAGCACCGGGGCCGGTGAGGCAGAGGGGAACAGGATGAAGGCAGGGCCTGGGAAGAGCTGTGGGCACAATCCCACTCCTCCCCTCCCCCCAGTCCTTGTGTCCCTGAAGTGGGGACACCTGGAAGAGGTCGTGTTTCCCCTCCGGGACTGGCAGTACCATCCTCCTCTCCCCGTGACTGCTGTGTGGCCGAAGCTCTCAGCCGGCTCCTGGCACTTGCACTGTGTCTGTAGTGAGCCCAGGGCTGGCAGCTGATGGGTGTTTTTCTCTGGCAGGCACAGACAGGGGCTCTGGCAGCTCGGACACAGGTACAAGATGGCAGTGGATGGAGCTCCCCTGTGGGACTTGAAACAAGCCCAGCTGTGGGAGGGGGCAGTGACACCCCCAGAGCAGAGGATTGGGAAGAGGGTGGTGGCCCTGGGTGACACACTGTTTCTTCTGTCCCTGCAGGGATCATTGTCTGAATGCTGGAGCAGGGGTCATCACAGGGCTCAATGTAGCCCCTGCCCTCTCAGGAGGAAGCTGAGAGCTGCCTGCAGGGAGAGCTTGTCTCGCTGCTCCCACCCAGCCCCACTCTGCTGTTGGGCTTTGATGCTTCCTATTTTCTCCTTATTTAAAATTTTCATACAGTTATTCAGAGTGTTTTTAATTTTGAGGTTGTAACTGATTCTGTGTGTGGATGCTTCCTGGCTTACACAATAATTAATGCAGGTCCCCACCCTCCTTTGGGCTGTGCCTCCTCTCCCAGTGCTTGGGCTACTCTCTCAGCCTCAGCTTGAGGGCTAGACTGGTTTTGGCAGGGACAGCGTAGAATTTTGTGCTCACAGCCCAGCATGGTGCAGTGTTGAGGACTCCTGACTCCAATACAGGTATGTATCTGGAGAGCATTGACAGAGCTCGGGGTCTTCTCTGGTTCTCACTGGTGACCAGGTGTTGAGAAGGCACGAAAGCAGCAGAGGAGCCAAACTCAACAGTTCTAAGGCCTCTCACTCCAAGGTGAGAGGTGCTGGATGGTGGCTCTGCCCCTTCCCTGGACAGCCTCTTACAATGCTTAATAACTTTCTATGTGTAAATTATGTAAATTTTTTTTACTGTATCAAATCTAACTCCCTCTGGACTTGAATCCACTTCTTCCTTGGGAGAAGCAGTCTGATCCTGGCCTGTCTACACCCTCAGCACTTGTGCTCCATACCCCTCAGCAGCTCTGTTGCCCTTCTCTGGACGTGCTCCACACGTTCAGTGGCACTTTTTTGTGATGAGAGCCCAAAACTGGATGCAGCTTTTGAGGTGGGGCCTCATGATGGCCAATGACCCCTGGGACTGATGACTACCTCTGGGAGGAATGGGGGGCATCCACTATTGCTGGCTGCTGCAAAGCATTAAGTGTGGCCCCAAATGGCTCGATCTGGGAAGAAGGTCCCAGAAATGTAAGATAGCATGTGAAATGCTTTAGTGCATTCCATGGCCTCCCTAAAGTGGTGGAATTTCTACCCCAAACAACAGTTTGGGGCTGGGCAGAAAGTGAATGGCAACTCTTAAGGGGAGGTGTTACCCTGAGGCAACAGAGAGAGGCCTAAAAAGCAGGTGTCAGCCCAGATAAGAATTGAAAGACTGGCTGAGTGTGAAGGGTCCTAAAACAGTCATCTAACCCACCTGCATGATCAGTGCGCACCTATTCAGGATGTCCAGATGACGCTTAAACATTGTCAGGCCCATTGCCTTGTGTTCTGTCTCTGGATCCCCTTTCTCTCCATGTGTCTCCCTTGTGTCAATCCCCTGCCGCCTCCTCTCCACACTAGACAAGCCTAAAGTGCTGAGCTGTTTCTCAGAGGACTTGCTTCCTAGCCCTGTTACCATCTGTGTTGTCCTTGGAGTGCATGCAATGGCAACCTCATCTGGTGAGGCCTGGAACTGCCCCCAGGGCGGGAGGGGAGGCCTCAAAGAGGCTAAATGCAGCGGGACAATCTCTTCTCTTTTGCAGTGCTACAGTGTTTGATGAGCCAGGGTAGGGATCGAAAAAGCACGGATGGGGGCAGCCCAGAATGCAGTTTGCCCTGTTGGTGGTCAGGACACCCTGTAGACTCCTCTTGAGCTGGCTGCTGCCCAGCACCCCCCTGAACTCGACCTTTTCAATGTGGTTATGGCCAGGACAGCCACTGACCATCCCGTCTCCCACGGGTTCCTCTCTGTTCCCAAAGAGAGTCCAGGGGCCGTCTCTCCTGGTCAGGTCACCGAGGACTTGTGACAAGAAGCCATCTGCCACAAGCTCCTGGAATGTCCCAGCCCCGCTGGTCAGAGCCGGCCGGTGTTCCCGTAAGGAGGAGGGCGGCGGACGCCGAGATTTGCCCTGACCGCTGTGGGATCGGCCATGGGGGCTGTCATCCGGGCTGGGCGCTGAGTGTTGGACACCCCACCTGCGCGATCAGGGAGTCCTGGGGGAACGGTGGAGCCCGTTGCCTCCCCCCGCGCTGCGTCTGGCGCTTTCGCTTTTGTTTCCAACCTGCAGAGCCGGGATCTGCCTGGCACCCGGTGACGTCAGAGGCATCTCGTGCTTCTATTGGCGGGCGGTGTGTGGCGGTGGCAATGGCGGGACTGGAACAGCGCGATGGGGCCGCGTCTGGCGCTCGGGGTGCTGCTGGTGGTGGGAATCGTCGGCGGGGCAGTGAGTGGTGAGTAGGCACGGGGACTATTTTATCCATGCACCGAGACCCACCCGTTTTCCCCTTGGTTCCAGACCATCAGTGCTTACTCCTGGGCACCGGGGCCCCTTAGATTCCCCCAGACACCCCATCCCTTGTAACTGGGAAACTTTCGATTTCTTCTATCACTCCGGCACCCCTCCCCTAGGATCTCTCCTAGACCCCCTTTTCCTTGACATCGGCGACTCCTTGAACACTCTTTTTTTCTGGACATCCTGCCCATACCTCACATCCGGATCTGCTCCATTGGGACACCCCCCCACCCATCCTTGCCATCGATCCGTGAAGCCTGTACCCAGTCGACCCTGCTGTCCCCCCACCTCTCACGTCCCACCTGGATTTCTACAGGACCCCACTCCCTGCACTACTTTAATGTTGAGGTGTCAGAGCCTGGCTTGGGTGTGCCCGAATTTGTGGAACTGGGGTATGTGGATGGGAACCTCATCTCCCGCTACGACAGCGAGACAGAAAGGACAGTGCCCAGGGCGGAGTGGATGGAGGCCAACCTGGACCCTCAGTACTGGGACACCCAGAGCCAGATCTCACACAACAGTCATCAAGTTGCCCGCATAGATCTGGAAACAGTGCGGAGTCGTTACAACCAGAGCGGGAGTAAGTGTGGGTTGGGGTGGGGCTCTGTGGGGCTTGTTTGGGCTATAGGATCTGAGAGGTGCCAATCACCAAGATCCTATCCTACCCTTGTTGCTGCCCGAATTTGTTGCAGCACTCCTCTACCAGATGTCATTATCACAGAGCTCCCAGCCACCTCCGAAGGGGGTCACCTGTATCCTGTCCCAGCCCTTCAGTATTTGGCATTCTTTGTCCCAGGGATGGGAAGGGGCTTTCTGGTAGCCCCATCCCAGCCCCTCACATCCCTGCTGTAGTCACAGCCCTTAGAACCAGAGGACTTCCCAGCCTCTTGTCCTACCCATGGTGATCTGGGACCCTGTTCAACAGATGGAGGAGCTTCATTCACCCCATGACAGCTTTGTGTCTTGAAGCAAGTCATGTAAGACCTAGTTCCAGCCCTTCACTGTCTCACAGTGCTGAGGACTTGAGTGCCAGCTAGTCCCATCATAGGTACAGAGGGTCTGCTTCATGGCTTTAGAAGACAAATTGAATTTTGTGGGAATTCCCTGTGGGACCTGGACAGGATGGGGACAGTCTTGGTGCTGGTGCCTGATTCCTTCAGGGTCCACACAGGGCTGGGTTGGGGGTTTTTGTTAGGGTGGGGTCTGTGCCTCACTCCGGGCCTAGAACTGCAGCAGCAACTCAGCCCTGGCTTCCGGATCATCTTTAAGGGGCTCAAACGAGGCAGCGAATGCTTGGCTGTGACCTCCTGGAGGATGGCAGCATCAGAGGGTACTGGCGGTATGCCTATGACGGGAGGGACTTCATCGCCTTTGACATGGACACGATGACATTCACTGCAGCAGACACAGTGGCACAAATCAGCAAAAGGAAGTGGGAGGAAGACAAGACAGAAGCCGACCGGCGCAAGCACTGTTTGAAGGTTTCATGCATCGAGTGGCTGAGGAAATTTGTGAGCTACGGGCAGGCCATTCTGCAGCGGAGAGGTGAGGGCAAGACAGGGAGTGGGCAGCGTGGGTGTGTGTGCCAGCTCTGAGTGTCACCCCCTCCCCAGAGCCCCCCACAGTGCGAGTGTCGGGGATGGAGGCCCACGGGATCCTCACCTTGCACTGCCGCGCGTATGGCTTCTACCCACGGCCCATCACTGTCCGCTGGCTGAAGGACGGTGAGGTCCGGGACCAGGAGACAGAGTGGGGCACCATCGCACCCAACAGCGACGGCACCTACTACACCTGGGCCTCCATCGAGGCGTCCCCCGGGGAGAAGGACAAGTACCAGTGCCGTGTGGAGCATGCCAGCCTGCCCAAGCCTGGCCTCTACACGTGGGGTGAGCCTGCCGGGCTTGGGAGTGGGGAGGGGTGGGCTGGGGGGTTGCCCTTGCCCTGCTCACGGTTCTGCTTCCCCCCAGAGACAGAGTCCAACCTGTTGGCCATTGTGTTGGGGGTGGCCAGTGCTGTCCTGGCCGTGGCTGCTGTCTGTGGAGTGGCCATATGGAAGCACAAGTCAGGTAAAGCACCGGAGCCAGTGGCTGTCAATCCCGACTGGCTCCTGGCACGTGCGCTGTGCCCGTAGCAAGCCCAGTACTGGCAGCTGTTGACTGTTTCTCTTTGGCAGGGAAGGATGGGGTCTCTGGAAGCTTGAACACGTGTACTGCTTGAGGATGGATGGAGCTTCCCCATGTGACCTGTAGCAAGACCCCCGGAGCAGACGGTTGGGAAGGGGGAGGTGGCCCTAGGTGGCTCTGTTGCTGCCGTCCCTGCAGGGATCACCACCTGAAGAGGGGTCCACACAGGGCTGGATACAACCCCTGCCCTCTAAGAGCTGGAGGCCTCACTCTCCTCGTTCTAGCAGGATGGGTTTCATCATTGCAAGGAGCTTGGACAGGATACTGCCAGATCGATCTGTACTGGCCACAGGGCTGTTTGATGCCATGAGGCTTCATGGTGATTGTAGATCTGGGGGAGTCAGCCAGCTCAGGACAAGGCTGGCCTATGGGTTCCACTTGGTGAATATTTGGCCATTAATGGCATTTTGTACATTGCATTACCCTTCTTATTTTCTCTTTCCTTTGCTCTTCTGCTTAACTATCTTGATCTCAGGCCATGAATCTTGCCTCACCTGTCTCATTCACCCCCCACAACCCCTAATGGAGTCGGGTATGTGAGTGAGTGTCAGCCTGGTTCTTTGTTGTCCACTGTGACTAAACCCCAACAGTCTTTTCTGGTGCCCTGGGAAGTGTTGCCCGGTTGGTTTGTGTTAAACATTGGTGCAGGAGTGGATGTTGTGTGACATGTGCTGCTGCTCCAGACACAAACCGCTCCCCAGACTTCACCCCCTATGAACAACAGCTGCTTCTGACACTGCTTTGGCTACTTCAGCAACAAATGCTGCTGCTGTTCAGACTCCAACAGAACTGGTACAAGTTGCCCCAGTGAAGCAGAAAAGGAAACTGCTCGCTCCCCTGCCCCTGTGACAAAGAGCAACTTCTGTCAGACAGTTTTGGAGAAAGTTCTGCTGACAGAGAGTCCTGCTAAAGCAGATCCAGTAGAGAGTTCTCAGGCACTGTCTATGCAGGAGGAGAACTCAGATGCAGAAAAAAATAATTAAATCCTTCTCTATGAAGAGTTTGAGAAACATGAGAAAGGACTTCAGTCATCGTGAAAGGAGACACTTACCTCGTAGCTGTTCTGATACTGGGACAATGGAGCTGATTCCATAGATTCAGGTGCTAGAGAAGCAGGCAGTTGGGAAACCCAACCAGAGGTCAGAGAAGCTTATAAAGTGGTATGTGGAGGAGACTGCTATCAGCCATAAAGGGCAAGTACCTCTTTAAGGATCAAATGGTGTCCTAGTAATTAGTCTGTCTTGGAGGAAAGTATCAAGTACCTGAGAGAACTGACTGCATGAGAGGTGTATGATGACTGGCAAGTGAATGTGGGGCCTGATGAGATGCCCTGCAAATGACCTTTGCTGAGGAGGTCTGTGCAGAGAGCACCATAGATTAATTCCCACACGAGGTCAGCAGTGGTCTGGGAAGGATCCAATGCTGATTCACCAACTGTAAATCAGGTGGCTGAAAGGGTACAGCAGTATGAAGACAGTCTCTTTCATCCCCTCACTATAGCAGCCATAGAGAAAATGACCAAAACAATAGCTGAGCAAAATGAAGAAACAGATCAGGAAAGTGGCAAAAAATTTCCAGTGATATTTTAAAAACTGAGATGGAGAACAAATCTCACTCTTCCTCTGAACAGAGCCATTTTTCAGTCATGATGAAAAAACACCCTCCAGTCAAATTAGTTTGAGAGAAAGAGAACCTGCTCCTGGATTTCCTGTTGCTTTATCTCTGCAGCTAGAGAGATACATGAGTAAATGGGCTGAAAAGATCTACTCTGGTCCTGCAAGTGCTTGGATTGCAAGGTACAGAAGGTAGAATTTTTGCAGGAGCATGGCTGCTTGTGCCATCCCAAACTAACAGCCTCGCTGTGATTGCTTTATCTTGAATAGCCCTGGCTTTGAGCTTGTTTCTGAGGTGGCCACCATTCGACATAGCAACAAAGTAGCATTAAAGTAACACCACCTTTTAGAATTCCTAGTGCTTTAAAGCTCCACTATCAGGTAACCATCTGTATGGTAATACTAACAACTGACTAAATGGTCTCACGGTCTAGAGTCCCTGAGAAACTTTTATTTGTTCAAAAGAGCCCCCTGCACAGAGGAGTGGCTAGTGATGCATCATGAGGAAAGAACAGGCTCATTGATGTAGGACCAGGAAGGCTGAGTAGAGATCCTGAGGAGAAGAGCCTCGGTGCTATGTGGGATGCTGTAT
>VZTY01012531.1:569137-674352 GCA_013400935.1 Turnix velox | reverse complement strand
GGGGTAGGGCGCGCGCGCGGCGCTGCTGACGTTGGCCTCTCCCCGGACCCTCCCGCGTGATTTTCGCCCTGCGCGGCGGGGGCCGGCGGCGCGCGGGGAGCGGAGCCGCAGCCGGAGGGAGCGAGGGAGGGGGGGAAAACCAGAGCGGGACGGGAGCGGCGCCAGGCTGCTGCCCCGGATCCCGTCGGCCACTGACTTGTTTACTCTTTCCCCCGGCCTGGCTGCCTCTATCCAGCGTGCGGGGTCCTCGTTGAGCGCCGTGTCCAACCCGGCCGATCGGCACCCCCTCTGCCTCTCAGCGCCCTTCCCCGCCGCCGGGCGGTTTGACAAGGGAGCGGGACGGCCCAGGCTGGTTGCTAGAGCCTGTACGGCCTTTTGAGAGAGCTGTTTGTTTCTGTGAAAAGTTGTTGGCCCTGTCATTTAGTTAAGTAATGGCTGCTCCTGTCGGCCCAAGATGGCCGGACAGGGAGGAGAAAGAAAATGGGGGGGTTTAGTGGTGGTGGGGGGAGGTAAACACGAAACAAGTACCGGGAAGGGGATATGCACCTCTCCTGGAGTCCCCGGTGAAGGTTAAAAGGGAAGCTCTCCTACGCGTTGGAAGTTCTTTCTGGGTGCTTCCCCGCCAAAGGCAGGGCGTTTGCCGCGTCGATGTCCTCCTTATCAACCTGTAGCACGTTCTGCTGCCCACCCATGAGCTGCTGACAAAGGCCGCGCAGGCTGGGAGCCCGCTGGCTGGCTTTAGGAGACTAAGCCCGTGTGCGGCAGGATAAGTCCCGACTGCTTTTAAAATACCCTACGGTTGGAGCAGGAGACGGTGTCCACCTGGTTGCTGCTTTCTGACTTGTTCCTGTCAGGAGTGCCGTGTTTGACACTTTTGTTTGTCCTATTGTTGTACCCCTGCTGCACACTGGCATTTTCACTGTCGTTGGTCTTGGTGGATCTGAAGATCTGAGTCTTACGTGTGTTGAATCTGGTAGCCCAGGCCCTTACTTATTTTCGGGTGTTTATTTCTAGCATTATTGGAAAAGCTCCTTGTCAGAACTAGAGGGAAGGTATGGAAGGAAAGGCAAGAGCACTTTGCTTTGTGCTTAGATTTTAAAAAAATCTTGTGGTTTCCTCTTAATTATTTGGAGTTATTTATAAAAGTACTTACTCTTGATATGTCAGAAAGGTAGGGGAGTGACATGCCGAACCAGTTAAATAATGTATGTTAACTGTTAGTGGACTAGAATTACTATCAGTGCTGTGAATGATGTTGAGACTATCAGAATTACTGCAGAGAATCTTACATGGGATGGAAAATAAAAGCATTGTATTATGTAAGTAGATCTGTTGCCTGATGTCACTAGGATAAGTTTTATTTTGCATACTGTAAAATTAGGTAATGCAGACAGCAATTCAGTGTATTAGTTTTAAGCCCTCTCTTGTGTATACCTTGTATATACCTCCCTGTCTCTTTTGTATTAATCAGTTATAGTTTTAGTATATACAGACAATGTGTTTGAAACGACTGAAGTTGTGAGGCATCTTGATAGTTTTGAAGTACATTTCTAAAAATACAGCTGCATGTTCTCCTACGGCACTAATGTATGAATCTATGCAGCAAATTCTAAAATAAACCCCCACAACCAGTTATTTTGCTATTTCACTTCAGTTTTCTCATGCTGTTTTCAACATTTATGAATTGCACACTAACTTGCAAAGCCTATTGCCTGTAAAACTTGCCTCTAAGAAAACTAGCTTGATAAGGAAGTAGAAAGATTAAAATGTTACTGTTCAGTAACATTCTCAAACATCAGCAAAGATGTTTGAGAAGAATTTCTTGGCTTGAGACAGGTTAGCTTTTGGTGTGCTTTTTCAGTTTCAGGGTATGTTCACATTTAATTTTTATTGATAAGAAGTTGATGTTTTTAAGATTTTGTTATTCTTTTTGTGTATGAAGCTTGACACAGTCTGCACTGTGCTGGAAAGTTTAATCTAGCAAATTACTTTAATTCTAAGTAACAGTTATTTTAATTGTAGAAAGTGTGGCTGTATCTAAATGTACATTTAATTAATAGATTTTACAGTGATAGCAACAAAATTTTTACTTTTGTGCGTGGAGCAACAACTAACAAAGACCCTAGACCTATAATTACAAAATCCTGGTTGACTGATTTAAGAATCTACAAGCCAGCACATTAGAGAGTAACGTGAGATTTATGTCCAAGTGCAGCAGGTAAGGAAAACCATTGAGTCATGTTTCACAAAGGCAAAAATTTATCGGTACTCCTCTTGGTGTGAGAATAGCACATCCACTATTGAAGCTTTTTAAAAGGCAAGCAGTAGCATTGTCTCTTCTGTGAGTGCCCAACAATCTTACCTGTGTTTACAGTGATAGGAGCAGTGTATGTATCTGAGAAGACTGATGAGGTCCTGGGTTTCAGGTGTTGAGAGAACTGCTCTATTATTTGCACAGGCACTTGTGCAGCAGCAGGACTTTAATTCAGTGCTTCAGTTGTTGGTACTTCTCTAGTTTTTATTGGGGTTCACTTGACAGGAGGTAGTGTGTTGGCTTCAGCCAGTGCAGGCTTTTTGGGAGGTTTCATGAGGCCTTTGCAGTGGGAACTTGTGTTTAATGAAGCTGCACCCCGACAGAGTTTAATACCAAGGAACCTGAGACCTTTTTCAGGGATGGAGGAAGCATCATGTCTGGAGCTTTAACAAAGTTGTGGATTTTATTCATGCTCGAGGCCTGGACTGCAGTCCACCCTTTTTTTTTTGCTGTGTAGGGTGCATGGCTGTGGTATTGTGAACTGAGCTGAGGCCTGCTGCAGGGTGTATGAAAATCAAAAGAGCAGATAAGACATCAGATCTATACAATTTTATGAATTATTGAAGATGAATATTGTATTCTTGCTCTGTGTATTGGATATCTCATAAGCCAGAAGAAATTAAACTTTACTGTAATGGTGTACACATTGTTAGTATGCATGACAGGAATAGATTTTTTTGTTGTCAAAAATATGGTATTTATTTTGAAGAAAGAGTGACTGAATTTCATAGTTTGCAGGAGAGAGAAATTGAAAGAGGAAACCTTTCAAACTGGATGAAATGTTGAAAATCCAGTGTTGGCAGTCTTGGATCAGAGAAAGTGCTTACTGTTATTTTTCTATAGTTGGCTAGAACATTAATGTAAAGGAGAACCCCCCACCCAAAATACAGCCAAAACTCCCTGCTGTTATCTTGATGTCTCTTTCTCCCAGAAAGATAATCTCCCAGGAGGTAAAGCTTAAAGATTACATAGTGGAGTGGGGGTGGGAGGAGAGAGGACATCCATTGTATTGGAAGTGAATTGGAAAGCATTTCCTTTTTCTTTCTTCTGTTCTCTCTTCCTTCCTTCTGTGTTTTTGTGGTGGGTGGGTTGTTTTTTTCTGTGTTGTTTTGGTTTTTTTAATGGTACTTGCAGTACTTTGCTGAAGTGGACTTACTTTCATTGACAGACCTTAATTTCTTAACCTGGAATTATTTTGGCTTCTGTAGAGATTTAGGTTGATGTAGCTGTGCTCATGTATTGGGTAGAAGATGTTTGTTAATTCCTATTCATTGAGTTTAATCAGTTTGTCATATCCTGTAGACAAAATTTGAGGCGTGTTTCCATTTAAAAGTGGTGCTATTAAAGTCGAATTAAAGAGAGATGAAGTAGTTCCTTGCAGTATGCCACTTTCTGGTCCCTGTTACCTTTTGTGGTTTTGCAGCCCTTTTGTTTTTGACCTTTGTGTGAAGGCTGCATGTGTTGATAGAATTAACAAAAAGATTATCTGTGCTTTTATTAAGAATACAAAGTAAGTGCACAGTAGCAATATTCTTTCGTCTTATAATTGTAGGTGTTACTTGTTTAAAAATAGTTCTGGACAGTGTGAATTAGTATATATTGACTTTGTCCCTTTTGAGTTGGCTTTAAATGTTAATTTTCTACTAATCTATAATTAAATATCCTCAGCTTTAATTATAACAGACTGCTTGAAAAATAATTATGCAGGAAAGTATCTTAGCAGATTAGTCTAGGTGTAATAAAGTTATGTTTTTTAATAACTTCAGAATCATTTTGGATTAATTTATTTTCATCAAAACAAAGAAATACAGCTTTAGAAAGAATTACAGTATTTGCCTTATATAATGTCAGTGCTGAGAACTGAGAAATTGGGAATTGGTACCATGAAATATTTGGAAGTGGGCAGCTTCTGCAATTTCTGAACTTGTATCTGAGATCTTCTTTTACATTTTTTAAAATGCATTCTGCATTATTATTGCTAATGCATTATTTAGTATTCTGTCTGTCAGTGTGGACCAAGTTGAAGTTGGTTAAAATTTTTGTCAGTTGTTATAGGTGGCCTTTTGTGCAGGTGTGTAGAATTTGAAAGATTTGAAGTAAAAATATTAAATAATTTTGTTTGCTAATTGGAGCTGATGTATAATCTTTTTAAAATCAGGTTTTTTTCTGTATGCGATTTGGCTTTGTGTTAATAGAGTAGGGTTTTTAGGATCCAGTTAGAAATATAATGGATGACACATTCTGTAATTTGTACTAGTACCATGTTTATATTTTACATCTATGTGCTATTTATGTATCCTGACACTTAAAGAAATAGCTGAAGGGTTGCAATGTTTGTACTTTATTTAGTATTAAAGCAACTTTTTCTTTTTTTTTTTCAAATGGATGTTACTCAGTACTTACTGTTACTTATTGTTACTCAGTACTTACTGACATATTTATTTACGTGTTCTTATTGCTCAAAACATAGTTCTTTAATGTTTCTTAAGTTTAAAATGCAGTGTTGCCGCTACTTACAGAAGGTAAGGAAATCAAGGAAGTGAAAGGGTTACAATTGTAATTTCAGAATGATAGTGAAAAGGCGAGGATAGATCTCATCTCTACAAGCAACGTGCTTTTGTAGAAGTGTGTGGTTAAGATTACAGGACTGCTAGTGTATTGGTATTTGGATTTCAGTAAGGTTTATGACAGTTAACTGGGAATACAATTTAAGATTTTTTATTGTTGTAGTAGCTTTTTGTGTTTCTTATGCTTTAACTGTTACTTACTGTAGCTTTTAAGTACTGTTTTGCTGAGTCTGGCGGCTGAAATGGTCTGGTTCTTTTAAGTGACATGTATGTGTAGACTTGATAATTCGTGCCTCGTTGACTTAATCATCAAACAGACAAGGTGGGCAATGATTTTGGTTAAAGAAACTAGAAAAAATGCTATTTTATTTTGGCAGCTGAAGGATGTAGGTTCTAATAAATTCGTTTTTGAAAGAAGAAAACCTGTGGCTGGCANGAAAAAATGCTATTTTATTTTGGCAGCTGAAGGATGTAGGTTCTAATTCGTTTTTGAAAGTGGGAAGAAAACCTGTGGCAAGGATGGGGGGACAGTTGTTTTCCTTCAGTTTCATTCCGGTAATTCAGCCACAAAATCCTTCCATTAATCCATTTGTGAATCATGATAGTCTTAGACTCCAGCTTTGAAATTTCTACACAGTTAATCTTGGGTACCAAATGTGAAGAAGTAGATAATCTAACTCTTTTTTCTGTATGTAGTATTCAGGTGTGCTTTCCACTCATGAAACAGCGTGGCACTCTGCTGCTTACCAGCCTTTCTATCTGTTTGTTCAGTATAGTGGGTTGAGTGGACTTGATAATTATAGAGGTAAGACAATCTGCAAGTGTTGATACCATCTGAAGTAGGTGTTGAAAGCATCATCTAAAAGCAACACCATATGTTTGTTATACCATTTTAAAGAACAGTAGATATTTCATGCTTGGATAGCTCTCTCCATGTGGAACCATTTGTTTTTGTTACATTAGTAAGGTGATACAAAGTTAAGGAGAGTCATAGAAAATATTTATGGTCATAAAGAGATTTTATACCAATAAGCATTTGTCACAAGATTTTCTGGTACCAGAATTATATGCCATGGCCCACTGTTGCTCTTTTCCCACTGTGAATTAGGCAAACCTAGATTCTGTCAAAAAATTAAGCTTTGTTTTCTATCCTTATAGGCTGATGATTAAAACTTCAGGTTGATCTCTGGATAATATACAAGTACTGTTCTTGGTCTCAACTGTTAGAATTTTTGGGTAATGTGAGAGATTTTGCTATGTTTTCAACAGACTAACAGGGAAGGTAATACATGTGCTTGTAGTTTCAGAGTACTAAAATAGCTGAGTAAAAACTAATTATTACTGTAAAGGGCTTAGATCAGCTTCTGCAGAAGTGAATTAAGCAGATGGGCTGTATGAGGTGAATACACATCTGAGCTTGGTGGCAGAATTTAGTATTGGTTCAGATAAGTCCAGAAGCTGATCTTTTACTATACTCACTGAGTATATATATATTACAACTTCCAGTCATGTAGTTCACACCTGTCTTGTATTTTACATATTCAGGTCATGTGAGTTACTTTTTGTTTTAACTTATATTCTTGATGAGATCCTGCAGCTATGGTGTTTGAAGTGTGACATCTGAATAGCTCATCTTCACAATTACAAATTGAAGTAAAGTTCATTAAACTCCAGGTGTCATTGTAGAGACCAAGTTGACTGCCTTTGTTACAGATGTTAACAGTGTTAATATTGTTCACTAGCGGGAGATATCTTTGTTGTTAAAGAGAAACAAAATTGTCTTTGTAGTTAAAGACAAACAAAATTCAAATAAGTGATCCTGTTTGGAGTACTACAAAAAGCAGTCAGGACTTATATAAGAGTACCTGAAAGGATAATCTTGGTATCTTACAGAGCATTTTTGTTGTAAGGAAAGAGAGAAACTATATTTCATGTAGTTTGACCTAAGTTTGGACCAGGAAAGTTCTGTAAAGCAAGAAAAAAACCCCCTAATTAAAGATTATACTATATGTTTCTGATATGCAGATCGACACATTAAAGAAATAGCTGTAGTAGTTGTAATTCCTCTTGTGGAAGGGCTGTTTTGAGGACAGGTCTTCAAAGCTTGTTTTTAATGCTACTTTTACGGATACTGGCACTTGATATATTGCTGGTGGACTGAATCAAGTTTGTTGAATGGTAGATTTTTGAAATGAGCTTCTGTTTGTCAAGATTTTGCAGTGCAGCAGGTATTACTCTTGATACTGATTACTATTTGTATTTAAACAATGATAGGGAAGTATTCTTTGTGTAAGTAAATATTGTGTTAATGAATGGAAATTCCCTGAAGTGTGTTTGTGAGTCGAAGAATATTCTTTCTTGGCTACTTTCACTTCATGATATGAGGACACATGAGTTGTGTTCAGAGCTGTTCTGACATAATAGCTTCCTTTGTGATTCTTGCATTTGCTATGTAGCATTCATGGAAGAAGCTTGTTTAATTAAGATGTAGAATTAAGACCTTATTTATGGTTTTGTAAAGGGAGTGACTAAAAGTGTGTTATGAATTACAGCCAGAATACTGCATGTCTGCATATGAATTTCCTTTGTGGTGAGTTGTTAAATTAATTGTTGTTTGTTAAAATGTCTTTTCTCACAGTGGCATTTTGAGGATAATGATTCGTTTCTCAGTATGGATTGGTTATTAAAGTTTGAAGGAGATTGAATTGTGAATGTGCTTTTCATGAAATTTCTGTTTGCATTTTGAGGATTAAAATTGTTAACAGTTTCAGGATATTAGTTTTCAGCATTAGTCAAAAGAATATGGTGCAGTGGCCTGTAAAATAGAGCCAATAAGAGGTAGTTTTTTTGGGGGTTTTTTGGTGGTGTTACATTACTTCCATTGCTGTTGCCCATTTTAACTTTTTATTTAAGCATTCTTTTTATTATGTTGTGATTTGGAAACTTAAGAATCTAGAGTAGAATAATGGACTGAAGTTAAGGCTGTAGTTTAACTTGTTTGCTTTCTAGCTAACAGAATTTTAAGTACTGGTTCTCTCTGTTGCTTCTTGTACATGCTGGTAAAACCATTTTTGGGCCTGTGTGCTGAATCAGGTTGGTGAGCTAACTCAGATCAAAAATAATCTATTAAAAGTGGAAAATTTCTTTGTTCTAAATAAGCAGTACAGTTTATTGTGCAGATTGAAAAAAACGAGATGCTTTGAGAGGGAGAGAAGTTTTGGAGGCTAGAGTGGGTCCAGCTTAGTGTGATGCTGCTTCTGTAAGGAATGAATCTGTTACTGAAACAGAAAAATTTGCTGCCTTTTTTTCTTTTGGAGGCTAGAGTGGGTCCAGCTTAGTGTGATGCTGCTTCTGTAAGGAATGAATCTGTTACTGAAACAGAAAAATTTGCTGCCTTTTTTTCTTTTGGAGGCTGGAATTAAATAATTTTTAGAAGCACAAGTTGCAAGGATTATACGTCTTTTCAAAGAGGATTGAAGGGATGAGTGCAGTGGCCTATCTTCATTACTCTCTCTGTAGAAAAATGTGGTATTTTGTGAAGTTTGTCTGCCACTGGGAGACTTGGGACATGTTCAGATCTGAACATATGTGCAGCACCAGAGCATGCCAGAAGGTATGTAACCTGGACTTTAGGAGAGAAAGACACTTTTTTACACAGCTGTTTTATCTCATTGTGGGTGTGACTCATAATAAAGAAAAGATGCTAAGGGATCTAGGTTGATTACTTGCTGAATTATATTTGAACCTATGCCTACTGAAAATTTGGTCTCCATGTTATTTTGGGGAAGATGAAAAATGAAACAGTCTTCTGGGTAGTTAAAGGAAGTGGAAGACAAGTTGAAAAAGAATGCTTAAAAGAATAGATGCAAGTAAGAGTACAAAACCAAGGAATTAAACGGGTGATGTAGTCATGCAGATAAAAAGGGTTAGTTGAAAACATAATATGTTTATTTTTTGCAACAGCTACCTGAGTCTTGTTCTTGAATACCATCATAACTGTTTATATGAATGTAAAGTAGCATTTAAGCTCTTGATGGTGCTGGTCCCTGGCTCAAAAGGTTTTAAAACCACAGTTAACTGGAACAAAATAGAGACAACAAAATTGCGAAGGTTTATGGAGAGTGTGAAAAAGCTTAGTAAGAGTTATGTGCTGTAAGTTGTGAATGTAACTGTGTCTCTGCTCTCTCCCATTTTTGAAATCAAAGTAAGGCATGGTGGAGGCACCTGCTTCTTAACAGAAACATTGGCTGCATTGTCTATGTCTTTATCTTCTGCTACTGCTTTCCTGTTCCCTCCTTACCCCCTAAGGAAGGAAAAAATAGAGAAACCTACTACTTCTGCTCTTTCCTCAAGTTGAAAATGAGGGCCAAGAACTGTCATGTGTCTGTTTGTCATGTCATGCTTTTCTGCCTTCAGATTTGAAGGATAAAGACAGCTGAGCAAGTATGGAAGATGTAGGTGGAAATGTTAAAAGGGCAAGAAATAGTTTGAAGTACTGAATTGAAAGCCTTTGTAAGTGAATATGATGCTTATCAAGAGAATGTAACAATGTATTTTAATGCAACAGAGTGTAAGATAAAGTGGAGGGAAAAGAAAAATGGAATACATCCATTATATAACTTAATAAAGGATGTCATAAGTGATCTCTGTAAAGAAAGGAAAAGTGGAATGATATTGGGAAGAATAAAAGGATACAAGTATGATTTCTGAAAAAGAATCCCTAGTTAGAAACTAGTCAGCTAATTTTCAATCAAAAGAGTACATACTTCTCTATTGCTTAAGAGTGGGAAATAAATTTAAAAAGTAAAGTTGTGAATGAAAACAAAATGCTAAGCATGAATTGGTATGAGAGATGCATATCTGAGCCAGCCTTTTGGTGTATTTATGAAAATCCTCAAATATATCTTTAGTGTAGGACCATGCATTTTAATTAGCAAGTTAAGTGTTTGTTGTGGAGGACTTTCTTTACTAGTTTCTATGTGGAGGGAATTAAGAGTTGAGGTGGCTTTAATGCCTCTTCTGTGGGGAGGATTTATAAGTGTTTGTGCTTATAGCAAAGTTCATTTTTGTTGGCTAAGGGTGAGATAACAGACCATCAGAGTCTGGTGTTAACTAGCGAGCAGGATGAGGTCTCATTTTCAACCTTAAAAGGGGTCTATTAACTTACAAGTTAACGTGTTAAAATTTTATTAGTTTTGACAGTTCTGAGATTAGCTATGCACTGTCCATCTTTGCTGTCTCGGTGAGAATTTTTTCTATATGTGGTCTGAAGACATTTTAAAATGTTTGATGTAGTTTGACAGAAAACTATTAAAAGTTAGGTGGAATCTGGAAAGGAGATATTTGTTATACTAAAAAAAGAGTAAGCAAAGCAAAAGCTGTATTGTATGAAATTCTGTAATCGAGGAGACAGATGTACTAGGGAAGAACTGTGAAAGGTTGTGTAAGGATTCTTTGTGTGTGGTAGGGATATGATTGTTGCTTATAATTTGAAGCCCACTCTTGAAGACTTGCCTCAGTTGATTTGGATATAGAGATAATGTTCCAAACTGTATGAAGAAAAAGATGGAATTGGAATGTTGCTAATTATTTATTTCCTGTCAGCAAAAAAGTCGTCATGTGAAGTTGTATTTTTCTTCATTAATTGATTTTTCTTCCCTTGTGGCAGCTTGTTTTTTGCTTTTGAATGGTAGGATATTTTTCTGTTATGCCAGTTGCAAACTTGGAGCTTGCTTGTTTTGGGGTCAAAAATCTGAGAAAAACGATGACTCCATTATATCCAGTGAGAAAAGAATCTTCTGTACTGCTTACTTATAATTGCTAATTAAGTCCTTGGTAGTTCGAAAGAATAGAGTAGTTTATGCCCTCCACTGTAAACGAGAATTTGCTATTCAGTTGCAGAGAATGATGGATGATTTTTATTACAATTTCTAGATGAAAGTGACCTTCTTGAAAGAGTGAAAATGGCTAAGAGCACTTTTTTTTGCACAAGAAGCTGTCAAGATTTGGGGAACGAGTGGTGCCTGTAGAACTGAGGAGCAGCTTGTGACTTCCTGTGCTTCTTGAGAAGGCCTAGCAACACCACCTGCCCCCTCCCAAGCTCTCCATGAATTTTGCTAGACTGCTGTGGTTTCTGTATTTAGTTATTAAAGGTGTTTTAGATTTGTCTAGATAAACTGCAGAGATCTTCCAGAGAAAGCTAGTTGATATCCATAGGTTATTTTAATTTGTTGCTGATAATTTTTTTCTTAAGCAACAAGATTAGAGTGAAGCTTCCATTAATAGTGCAGCACTCCTTCCAGTGCAGTAGAATTCAACTAAAGATTCTTTAGCACAGGTAGGTAGGAATTTTCGAACTCCAGGAATTGTGCTTAACCAGATATGCAGATTTACCGACTGAAACAGAAAGACAAGTTCCAACTACAGGTCATTTCACAACTTTTTCCTCAGGGCGTTCCAAAATCAGAATTTAAAAGTGGAACAATTCAAATAATTAACCAATGACTAGTTTAAGCTATGTCAGGCTTCAGACAACTGGAAAGAAAAGGAACACAATTCTGCTCCAATGAATTAATGTTCATGATTGTTTTGTAGTATTTGAGAACCTTTCCAGATCTATGCCATGCAATTGCTAAAATTAACTGGTATTTTCTCATAAGCATTGCCTGTATGGCCTAGCACCTTATTTGCCAATGATTTTTCTCTTGAAATAAAAAAGTAGATACTGAAGAGTAGTAGTTGTTGGTACCCAAATGTATTGGTACCTGTTCTTAAGAATGAGTATTTTGTCAAATTCAGATAACCTCTTTGTGTTTATGTGCGCATTTGGATCTCAGTTGGACAGTAGTCTCTACTGCTGTAGCTGTGCTGACATTTTCTCTAGCACGGCAATCCCTACACAGCCTGTGCTGACAAAAGTTATTGTGTTAGCATCATTACACTGTTATGTGCAGTGTCAGAATCAAAATCCCTTAGAGCTCTCTGCTCTTATCCTATTGGAAGTGTTAAAACAAGGTGTATGATTTATTTTTTTTCTTACCTTAGTTTATGAGCAGACAAAGTGTGGTATAGCTGATTTTGGCAAAACAACAATGCACTCTGTAATTAAGACATCCATATGTCTGTTGTGGTACTACTTGTATTAATTTCAGACTTCAGTATTTTCCATGTTTATTCTAAAGAATGAAAAATTCTAATTAGCCTTAGATCTTGTTGCAACTGATGTAATTTACAGCCCAGGTCAATGTGATCTAACTATTTGTTATCTCAAATGACCAGACAAACTAAATCATGTTATATTGTTGCATGATTGCACGGGATTTACCGCTGGTCAGGACAGAATATTCTCTAGATTAAAACATTTTTAACTTTTAAAGAAAGAATATTTTTTAGAGTCAGTGCTTTTTGTGCTTAATGAAAGATCACAGGTAATTTCTTTACTCTTCTGCAACTACTGTATCAAGTTAATTATAAGCTATTATGTTTTTCCTTGTTTCTTGATTTGAGCAAAACTTTTGAAAATACACTTTGTGGCTTAAATCTGCAGGGCAAGAGGAATGAATGACTAGTGTTACTTTGATGGCAGCTAAAAGAATGTTACTAAGCAACAGATATATTCTTTAGGTGATTCAACACTTATATGAGTTTATACTGCTGGTTAAATTGTTAATTTATTTAAGTGGAACAAATTCATGTTTGGCTCACAAATTGAAGGACAGACAATAAATGAGTAGGGCAGGTGCCATCATACTGCCTTTCCTTCCACAGTTGGATAAAGGAATGAAATTGAATCACTACTTATGAAGAATTTTAGCTTTTTGTGTAGAGATGAGTTGTGTTACTCCTTTAAATGAAGATTGAAAAAGAAATGTTGTGCTTTCTTCCTTCACGTGTATCACAGTCTTGGCATTTGATTATTGCTTTGATTGGTCTTTTTGTATTGAGCGAAGAAGTTAAGAGGAGATTCCCTTGGCTTTGGAGGAGGAATACCTCTTGGGAGATACAGTGCTTACTCAAAGAATCAGGCTGAAATGATAGGTAAAGTTTTGCATTTGCAAGTAGAGTTTACCACAGAAGACTGCTTATGCACTTACATGTCTGTATAAGTTGTCTTTTGTTTGTCTGGTTAAAAACAGTAAAAGCTTAAAGCTCCATTGTTTATGTAATGTTGCCCTCCTAGCCTCTCCATCAAGTTAAAAGAGGTGGTGTTTTTTCCTTCATCCCTCCGAGAGCATTTTTAGCTGTGCCTATCTTAAATTCTACATGTATGTAGCCTCATATCATCAGTCACTGTGTGTGAGGTGTCAGTCATGTAGCTTGTGGATGATGGGGAGGCACATACTCACTGATTTTAGGAGAATTAGTTTTGGTGTTTATTTTCAGTATTGTTAATGAAATTTTCAATGTTTCCTTCAGTCTGTTACTATTTTTAAACAAATAAATTAATAAAGAGAAAATAAAGAGAATTTTGGTAATATGTATGTCATTTCTTTGGTAATAGCATTTAAAAATATATTTATTTTTGACTGATTCTTGGTAGTTTCCTCTTGGACACTGTTATACAAGTATTTGGTATTTTATTTCTGTGCGTGTAGCCTATATTATCTGTGGGGTGATGCCTTCAGTTTAGTAACCGCTACTTTTAAGCAGTCAATATGTAAAAGCCTTGACTTTTGCATTAGTGTTATGTCTGAGTTGTTTTCTGTGTTCGCAGTGAATGAAATATTGAGCTCCTAACCTATCAGCATAGAATAGTTTGGGTTGGAAGGGACCTAAAAGATCGAGTTCCACCCCCCCTGCCATAGGCAGGGACACCTCCCACTAGATCAGGCTTCTCAGTGCCTTGTCCAGCCTGGTCTTGAACACCTCCAGAGAGGGGGCATCCACAACCTCACTGGGCAACTCGTTCCAGTGCTTCACCACCCTCACTGTAAAGAATTTCTTTCTTATGTCAAGTCTAAATCTACCCCCCTCCAATTTACATCCATTGTTTCTAGTCCTCCCATCCCATATCATATTAAAAAGTCCTTTCCCTGCCTTTCTGTAGGACCCCCTCAGGTACTGATAAGTTACTATGAGGTCCCCTCTGAGCCTTCTCTTCTCCAGGCTGAACATCCCCAACTCCTTCAGCCTGTCTTCATAGGGCAGTTGCTCCAGTCCTTTGACCATCTTCATGGCCCTCCTCTGGACCCGCTCCAATAGCTCAATGTACTTCCTGTGTTGAGGGCTCCAGAACTGGACACAATACTCCAGGTGGGGTCTCACCAGTGCCGAGTAGAGGTGCAAAATCACCTCTCTGGACCTGCTGGTCACACTCCTCTCGATGCAACCCAGGATTTGGTTGGCCTTCTTGGCTGCGAGTGCACACTGCTGGCTCATGTTGAGTTTGTCATCAACTGACACCCCCAAGTCTTTCTCTACGGAGCTGCACTCAAGCCTCTCTCCACCCAGCCTGTATCTGTGCTTGGGATTGCTTTGACCCAGGTGCAGGACCTTGCACTTGGCCTTGTTGAACTATATGAGGTTGGCTTGGGCCCACCTCTCAAGCCCACCTCTCGGGCCCACCTCTCAAGATCCCTCTGGATGGCATCCCTTCCTTCAGGTGTATCAACTGCACCACACAGCTTGGTGTCATCTGCAAATTTGCTGAGGGTATGAGCTGCCACAAAAGTTTTGTAGATGTCATTACCTAGAACTTTCTCCAGTGAGTTGTAGTTCACTGTCTTGTGAGACTTTGCCATGTGTAAAAGGTGTTGACCTTGCAAGCAGTTTTGCATTTACTTTCTGGCATAAAAGGTAACAAAAAATATGTGGTTGGAATGGAAGGGAGGAAGAAAGATCGGATGAATAACACAGCAGACTCTTGAGTGGTGGTCTTTCTAACACTGGAAAGAGTTAGTGTTAGCTGTTAGTGTTTTCTGGAGGTCTCTCAACACAGCCCAGCTATGCTGGGGTAGAAGGCAGCATATAGCTTGGCCCATGTAATTACATTGGAAAGCTACATGCTTATCTTCGCTCACACTTTTAAAACTGCTATAACTAGTGGAAGGAAAATTTTCTGAAGTAGCCCACCTTTGGGATATAAGTATCTCCTTGAATTGTGTACTCTAAATAGAAGTATCTCACCTACAAAGGTTTTGCTTTCATCAGGCTATTTAGTAGGTGAAGGAAAGATTACAAGACAGAGAAGGCCTTCAGTGCTACACTTAAGTACACCATATGCTCTTGTTTTTTGGGCTTGAGGTGTGACTGAATTGCAAGCCTGCTGTTGTAGCAGAGCAGTATGTAGTATTTGGTCTCCTACAAACCTGTGTGTGTCAGATACAAATTAACCAGATAGTTGAGTCTGGCCCGAAAGGTCAGGGAGTAGGTGAGTGCAGTGTTATTTTTTAAATGAGTCCCGGAAATGAATGAGATAAAAGGCTAGCTTTATTTTTTTGTTGTTGGAGTTTTGAATACACAACCCTTTAAGTCTCTTTTCCAGAAGAAGGGATGTATATTCCAGAATTGCACTGTATCCTTTAGCTGCTGATGGCTATGTCATATGAAGTCCCCCTAGAATTCAACTTCTCAGGTTGTTGTAGTAAGAGAAAAGACTTATTTCTTTTGTCCTTCCCCTCCTCAGCAAATTCAATATTAACAGCACAAAATTTTGGCTTATGCAGTGAACTTTGTTCTGTGGTATTTTGTATTCTTCTGGACTAGTCTAGCAAGACTTTGAAAACCAGGGAATGAAATTGTTGTGCCTATAGACATAATTTTCACTCTGACTTCCATAACTGACACTCCTCCTTTTCAGGTCTGTAATGCGCATATTTTCATTTGCCACTGTCTGCAAAAGAAGCAGAATTGCCTGTGGCATTGATATGGTTCATTTCAGGGGATGCTTTCCAGGAAGACTTAGTTCTGCCTTTTTAAAACTCATTTTGTGCCCATACCAGGTGATTGACCTCTCAACTTTGAGATTTGCATGTAATCCTTGTCTTGCGCAACTGCTGATGGTCATAGTGGCTTAGGCATTCCTGAAGCTTCATCCTGCCTGTACAAGGCAGTGCTAAATAAATAGTAGTGGTTTTCTTGAAGTACATAAATGTTCTTTCATTTGATCATGTTAGAAGTTGAGCTCATGACATTTCTCAAGGGAAAATCTTTGGGTGTTACATCGCTACTAATATAGCAATACTTTTTTGGTTAATATCTTGACTGTAGAGAGCAGCTAGCACTGGTGCAGCTAGAGTACTAGCAGCTGCTTCCCAGTGACTATTGACAGGTCTTTGTAGGTAGAGCTGTGGTTCCATCCATTTCATGTTTTCAGGACATTATTTGGTTTCTCTAAGCCTTCTGGAAGGCCTTACACAAGATTCCACTTGCTAGCAAACTCTGTGTTAAGTTCTATTGACAAAGGTGTTTTCACCTACTATTTTTATCCTTAGTATGTCATTCTGCAAACCTTTTTCACTGTGCTTGAGCTGCAGTTTCAATTTAAAAGGTATGTTTTCAGATAAACTATGCCACATTAGTGGTAGATTTCAGTAACCGTAACTTTTATTATAGATGGTGCTTTAGACAATGGTAGCTTTTTCTAGTGAAAGCAAGAAGTAGCATTGGGACATCAATACTGAAAATAGCACATTTCAAATTTTAAAATGCCTTGCCAGGTATAGACTTGGATTGATGAAAATGGGTAATAAGTTGGTCATGTAATTCTTAAGACCTGAACAGAAATGACAGCAGAATCCATTTGCAATGCTTCATTTTGCTGGATCTGTTTCTTTTGTCATTTGCTTCTGATCTTGTTGGTAACATTTTGTTTTTGGAGGGAAAAGTCAGTATTCGTTGTCTTTATGAGAACTAAGTGCATTGCAAAATAAGAGGTGACTATGGCTATTCATGTGTGTTTTAGAAAAAGGAGTATTTCTGAGTTAGAAGCTTACAAGATAGGTGAATGACATAACATTGCACCATAAAACTTTAAAAAGTTTCTAATGTGACTGCCATGATTCCTGAGTACCCTTTTTTCTTGTTATTAATAGCTCTTGAGGTTAGACTTGTTAATTCTTCTGATTCTGTGCTGGAAGTGTGAAGGTGTGTTGGGCATGAGACATCAGAAGTTGTTTAGAAAGTGATATCCAGTCTTTTATTTCTGTTGGTGTTTGAATGGAGTGTGTGGATTTTTTTATTGCTTGTCACCTCTTCAGATGATTTTTTAACAGCGAGTTGTCACTAACCTTTTTTCCATAGAACAAATTTGATTTTCTACATCAAGTTTTGTAATGCTGCGGACTTTTTGTGAATATTCTTAATCTTTCACCCTTTGATTGTCTCTCCTAGGGAGCTGCTAAACTAAAACTTACTCAAACTTTGGAAAAAAGTATTTCATCTGCAAATTTTGAAAAGCAGTTACCTTTCTGTACAGGAAAGATAGTTTGCATGAGGATTCAGTGGTTATATAGCGTGATACTGACGTGCTTGCAGTGTTTGTACTTGTCCTGTTACAATAATGCTGAAATTAAAGCCAAAATATAATCTGAGAGCCTATAATAAGTGGGTTTGGTTCTTAATAAATTAAATCTATCAGCTAAAAATTGCATTCCTTCATTAATTAAAATTTAATATTAAGATTCTCTAGAGAGAATCCAGGCACCAAATCATATGTTTATTTATGTTATTGAAGCTGGACAGAATTCAAATACTATCTGTGGGTTTTGAGTCTGTAGTAGTACTCTGAACTTGGAGACAATATGTTTGCCTCCTGTCTGGACAGTAGTGATGCGGTAGTTCAAAAATTTTAAGAAATTAGTTTTGTCTTCTACCCAGGCTTTCCCAAATACTTTTATCTAGAAGTGCCTCAAGGGCATAATCCCTTTGTTGCACAATTCAGCTCTTTATAGTAAGTAATTAATATTTGTTCTGTCACACTCAGATAGAAATTGCTTGCAGAAGTCCTGTGCGGAGTCTTACAGAGTGAACACAAAAGAATACGTAAGTTGACAGGGGTTTCCAGCTGTTTTTGAAGGCTTCATATTGCAGGCAGTTATGCCACAGATACATAGATATATATGTACTGTTGTTGCATTTCTGAAAATTGCCTTCTTTAAAGTGATAAAACGAGCACTTAAAAGTGCCCCTTTGTTTCTATATGTCTCTTCTACTTCAATTTAAATGCTGTGCAACGTGCAGATTTTCTGTTTCTTTAAATCCTTTATGAATTTTCAGACTAAATTTATATGCTTGTGTTTGTCTATCTGTATTGTTGTTAGGCTGGAATTGCTCTTTTCTTTCCCAGGTCTTTGTATTGTTGGTACTTGTAGAAAATGCACATACTCGCTTTTGATTTGCTAAGCTAAATAATTTGAGCTGTTTTGACTTTGTTTTGTAAAAGAGACTCCTTGTCTTTCCTCTTACTGCTGCAGTTCTCTTATGAAGTTTATCTCAAGAATCACGTAAGGTTTTGTTCATCTGCCTTATGTTGGTAGCATAGACTTATCTTGGTTTGTTGCCTCATAATTAATGTACTTGAGTTTTTTTTTAAGCAGTTTTCCTAAGCTTTTTTTTCAGAATTCATGATCTTACACAGTTGTATTATGTTTTACTGCTGCATGCCTCCTAGATTGCCTTTGAGAAATCCCTCTGTTGTCATGCTGATGGATGTGTTCCGAATGTCTTCACCTCATTTGTAGGTGATAGACACCATAAATTCAGTCCAAAGTCCAATATTCTATCACTGTGAACTAGGGATGTAATAATAGACTACTACCAATAAGTATGTTAAATATTGCTGTGGTGCTTGAACACTGTTAAATACCTGTGCAAATGGATTTTTGGTAGAGCTTGGCCTTTCTTGTAGGGGAAAAAAGAAAGCATGTTGAAATGTGTGTGAAAGAGGGCCGGAAACTGATCCAGCATCTCAAATCTCATTCCATTACTATACAGAAGAAATAAATTTTGATAAATTTATTTTACATATAATCACACAGAATGTCAGTGGGTGGAAGAGGCTGCAAGAGATCATCTAGTCCAATTCTCCTGCTGGAACAGAGACATTTAGACCAAGTCACGCAGGAAGGTGTCTAGGCGGGTTTTGAATATCTCCAGAGAAGGAGACTGCGCAACCTCTTTAGACAGCCTGCTCCAGTGTTGTCACCTTCACCGTGAAAGTTTTTTCTTACATTTCTGTGAAGCCTACTATGTTCTAGCTTGCACCCATTGCCCTGTGTCCCATTATTTGGATGTCACTGAGAAAAAGCCTCCATCCTCCTGACACTCACCCTTTACGTATTTATAAACATTAATGAGATCACCCCATTTTTATGACAGCAAGTACTGTTAAGGATTCTGGCAATAAGTGAAATGGAGTTGAGAATGAGTTGAGTTCTGCTTGCCTGTGAGAGGAACTAGTGTAAAGTTAGCAGCCAAGTCTTTATATCTGGAAAGGCAGGGAATTAAAATTAACAAGAGCTGCAAGCTTGATTTTATTACTCCATTAAAATTTTTGTTTTACAAGTTAACTCACAGCAAAAAGTTTCGAATATGTTTTAAGTATGCTGTCATGAATAAAGTCAGATCTTGCATGGTTTGCCCTAATAGCCAGCAAATAGGCTAATAAACAATTTAAAATTTATGTCTGTGGCTTGCAGCACATACATCAAATATGATTTCCCCTGTCTCTACCCTGATTCTGGGACTCTGTCATCTCCTTGGTTTATTCCCCTGTCTCCTGGTTCTACTTTTTCTGCAGGGCTGAGCCTTCCTCTCTTCAGCTGTCAAAGACTCCACATGAGGAGTTCTTCCTCCCGCTCAGCATGAGGAGAGGAAGGAAAAACAGGTAAGAGAGGAAGGCCCCACCATCTGCTCTGCTGTTCCCAGTCAGCACTGCCTGACCCTGGCTGTTCTGGCTGGAGAGGCTTTCTTTTCATACCTTTTTTGGTACAAATTGGCTGAGAAGTTTAAAACAGTTGCAGCCTTTCCATGTGCTGGACAGTAATACAGAGACCTCGCTATATCTGAGTTGAGATCACCCAGCCACATGCATCTCATGAGATGTCATTTCTCCAGCTGTGGCCTACAGACAACATGTAATCTCCTTGGCACATGCAAGTGGCACTCATT
The DNA here is from genome assembly GCA_013400935.1 of Turnix velox. NCBI lineage: Eukaryota > Metazoa > Chordata > Aves > Charadriiformes > Turnicidae > Turnix > Turnix velox. Next base: position 654,363 of record VZTY01012531.1, on the reverse strand, counting down.
TTTTCTGGCATAAGCAAAAGGCTTACGCACCTCCTGTTGCTTGCACAGGACAGGCCACAGGGAGTCCAGAATGATGAGTTTTGCTTTTTCTGGATATAAAAAATCCTGTATCTGCAGAAGTCTATGAAAATTGAGCCTTTTGTGCTATGGCGAGTGACTTGCATGCTACCCTTTGCCTTCTATGATTACTTGAAAATGTCTTTAACGATTGATGCACTTGAAAATGTTTTTTAACTCTCTCACCTTTGAATTTTTTCTTTCTCCAAACATTCTCTGCAGAATGATAATCACTTGTTCCCTGAGTGACTGGTGTGATTGAAGTGATGTTTATGTGGGGATGCCTTGTATTGGGTGCGTAGTAATGGGGAGGTTGTTGTGCTACCAGGTGGAATAGGGTTGGAAAAGCAAGGCCTTGTAGAAGTTGCTGTCATTCAGGATTTAAGTAAACTGTGATCTCTCTTTCCCTTCTCTCCCCTTCCCCCTTGATGGAAGTGACATCTCACTTGTGCATTCCCCTCTTAGTTGCTCCTTTATTCTGTCAGAACTTTTGTTTGCTGCAGTTGTGCTCAGTGTGCTCTTTAGAACTTTATTCAGTGTTTCACTCTCTTGATTAATATTTTGGTTTGTTTTTTTGGTTTTGTTTTGCTGTTTTCCTCATTTCCTCTCTTGAGGAATTGCTTGTTCATGGTGACATACTGTTTGACAAGGATTTCTCTGCAGTGCATGGGGGGGGAGGAGGAATATATGTATTAATGAATGTGAGTGTAAATTTGTGCACTTTCCACTCACCTTGTGTTGTTGACATACCTTTTGTAACAATGATTAGTTCCACTCTTTGGGATCAATGCTTGAAAACATCCAGTCTTCTGTGGAAGTAAGTTTTTCTTGCATTGTGAAGTGTTCTTCTTGATTACAGTGTATTCTGGCAACTTAATGATCTCTTATGATCACACAATTGATTCCCTCAAATGTGAGAGCAGAGCTGCTCTGATGGTAAATGTAACCTATAAACAAAGGTAGATCAAAAGATAGATTACATTATTAACAGTGAAATGGAAGACATGAGTATGACCCATTAATCCAAAAGTAGGTTTTGGTTTTGGGTTTTTTTACTTATAAAAAAAATAGGAAGAGGAAAGACAATCTTTTTATATTCAGGAACAGTATTTATGATAAACTCCTGAATGAGTTTATACAGTGGTCATTGTGTGGGTGTGTTTTTGCAATCCCAAGTTTGTTGCATTTTGGAACCTATAATGCCTGTAAAACTGTTGAAGCTCTTTCTTAGATTCTGTGTGTAATGTATACTTGGTGTCAATGATGTCTGTCTGTGAAGGAGGAATCAATCCTTTGACCAAAAGCCTGAGTTATTACTGCTTCAGTTGAAGAGCCAGATACAGTTACCCAAACACATCATCTTCTGTGGAGTTAATCCAGTGGAATACAGCATTTTCACCAATAATAAAAGCTTCTCAACGAGTGTCTGAAACATGTATAATTCAGTGATTTCGAGCATTATTTCACATTAAGTGAAAACTTCATTGTTATCTATCTTAAAGAGATCTTCAAAGGCATTTAGTGTATGAATTGCATACATGTGCTGGTTTATGAATGGTGCTAATAGCCTTTGAACTTCTGATGCTAAATGCTGTGCTGCACATCTGTTCTTTTGTGATACTTTGTCCCATTTCAGGTCTTTGGTGGTAGAGTTTGCTCCTGAGTGGGTTTATAAAATGCTTTCTAGCAATTTGATTGTTTAAAGACACTTGAATATTCTTTCTGGTTCTGAGACAAGCAGTATGTTTAATGCTTAGAGTATTTATTTAGTCACTCTTAATGAATGCAACACAAGATAAGTGCGGGGTAAATGAAAAGTTAAAGATTTGGGTTCCCTCCAGTGAAATTGCACTTAGATTGCACAATTTTTAATTTACAATCATTTTTGAAGAAATAAGGTGCCCATTAGCTATTTTCTGTGAAGTCTGGGAATGGCAAATGTAATCGACAGTGTTGACAATTTTTTTTGTTTTTGGTTTTTTTTTAACAGTCTGAGCAGTTTAGAGGATTTGTGCTTGGACACAGGTATATTGTGGATGTGTATTTTTGAAGCAGTTTTATGATAAACTCATGAAATATTAGAGTTAATCATGGTTTGAAGATTAGGATGCCTTTTTAAAAAAATTTCAGTTATTTCACAATTTTTAATCGATGCTGTTAAAATTAAAGCATATTTTTAGGGTTACATATTATTGAGTTGTGACTGGTTTTGTAGAAGCACTTATTACTGAGCACCGTAGTAGTAATGATTCAAATCTGTGGTTTACTGTTCACAAATATTGGACTGTTGTGTATTAAGTAGCCAGAGTGTGGGGTAAATGAAAGTTAGGCCCAGCACAAGGGGATATTGTGTTTTCCAGCTGAGTAGAGAGGGGTATTTTCAAATCCTTCTGTTGGAAGTAATGCCAGTATGATGGAACTGAGAAGAACTCGTAACTAAGGCTAAGTTTATTAGGGTTCAACCAAGACATATGGTGGTGTGGCCTCAGACTCCTTAATACCTTCCTCTAATGGATTACGTTTATCCAGTTGAAAATTCGTTTTAAATCACAAAATCTTCAGGGTTATACTTTTGTTGCAGATGGGGAAAAAGGGCCAGTGGAAGAGAGTTTCCTGTATACAGGTGGAAGCTTAGATTCATTCTGCCTTTGTCCTGCTGGGGATCGTTGTAGTGACTTTCAGCTTAAAAGCTGACATTGACTCTGGAATCTGATGCTTAGGGCACTTGGTGTGAGTATGGACAACTCAAATTTAAATCTTTGTTTCAAACTAGGCAACTCCCTAAATCATGGTCTTTCATATAAATGTTAGTATTAGGTGGTTATAGTATTTTTTTGGTGACATAATAGAATTGATTTCTGAGCTGTTGTACTTAACAAGTGCTGTGTCCTTTCAAGCAGGCTCTGTTTTCTAGTTCAGTGGTATAACTGAAAACATGTAAAGGTACATGGAGGAGTGTCACTAAGCTTGGTAGATGCATGCATTTCCACTTGATATTTCTTAATTACTATCTCTGTATCAGATGTCAAATTTGAGAGGTCTTGGCAAACATTATTTTAAAAGAAAGTTTTCTATTCTATTCAGCTCCAGGAGAATGTTAATGAAAACAGTGTGTGGTGACAACCTGCATGATTTTTTGTCCGGCAGCTACAGGATTCTTCAGGATATGTTGCCTATGAAAATTTAGTACGAAGTTTTATTAGAAAACTCTGTTGGGTAGTTCCTGAGCGATGTTTGAGTGTCCTGTCATCGTATGTAGTGTTTAGTGCATATTACAATGTAAATGCACACTAGTAGCTAAAATAATTTGGACTTGTGCTTTCTAGTGCGTAAGTACCAATTTTGAAATCTATGAATGTACCCCCTACACTTATTATTGCTACATAGCACATGTAGGCAGTATAACTTTCCTGGTGTGAGGTATACCAGCTCTTCCATTCAGAAGTGGTGTTGATCATTAGTTGTATGACTTAGCCAGAGGACTGTGTTGTTCTTATTGTTTCATTGCAATTTTTTTGTTTCCAAACTGCTACATGAAGTAGGAAAGGCGAGGAATAAGGCTGGGAGTTCGCGGGTTTTAGCAGAGGAGAGCTACAGCTCTTGATGATGATTCTGTAGCACTTCTTAAAGTGTTCTCTGAAACATTTTTCTGTGCAAGGTTGTATTCGTGCATGTTTGGTTATGTTCCAGTGTTGCTCACTTTTATATTTCAGTAGCATTGTGTGAGCATAACTAAGCTGCCACAAGAACAGTATGTAGGAACTTCATATGTGGAGGAGGTGCCTCTATGTGAGATTTTGGTGGTGTGATGGAAAAACCATTGTGGCATTCTTCCTGGTATACTGGCCATGTCAGCTTTAGAGGTACCAGCATTCTGAAACTCTTTAAAAAAATCTATCAATATTTTAAAGCAGGCCTCTTTCCTTTAAAATGAGGCTTTTTAATCCTTTGTGTCTTTATGTACCTTTACCAATTTCGTATCTCCTCTGGTGCTGAAAACTCCAAGCTTCCCACTCTATTACTAATTTTTTTTACACCTACTTTTGAACAGTTTCTGACCTATGTTCCTCTCCATTGTTCTAAAATAAATCTTGCTTTCCTTATATTTTTGGGCTAAGTTACTAACAGCATATATTTCTGAAAACTGAAACACATATGCTGCTCGAACACTTGTGGAAATACATTTTAGTCTGTGCATGTTTAGAAGAGCAGTTGGTAGTTTTTAATAATTTATTACAGCTGCTCTTCTGTATTACCTTGTATTCAAACAGCGGCATGGGAAATAATTGTATTTAGTCTGAAGCAAAATACTTTTGGCTATACATATTTGTTGTGTTAGTTTTTGTAGACATTTTCTTGTATGTATTATGTTCTGTGTTTAATACACTTTTTTTTTCCCCCCAAGCTTTTTATTCATTGCTTCACTGAAGTCAGTGTAACATTTCCAAAGACTTATGTCCAGCTCAGGAGATCTTTGCATAAATAACTTTTTTTTTTTTGTTTGTTTCAAATTGTATTCCTAAAGATGTTTACTCAATGAAATCAAAGCTAGCAATTTACTTCATATGATATCTTACTAATGTCTGTCGGAATAGCTGTAGTCTCCTAGATAAAACTGGTTTACATTTAATAAATGATAAATTGATCAAGTGAGCTGTTGAAATGTTATCAAGTGTGATGCTCTTATGATCTCAGTTCTGATGTTCTCAATGTAGTTAAAGATTTGCTAGAATAAAATCAGTCGTCTTACGTTTTTACTGTGTGGTGAAATATTCATTAGCACTAAAACAACTGCTAAATTAAGATACTGCAATTCTACTTGAAACTGAATTACTATGGCAAAAATAAGAAAAAAGGTATTCTTATTATTCTCAGGTGAAAATCAGCCATTTGAATTACCTATGAAAAAATGTACTGCTACTGTAAAAATACCCCAAGACAACATGCGTGATTTGGAATGATGAAATCGTATACAAAATTCATCATAATCTCCAGAGTCTTCAGATTATTAAATGTTTTCAGGGACTAGAGAGACAGCATTTGGTTTGCCAGTGGCTTATAATTTGTTTTGATTTCCGTAGAATAAATGGTTTTCTGTACATTCATGCACATCTGTGTTTTTAAGTGTACCTTGCTGTGTTCAGAGAAGTAATGGAGGGACATGTGTTTCATCCTAAGGGTGATCTCAAAATTAATGCAAACTTATTCACAAATTTTTCATCAAAATGCAATTGTTAATTAACAATGTTGGTTGAAAATTACAAAGTTTTCTGGTTTTATTTGAGAACACTATGGTATTGAATTTAGAGAAAATCCTTGTCTCATAGTTGATAAGTGTTCTTGATATAGTGGTAGCTAGTTGTTGGGTTTTTTTCTGCCATCTGCAAAAATTACACTTTCTCCATTTATCACTGATTCACTTACACTACATTTCATAATCTTTTCTGTAGTTCTGTGCTATTTATGAAATATTATTGTTCATTTTTTCGATGATAATTGGCTTCAGGAAGAATTATTTTAAAGTTAGCTACTGTCTCCTGTTCTCCATCTATCTGACTGTAGCATTTGATGATAGTAATTCATTGTGGTATGTTTCTAATTTTTTTCTCTATTTTGCTGTGGTTTTTTTATGGTGATAGTTCGCTTCTTTCACTCCAGTCTCTAGATAATTTTCAGCTTGTGCTGTTCACCTTTCATTTAATTTGTGTTAATTTTCACTTGTAAACTTAGCTACCTTAGCCATACTTCCACTGTCTGCTCTTCTGTCTCCTCTCTTCTGGATTATACTGAAGATGTAATAGATGTGATTTTGAAATGATACCCAAGGTAGATAAGTTGTAGACCGCAATTGTGGCTTTTTAAAGAAAGTTAATCTTAATTGTTGTCACCCAACTCTGCATAATGTGTGTATCTGCTTTTTTTCTTCATTGCTTTGCACTGCTTATTCTTGCTTCCTGTTTCATGGCGCAGTAATCATGTGAAAAGAAATTGGCCAAAACTGATCATACATTTCTTGAGAAATGCATGAGGATTATCAGCTTCCATCATTCTGTGCTACTTATGTCCCTGAAAAGATGAGGACCTAGATTAAATTAGGTATTATTATTTACTGTAACTTCTGATACGCTGTAGAAATTTTGCAAGAATAAAGTCTTACAAGAGCACACATTCTTGTTTTTCGTTCTTGAGGCCTAAGTCTTTTGATTCATAAGCATGTTTGTTGCCAGCACCCTGGCAATTTTAACACTGTTATTGAATCCATTTTACTGCATAGTCCACATTTGAAATGCAAGATGAGTAAACCTGTGTTGTGAGAAATTTTATATAGCAGAATATGAGCTTTACAAATATGGTAAGCATATAAAGCTGTAGTGAGAATTAATATTGAGTAAGAAAGTAAGGAAACTTAAAGAGTATTGTACCATCCTTGCATAGTATATGAGCCCTGCACGGAGGACCTGCTAATCATTAATTGAGGATGAATATTATAATTTTTTCTGAACAAGTAGATAAGGTATTAAGTTACCTTGTGTCTTTCCAGCCAGTCATTGCCAGGAGAGAATAGTTTATCTTCTGAAGAAATCAGACTAGTCCTTTTTTCCCCCTCCTTTCTTAGCTTTAAAGAAACATGTTCATACTTTGTTACTGCAGCGCAGGAGCTAAAACTGAATCAGGAGGTTTTCTTGATGGTAGCTGTTGTCAGTAGAAAATCACACTTGCATTTTGATGAATTGTGGCAAGGGGGAAGGTATGGAAGATAAGCCTTTCAGAACCCAGTGCATGATTTACCTTACGCTTTTGTGGCCTGTAGACACCCCTCAATGTGACTGGCAGTAGTTAGCTATATCATTGCTTTGTTGTCCAGCACTGTCTATGTAATTACATTATTTTCCAGAAGGGTAAAATATCCCTTAAGAGCTAATTAATGCTTCATTTCTAAGTGCTAGTATATTACGTATTTCATCTGTGAAGACTTTTTACTGGTGTTGCTCCAAATTTCTTTTTCATTTGGAATTTTTTTCATATTTCTAGTTCTCATTACCTGCTCACAAAGCCCATCCTTTCAAGTTAACTGCTTTTTAGAGAAACAAGAAAACAGAAGCAGGAACTGTTTGTTCCCCCTGCCCCAATAAAAAGCTTATCTAACATATACAGCTATGTTTTCTATTGTGAATCTTATGGTTCTACGAGTGGTAGACTTTGAATTTATCATTTTTCATTAAATAGTCTGCATGAAAATACTGCCTTCAGTGGTTTATTTATTCAGTAAAACTCGAGTAACTTCTTTCACTGGACCTTTCACCGTCCAACTGTTGCCATGCTAATAATTTATGTTACTGTTTTCTTCTTGCTTGCTGTGATTGTCAGTGTTATTTTCCGTGTTTTAAGGAAAAATTTGTTTACTCACTGCAGTCCTCAATTTTCATATCATGAATATATTGAAGAGTTAGTAAGTAACTTTTTGTAGTATTGGACCATTTATTTTTCCTAGTGTCATCTTAGTCAGTCAAGCTTGTCAAGATTAAGAAAAGACATCATTATGTCATCTTTATAAACTATTCAGAAAAGCTGTATTGATTTTTTTATTTTTAGTACAATTATTTAGCAGTAATTTGATTTTGTATTATAAAGTACAAATAATTGCATTATCACTGCAGCCTGTGGTAATGATTTTTCTTCATTTTACTTCTTTGTTATTTGAAGTAGACACAATGTCATCCTTTTTTCTGAAGCAGAGCTTTACTACATGTTAGTGACTTCTACAAACAATAGTTAGAACACTGGGTTTATCTGTCAGGTTTTTTTTTGTTATATTCCAAAATTTGGGGTCTTCCATTTGTTAAAGATGACAGTGTTAATAATAGCAAAAGCTAGCATTTGTTTTTGTTTGGTTTGAGTTCTTTGGTGGGAGGTGGGTGGGTGAGAACGTTCTCAACAGAAAGAAGTATTCCAGTTCCTTTCAGTCTGGAATAATTAGTGAACATGCAGGGACTTGGTAGTGCATTTTAAAGATGATGATTGAATTATTTTTTCCTTTTGTGAATGCAGAAGAATGTTTTGCCCAGTTGACGAATAAACTAAGCCTTTTTCTTCACTGCACTGTATCTAAATATATCCCAAGAACTGGTGGTTGAATTTGTGAAATGGGGTTGTCCCCAGTCACAAACTATGATGTCATAAGTGGGATTTGTAACTATCATGTTAGCAGTGTTGACAATGGTGTATTACTTCAATTTGCTTTTAATAAAGGAGGTGGCAAAAAACTAAGAATTATTAGTTTTTCCTATCTTATAAACCCCTTTTATTCTTTCATCTGTGTCTGTATTTGTTTCATGCTTCTGCTCTAGTTATCACACTGCAAAGCATTTATAGGTGATTATTTTACCAAGTTCCTAAATTCTTAAGGATTCCCTTTTATCTCCATGAAGCCTCCAACAAAAGGAAGGAAGTGTATGATGTTCTGTAGGAATCTTCCTTTTCATTTCAGGGTCTTCTTGTTATTAATTTGTCAATACTAACAATTATCAAAGCTGGCTCCATTGAGTGCACCTAAAAATCTATACAAAGTGGCAAAATAATGATGCTTAAAATCTTGAGAGGTTTTAAACTGCCGTAAGATTCTTCGTATCACAGGGTGATTTAAATTGATTGCAAAAGGGTTGCCATAGGTGGCCTTTGCAGTCTCAGATCTACTGGGATCATGATTATTCCTGCAGAGAAACTGCATACAGATACATGTAGTTATGACCTTCCTCTTCAGAATGCTTTGCATTTTCTTGTTCAACTGTGAGAAGAATTCTTATCTATACAGAAAGATATTTGCTCCTTCTTAAAGATGTTTATGGAGAGGGGTTTGATGGGGAAGAAAGTTTCTTCAACAATCCTAAAGTTGGATAAATCATTTTGTTTTGATATACATGCTCAGGCTACTAGATAGAGCAAGAGCTATATACTGACCAGTCTGCCCATTTACTGTCTCATCATTGAGAAAGTAAAACTTGCTCCTAGTTTCTGTTTCATTTTGTTAGAATGTGCTAGAAGAATTTTTAAAACTCATGAAACAACCTTCACAATTTTAATTTACTAATGTTTTCCTAATAATGTTGCAAATGGGTTAAAGATAACTGAGAGGATGTACCTGATGTAGCTGAAATGCTTTTGCAGAAAAAGTTAACTGTTATTTAAAGAGGAAGTTCTCTTTTGCAGCTGCGGTGCATTAGTATTGCCAATTACTGATACTAGGAATATGGCTTATACCAGTATCTACGATGTGTATTCTAAGGCAAAGAGAAAATCTGCCATGTTGAGAATTGATCTGAGTTGTGTGAAAGGCCTGGGCACAGTTTTTTGTATCCCTACGGCATGTAGTGCTTCCAGCAGTGGCAATACATCTTTTAATGAGGATTTACTAAAAAGGGACTGAGGAAGTGTTAAGGGTCCTTGGATGATGCCTAGCTGCTTATATGTGTATGATATATAATTTCCTTGGACATCTGTATAGGAAAGTTCTGTTACATTTGTTCATGAAGTCAAGTCCCTTTTAAATACATACAGCCATCTACCTCAGGAAATAAACTACACAAACTTCCTCTCCGAGAGTTTTTTAAGTTATGTGTTGTGGTAACAGTTACACGCTCTGAGCAGTGACTGAATTGTAGAAGACAGAATATTAATATAAGGGAATGTCATAGTGTGAATATTCTCTTCAGCATCTGCAGCAGCTATTGCATTTCTTTAGAAAATGGAAGACCTATCTGCAAACTAACCTGTGATGGTACCATTAGGGGCACCAGTAACAATTGTTACAGTTTGTGCAGGTTGAGAGATGAGACCAAAAAGGGGGGAGAGGAAGCAAGGCACGAACCTCAAGACTGTGCATTAAAACATTTGCAGTGGGAGTAGGTTCAACTGATAAGCCTGAATCCCCATTCCTAACAGGATTCTGCTCAAAAAGCTTGATCATTTGAATTATAAACACCTCATAGCTAAACACTGGAGTCGTCCTCCTAACTCTTGGCTACATCACTTACTGCAACCTGTAGTCTGCACATAGCACTACTAGTCCAAACAGGATTTATCTGCATAACTACAGTTGCCCCAATAAATGAAAATAACTAGACAGTCACCAACCCAGTCCTCTGCCTAGACCCTAGGCAGCCTCACAGCCAGCCCACTCATTAGATCCTTCATCATCCCAACAATCCCTCTTCCTCACCCCCCCCAGTAACCATACCAACACTTGCAAAAACTGCAGCTGTCATTACAGTTCTAGACATCATCCTAGCCCTAGAACTTACAGACATAACACAAGCCCGTAATCAACCAAAACAAAACCCTCTCATAAACTTCCCAACTTCCAGCTTCCTATCACACCTCCTCAGCTCTGTAAGCCTACTAAACAATGAAGAACTCATCTCCCACTTATTTGTTCTATCCTGATATAAAAAAACAGACCCTGAAGGACTTACTGACCTTCAACTTAGAGCAACCAAAATTACCTTCCACACTGGATTTGTCACATAGTGATTTTAAGAAACTCACTCTAAGCTTGTGTCTCATTTCAGGGTTCATATTCTTTAGGACTGAGAGTTGGGTGACTCCTACAGGCATTTAAAGGAGTAGTAACTTTGATTAGCCATCAACAGAATTCTAGTACCTCCTTTGTGAAGGTGAAACTTGCAGTGTGAATGAAAAATTCTGCATCAGTTTTCCAATGCTATGGCAAATGCACGTCTCAATAACTTCAGAAAATAGCCAAATACTTAGACTTTAAAATACATAATTTAAATTATTTTATTAAATTATTTTAATTCTACCCATACAGCTAATACATTTAATATAGATACTTCTCACTTCTCTGTTTTATGGCAGCATAGCTTTGTTTTCATCCATTAGAGTTTTGTTTCTGAGAACAGACATAGGCTAAGGCTGTTCTGGACTTTGGAAGTAAGTGAAAGCTATGTAATACATCTCAAGCCTGGGATACAAACTGAGGCCGACTCATCTAGTTGCATGTGTGTTTTTGTGTCCATTTGGTCCTGCAAATCCTATCTTATTATGGCATACCATTAAAAAAAAAGCTACCTTAAAACTAGGACAGCAAGGTAGAAATGACAGACAACAGATTATATAAGTACTTTGGATTCTTCACAGGTGTTTTAAAAATATTTCTTTGTTTCCTCATTTTGATAATTAATACAAGTGTACACAAAGTAAATTAAAAATATGTGCAAAACTGCTAATTTATTATTCAGACTGTCTTTTTGCCTCCTTTTGAATTTCCAGTTTTAAAATGGCTTAGGGAAGCTTGTAATTTCAAAGTCTGTCATCACTGTAGTATATCAATATCAAACAGTTAATAATTGCAACCAAATATGTACTGTAGGCCATGAGTTTGTGAAAGCTGAGGGTTAACCAGCCTGAATTTGTCTGATGCCTGTCAAGCTTTTGAGAGCTGTGAAATCTTCTGCTGATACAAAAGACCTTCTCTCCCATTTAAGTTTATTCCTATCTCATTTTAATGGCTAGTATGTTCAAAATAGAAGCAAACTAGAAGTACCAAAAGCTGGGAAACTGATTTTATTTATTCCAAAGATGAAGTAGAGTCATGAGAGAAGAACGTAGTAGCTAAAAACATCATGGTGAAAACATCGTTGTGCTAAATGGAATCTTTAAGTTCAGTGCATTAAAAATGTGTATTTGCAGTACAGAGCATACTGAGATTGTGTTTGCAACTTAGAAAGTTCCTGGGCATCTTTTCTTAAAGTAAAACTCTTTTCTAACTGGTTATATGTTTTTAGGTTTAGTCTGCAGTAGCTGTATGCTAAATGGAAGGTAGCATAGTGCATTTTTATGATGTGATAGAGGAATGTGAGAAACAAATTTTGGGAAATGAATGCTGTGATACATAAAAATAATATAAATTGCTTAAGCAAGCGTGTTGAGATATTTTATCTTCAATTTAGCAAAAGCTAGTGGAATAAACTGGTAGAATGAAATGCGACTCCTGTAGGAAAAAAACACTGAGTGAGATCATTGCTTGCATATTGGAAAGAAAAAATAAAATCACTCCTTTTGCATTTTGTTGATTTTTAAGTTAAAAATTGTCGTGTATCTTTGAGGTTTGTTTTGTGCTTGAGAAATTGAATTCTTTGGGAGCCCGCAGATAAACCAGAGGAAACTATTGTTCATTCTCTGTCCATTTGCATTAGAATCAGTGAACTTTTAAATCTGTTCTGTCTTAATTACTTTTTAAAATTCTTTTAAAGTAATGCTAACTGATTATTGAGAGTGTGTGTAGCTTTTTGCCTTTGAGGTTAATAAGAACCTTTGTAATTTTTCAGAAAATGTACAGAAAATGTATTTTTTGCTTTAGTTAAATACAGAAATTTGAAAACCTTGTATTTCTTTTTCCCAGGCTGTTCGCTGCTATGAATCGCTAATTTTGAAAGCTGAAGGAAAGGTCGAGTCTGATTTCTTTTGTCAGTTAGGTCACTTCAACCTCTTATTGGAAGATTATCCAAAAGGTAAGGTTTTTATAGTACTTTCAATAAATGTCATTGGGGAATTTTTGTTTGATGTGAAAATGAAAACTATTTCTCTAACTCACTGTTTTCTTGGTTTGTGCTGTATTTCAAAGCCCATAAGAGAGTAAGACTGATAATTTCTTTAGCAAAAACAAGTTGATTTTTTTTTTCCATTTTGAAAACACTCCAAGTTTCTTTATCATATACAGAAGTACTACATGGCCTACTTAATTTTTCTGGCTTGTTATCAGATGACCATACTAGCGGTTGAACTCTACATGTCTCTTAAGGTTTCCTACTGGGGTGGGAGACTCAGGTGCATAGTGTGAGAGCCCATGTGACTGCTTTATTTTGTGTTTACAATCTCAGCAGGTAAGACTAGGCAGAAAGTGTTAATTCAGAGGTAAAAATCTGCACTTGAAGTGTGTTTTAAGTGGAAGAATGGATATAGGAGCTTGGCGTTATTTAGGTCTCTGTTTCATCGGATTTTGAAATTATTTTATTGGGTTTTGGCATCATTGCAGCCAGAGAACAGCCTTATGGACACTGGTCTTTTGTTGCTTGTGTGTCAGTAGAGGGTTTTTTTGGTAGTGGTGTGGATTCTCAGAGGTGCTCTGTTGTGTTGCTGCTTTAGACTTAGAGCTAGGTCTTCAGATTGTTCTTTTTCTACTTCACATAGTGCTGTCAGGCCCCATGACACTGGGAGTTTTGGGTGGATAGAGAAGCTTTTTGCATCTTGCTTTACTTACCTAGTTGGAACAAGTCAGAATATTTCTTTTTCTTGGGATGTTTTTTTTTTTTAAAATTGTTGTTGCATTTATCTTTAATGTGAAAATGTCAACTCCCACCCCTTTTTCTAAATGCACAAAAATACTGGTTTACAATTACCTTGGGATGTAGGAACAAGGAAATTACTTGTATGTGACAGTAGTTTAAAAGCATTGCTTTGTGAATGATTCAGGCTAGCTGTGGGCCATTATGTAACAGTGTGTATATGTTCAGTTGTTCACCATATCTGACATAAACCATTGATTTAAGGTTCCTGAATACCTGTCTCACCTTCATTTCATAGATGACCAATGTTTAGATTTGATATTATTTGGAAGTAATTTGCAGTTAGCTAAATTCAGGTTGTAAATTCACAAGGCTTTGAGTGGTTGAGGCATCTATCTCTTTGTGTTGATTGTGTGGGGAACTGTGGAACCTTACTACTTACAGCTTTTATCTACATCCTATCCAACTAGTCTAATATAACCACTAATATTTCCAGTTCTAGAGACGTGGGAATACCTGAAGGGAATGTGGCAATATGCTGGCTGTAGAATAGTCTGATTCCATGATTTTATTTTATGGAAATTCACAGCCACCCCCTCTGGAAACAGTTTACATTGCTGTTTCTGATTACCCTAATACAATTAGGTATGATATGAGTACAGTGTGGCTTATTTGGTATACTTTACTTAACAGAGACAGTGCAGGAGTGTGGGTTGAACTGTATTAGCTTTGCTGTTGAGTTGATAACAGTTAAGAGTGACAGGACTAGGTGTTGCTATAAATCAGAAAAGGGGTTTACAGATGGAGAGTCTACTTTTTACCGTGCATACAGTTTTAAGAACAAGCATCTTAAAAACAAATGATGGTTGAAAGTACTGAAATTGTAATCAGATACGGACGGAACCATATGGGAAGAAACACAAAGTACTTTAATTCAAGTTAACACCTGCATATTTTCTTAAATGCCTATTTAAAGTTACATGTCAATCATGTATCAAGTAAGTTTCAAGAAGTGAAAAAACTTTTAGTAATGAAATATTTTAAAAGGTGTGTATCTGTATTTTGAAAGAAATGCAGTAGAAGTGAAAATAATACTGAAACTGTTTAATTGATGGGAGAAGGAAAGTTACAAGTTTTTTTAATTAGATGACTGTCATGTGTTCTGGTTCACAACAGCTGCTTAACTCCAATACCAAAGACTGTAAAAGTATTATCCACAATGCAGAAAGTTGTAGTTGTTCATTTAATGAATTTACAACTGTTACTTGAAGGAAGTAGAATGCTGATATGTTTAAATTATAAATTGGAAGTAAAAATAAATTTTATTTCATTACATAAATGCTGTTGCTTCAATTATCATATATTCTAATTGCTATTACAGTCAAATTTTAAATGCATGGGAACTGAAAAGTAAAGAGGGTTCAGAAAGATATTAATCTCGCCAATGTATATTTTATTTAATTTTTAAATCCTGAACTTCAAGAATTATAGAGGTGGAATGAACCTTCAAAAGTCACGTAGTTCAACCCCCCTGCAGTGAGAGGGGACATCCTTTACTAGATTAGGTTGCTCAGAGCCTCATCAAGCCTGCCCTTGAATGTCTTCAGGAATGGGGCCTCTACCACCTCTCTGGGCAGCCTGTTATACTGGCTCACCACCATCATGGTGAAGATCTCCTTCTTAATGTCTATTCTAAACCTACTCTGCTATAGTTTAAACTATTGCCCCTTGTCCTATCTCTGCATGCTTTGACAAATGGTCTCTACCTAGCTTTCCTATAGTCCTTCTTCAGGTACTGGTAGGCTGCTATGAGGTCTCCCTGGAGCTGCTTTTTTGCAGTCCGAACAGCCCCAATTCTCTCAGCCTGTCCTTGTAGCAGAGGTGCTCAAGCCCCGTGATAATTCTCATGGCCCTTTTCTGGACCCTCTCCAAACAGATCCATGTCCTTCTTGTGCTGCGGGCATCAGAGCTGGACACATTACTCCAGGTGGGGGGTCTTACACTTTAAAATGCTGAAGCAGGATGATCTTCAGAGCTATAAATCTTATCTAGTCTGAAGTTATTTTTGGACAAATTTGTGGAGAAATGGATGCTTTTAACAAATTAGATAGAATTAAAATACCACAAGATAGTAGCATTACTAATGCTGAACTACCTTTTTTGTTTTCCCTTGGAAGTCTATTACTTATTAAATATCCGTAATAAATGTGTATACTGTCTTATGTAATGTGGAAAGATGTGTCTTACAGTGTTTTTTATTTAAAAGCATTTGTGCAAAGCAGAACAAAGTTTTCCGTTGGTTGCGGAAGCAGAACCTGTGATCAAGATGAAGCAATGCTTGGTTGATACAATCCTATTAGTTTCATGTCTATGGTTTCTTCTGTTTTGATCCTTCTCTTTTTCTTACAGATATGTTGACAAATGTGGTTCATTCAGTTGGGTGTATTTGTTATGTGTTTGTGTTAGTGTTTTTATGTAGCTAATGCCTTCTTCAAAAGGTAGGAAAAAAGACTGTGGGTAATTTCTTTATATAAATTAGGATTGTATTCTGGAAAATAGGGACTTTGAAAGAGCTTCATGGCAGGTTACTGCATATCATTACTGGAATTAGCCAGGCAAATACTTCTCTTGCTGCATGTCAGCAGGGAATATCAGCTGCCTTTGAATGTGGAGTACGTGGATAGCTGCCTTGCTGAAGCCTAAATACGTATAGCATGTATATTTATATTTTTAAATTAAACCTGCTGAAGGTTGTAACAATTTCTCCTGTCACTTGTAGGCACTGAAATCCTAGTTTAGTATGCCTTTTTTCATAAAATAGAAATACTTGTCTCCAACAGAAGTTCTGAGTTTACATCAGAAATTACTGGTTAAGGTTTTTTTTTTCCCTCTGCATTATATGTGCAGTTAGACTACAGTGTCACAGTGTTTTTTACTAGCCTTAAAAATCTCTGAAGCTGGTCTCTAGCTTGTAGTTTTCTCAAAATGCAGAATGTTTGAATTTCTGTTGTTAGCTAAAGGGTTTTCTCTACAGCCAGGAAATCAAGTTGTCTTGTTAACTGCACTTTCCTAAATTGCACTCTGCTACTCTTAGAAGAAGGTCCTAGGCAAAGTATCAGTCTTTCTGGAGATTTGAAATACTGCAAGCCACTGAGGTGTATTCAGATGATTATAACCAAGGCAGATTTGTTCAGCTGAGCAAGCATGTTCAAGGCCCAGCTTTCATTGTCTTGGTCATTAGTGGTTAGAATTTGGCTTCAGGATTTCCCAAAATGAGAACCTTACAGTGAAAAACTATTCTCTTTCCTCAGTAGCATTTTCTTAACTCTAATCGGATGTTTTCCTTTTTTTTTTTTTTTTTTTAAATTTTTTTTTTAAACTGTGGCAGCTATTTCCCAGCTGTTTGATTGTTTCAGAGGTTTCCAAACTGGTTGTTCCCTGGATGTGTCTTTAGTGGCACCCCCCTGCCCGCTTGTTGCTGCTCTCTGCTTTGTGCTGGCGCAGCTGAGTGTGCAGCTGTGTGGGGAACTGATCCAACTGAAAAATAACCTAGCAGAAAAAAGTGACGCAATTGCCCCAGAATGTGAAACCTCAGCCTCAGATCTTGCCAGAGGAGGTTGATAACTTGTCATATGCAGGCTCTTGGACTCTGTCAGCATTGTGAATCCAGCTAGGAATCCATTGTGTATACCTGTGAACTTTATTTGCTACTGCTAGGAATAGGACTTAAGCAGGAAACTTACTCAGTAGTGGGAGATACTTTTTTTTCCATGACTCTAGTTTCCATAAGGAATACAAAATGCTGACAGTGATCTTTAAGTTTTAGGTTCTAGTTGAATGGTCTTTAATGAGCTAGTGGACTCTGACATCATCTGCATTTTTCTGAAGGTGTCATGTATATTGACTGTGTTCCGGTCTATGTTTTGGAGGACAGCTATCAGATGCACAGGTGGAGACATACTTCAACATTTGTCTCAAGTGGTCAGCACATTTTTTTATGTACTTTGTCAGAGCAGTTGTAATAATCATAACCTTGGTTGGAAAGGACCTTTCAGATCATTAGGTCTACCTGTTGACCTAACTTTAACAATCTCAAAACTGTAACTCTACGCTCTGTGTCTTCCCATCTCTTAAATACCACCAGGGTGGTACCTCAGCACTCCCCTGGGAAGCCTATATCATGAGGCCTCCTCAGTTTCAAAATCCAGAACAACTGACAGTGATCCCAACATAATAGCTGAAAAAGGGGTCATTATGTCATCTAGTCCTGTTTCAGGGGATCCATGGATGCTATTAGGGCTCAACTTGTTTCTCACCCTGTATTTTCATTTCTTCTCCAGTGAATCGAAGTGGCAGGACTTTGCCCTCAAGGGCTGCCAGGTGTCTGCTTGAATCAGTTTAACAATAAATTTTATCTCTATCAATGCATCAAAAAGAAAGCAGCATTCTGGAACAATGAAACAAAAGCAGGGGATGAAACTGTCCAACCCAGAGAAAATAATAAATGATGAAGATGTCATGTTGCTGTGTCCACTCCTCTCTTTTTCAGCTGTGGGAAGATGTGAGCATGTTTACCATTGTCGATGCCTGGGATCTGCAATTTTTAATAAACTATAATGGTTCCTTTCAAATTGCAAAGGCTTTTACATTTAAATTGCATTGGCCAACGAAGTGAATTAGTGCCTATATAGGTATAAAATAATACTGATTTTATTTGTAGATACTGTCTGCATTGTCAAAAGCACTAACATAAAAATACTGTAAGTGTTGTTACTTAGTCCAGGGGCATATTTTAGCAATTGTTAAGTTAAAATTAAAATGAAACTGAAAAAAGATGCAGAGTCATTACTGAGGTCAGCATTTAGCAAGATCAGCCTAAACTCAAAATCTAAATAATTTTTGATTGTTCTTGTGTAAAGTTGTTCTGTTGTAAGAGCAGCTCCCAGTTTTGACACTGTATGTGCGTTGATTTATACTTTCTGTTCCTGGTATGGAGAGATTTTTCTTTATACTGGTTAATGTCATAGTCTTTTTGGACTTTGAAGGAAAATGTCTTTAGGAAGCAATCTAATGGGCTGTGTTCTGAGATACAGACTACAAGTAAAACATCAGAAATTTAACCAGCATACATAAAATTGTACTGGTTGCTGCAGGATTACCAGTGGGCTGTCTTTTACATATGTGTCCTGAAGAACTGGAATGGATTTTTAGTACAGCAACCTGAATGCGTTAAGGAGGAGATGTCTGTTTCAAAGAAGTTTGATTTTTTAGATTTAGGGTCATTTGATTGGTTGGCATGTAATTGTTAGTACCTGGGAGAAATTGAGTTCCTTCTATTTAGAGCTGTTTATTTAATCTTCAGTATGCTGTTAGATTTCAGGTGGTTTAATTTTGAGAAGTTCAAACCATTATGTGACATTCCTGTAGAAAGAAGAACGTTGTCTTGAGCTTATATTAAAATGTTCTTACATAAGCAGTGTGTGAGGGGTGGGAGTTGTAAGATTATTATTATAGAATATACCAGGACCTTGGTATTTTTGTCTGGTTGTTAAAAAATTTTCTTTTTGGGAAGAGTTCTAAATAAACTATTGATTGTTAAAAGTAGCTTTGTGGAACTACACTTTTGTGGAAAATACTCTTTGAAGGATTTTTGAGCTTCATGTGATCTCACTGTAATTCCTTCACTGATATTCTCAACAATTGAGGACCTTTCATAGAGTTCATTGTCTAAAGGATGTCTGTGATAGCAAACTCCTTGTCAAACTTGTGCTGCCTTACACTTTTAATCCTTCTTAGTCTCCTATGCAGCTGAGTTGAACATGGTCATGGGACAGTAGGTTTCTCACTGCTTTGCTGCTGCATTTCCAAATTAGTAGGATGTGTAGGGTAAAATTACTTTGGGGGCTATTTGGTGATTTTTTCTTTTCTTTCTTGTATTGCCTTTGTGTGCCTGCTTTCATTCTATGTTAAAAGGAAGACAAGCCGTAGGCTTCTTCGGTACTTTCAGCACAGATCTCTGAAGAAAATTAAGAACAACCTCTTTCCTGAGGCCTTGGAGGAGAAGACCTGAGCTGAATTTGCTGCTCTAGATTCCACAGCATTGTTTCTTTTGGTCGTTACAGAATTGTAGAATAATTTTGATGGGAAGAGTTCTTTAAGGTTATTGAGTCCAACATAGCTTAACACTGCCAAGTCCACTACTAAGCCATGTCCCTAAGCACCACATCTACACTTCTTTTAAACATTCCAGGAATGGTGACTCAGCCACTTTCCTGGGCAGTTTGATAACCCTTTTAGTGAAGAAATTTTTCATTATATCTAATCTAAACCTTCCATGCACAACTTGAGGCTGTATCTTCCTATCTTACTGCTTATTAGTTGGGTAAACTGACTGATACCCACCACACTACAACATTCTTTTGGGTAGTTGTATGGAGTGGTAAAGGCTCCCCTGAGTCTCCCATTTTCCCAGCTGCTCCTTGTAAAACTTGTGCTTCATCATCTTTGTGTTTCTTCTTTGGACACACTCCAGCACTTCAATGTCATTTTGGTAGTGAGTGGCCCAAAACTGAACACACTATTCATACTGTAGCCTCACCAGTGCTAAGTACAGGGAGATGGTCACTTCCCTAGTCCTACTGGACACAGTATTCCTTAGGCTGGGCAGGACAATGTTGGCACACCTGGCCATGCTGCTGGCTCATACTCAACTGTCTGTCAAACAAACTCCTGGGTCCTTTTCCACTAGGCAGCTCTCCAGTCCTTTTCCCCACAAGCCTGTAGTGCTGCATGGGTTTTTTTATGACTCAGGTACAGGACCCAATGATTGGCCTTGTCGAACCTCCAGCCTGTCTAGAACCCTCTGCAGAGCTTTCCTACCATCAGTACTCCTGCACAACTTCGTGTTGTCTGCAAACTAGCTGAGGATGTGCTGGATTCCCTTGTCCAGATTGTTAACAAACATGTTAAGAGACAGCAGACCCCAGTACTGAGTCCTGAGGAACACCACTTCTGATGGGCCGCCAACTGGCTTGAAGTGCATTCAGCATGACTCTTTGAGCCTGGCTGTGCTGCCAGTTTTTTACCATACAAAGAGTCAATTCCATTGATTCAGTGTTGGGGAATTTGCTTACCTTGTGATTCTGTATCTTTAATTTTATGGCCCAGCAATGTTCATATTCCTAGGTTAAAATGTGATAGTGTGTAAAACATGAACAGTATAATAACCTACATATATATCTTGGGTGTTTAATGAAAAATTATTTTTCCTGGAATCATTATCAGATTCAAAGGTGCCATTTCTTTTCTTCCCTTCAGCTAATTTTTTATCTTGCTTTTTGTTTTCACATTAGATAAGCATTAAGAAGTTCTAGTACTTAATTTAAATTTCTATTTAAGAGAACAAGTATTGGTTTATGCAGAACTTTGTGGTGCTGTAAGTTATTTCAAAGTTCTGTTTTCAGGAATATGTCATGAAATTAATACTTGCTCATTTTAAACTTCATCAAACTTAAGTAACATTTAGCCTTGCAAGGTGCCACTAGATGGTGTCAGTATCTAGTTCAGATTTTCTGTACTCAAGCTTAAATACTCATAAGTAATGAGTAACTCGTAACTAATGCTCATAAATAAATTACTCAATCTGCCCTGTGTTTGCATCACTTCCAAAGGCCTCTTAAATTTGTAAGTGTCATAAAATAGGTTTGTTAAACCAGATCATAAAAGCCATCCTTTTGTGACAAGCGTGTTTTTTAATTAGATGTGCTATAAAAGACAAGACAATTAAGTGGACCCTAATGTAGTCTGGATGTTTTGCTCTCGGTTTTTAACATATTTATTCAGGTTGTGTATTTATACTTTGGGTGTGAAGAGAGATTGTCTCACATTATTGAAACAATTATGTATTTTATAAAATTTTATTATTTTCTTATGAAATCAAGTAGATTTAAAAAACCCTGAACATCCTGAAACCACGACATGGCAACTATGCAAAATGTAATTTGTATTCTCTACATGAAATCAAGGAATCTTAAGAAGGGATAAAAAAGAAACCGGTGTTATCCCAATCTCGATTCCTTCATCCTAGACATCAGACTCTTGGGGGTCAAATAATAAAGGCTATTGATGTTTAACTACCTGTGGATATTGTAAAGTAGATAGTTCTATGAGCTCTATAAACTTGTCAAGAGTTAGCTCTGCTCAAGGTGGTGCAGGCTTCAAGACAGATTCTGAAGTGAACGTGAGCTGAGGAGATTTCTTACTGTCCTGCAGTTTTAGGTTTTTGTGGGTATATGATGTCTTTTCAGAGATATTTTAAATAAACATTATTCTGTTCTCATCAAGCATGTAGCTGGTGGTAGTTGATACAAGAAAGCACATATGTCTTTGGAGAATACATGTCCACCTCTTCCCAATTACACTGCCATCTTCATCCTCCCTCATTCAGGGCAGGATGGTGGTATTACACTCAGTAGGATGTGGAATCATATGGATTCTGTTAAGCAAATAATGTAAATGGACAAGTTTTGGAGAGAGATTATTAGTAGGAAGTGTGTACACTGATACAGTAAGGATAGAGATAGATAACTCTGAGCATCTTTTTTAGGAGTTCTAAAGTCACTTGTCCAATATAATTTCAGATGTCAATGTGATCTCTCAGCTTTGTGCTTTTAATGAAGCTTTCTGAGGTTGCTTAGATAATTTTACAAATACAGTTGAAGGTGAAGCAAGAGCCATTGTCCTACTCTTGACACTCAGTCCTGCTCTTTTTCATCCTCCATGTTAGTTTTCCAGATGCTCAGGAGTGGTTTGCACACTGAAAAAAGTTCCTATGTATGTGGCCTATAACAGTTCTATGTGCTTAAGAATTTCAGCATCAAACTTACAGATTGTAAAAGCTCACTAATCAGTTCTTAATCAGAAAATTATTTGCAAAATTCTGTAGTGTCAGAGTGATTTTAAAGCACTCATTCCTTTTAAAACATAATGAAATAACTGAAATAGGGTGGTTCAGTTGCATTTGCAAATATGGGACTTTGCCCTATGTTGAAAGAAGGGCCATAGTTCACAAAATCTTTACTGACACAAATTGTCTCTCTTCGGGATGACAAGTCTTGAATAAAAAGTTAAGGTGCAAATAACATTGCAGCCTTTAGTGTGTGAGTTTTGTGGTGTTTTGTTTGTTTTGTTAATATTACTAATGTGATGTATGACCCAAGTGGCTTTTCACTTTTTAATAAACTGGAGAATATAATTCTATAATTGGAATCATAGGCAGTGATAAGTTATAGTCTTTCAAGTAGGGACTTACATGAAATTTTTGTTCAGCAGATTCACTTGCTCTCTCTTTTTCTACTAGTAGTTTAGTTTCATTTTTCAGAAATCTTCCTTAACTAATTTGATTTCTAGCTGCCTCTTATATTTAAGATTCATTTAGGGATATGCTTGATCAGGGGTGTTTCATGTGGGCTCTGGCAAAAAAAATCTCGAGTCCTTTTTTTTTGCTTTGTTTTTGGGTTTCTTTTTCTGTTAGTTCTTCAGTCCTTTTTAGCTGATCTTGAGTGCCTGTGGAACATATGTTCAATCTAGATGTAAAAGGGGCTGTAATAAACTTTCAGAAGTAACTGGCTAACTGTAAGTTGAGCACTTGTTAAATATTGAAATTGTGCATCAGTAAGGTTTGTACATGTCTAATTTCCTGAGGAGGAAAGGAATGATTAGCCCCTGTGTAGGGGATGCCTCCATGATTCATTGTTACACATTCTATGTACAGCACTGAGAATTCCAGCACTTCATCTTCAAGATGTTAAGTAGAGGCATGAATACTGTTACCTGAAAATGAAAGGCTGGATCCTTAGATGAGATTACCAAACCCCAATGTAGGACTTGAGTGCTTAAGATTCTTGAGAACTGTAGTGTTTCCTTCTCCGGAAGAGGAACTTAAAATGAAGGTTTTAACTTCTAATAATGTAAACATAAAATATGCTTCAGCAGTACATGCTTTCCATGTACTAATTTTAAATTGTAGTGTGGGCATGGTGCATTGAAGCAGTTATTTCAGCTGTTCTTCAACTATGGGAAGTTGCAAAATTTTATTGGAGCATGAAACAGTTAAAAAATAAATTATTTGCATTCATTAGCACTGTAAAGTAAACTGGCTCGGTATTATGGATCAAAGATTCCTTTCTTTAGTATAAGAAGTCTCCCCTGTATTAAGTGGAGGTGCAAGAACTTATCTGGGCAAGTTTATTTGTCATCATTGACATTGATGGAGCCTGGCATCCTGTGTCTCTCACCTTTTGTTCCCCTCAACCAAGGGGGTTTCATCAGGCTTGAATGAGTGAATACTGTCAAAAGTTTTCTCTTCCGAGTTTCTCAGACCTTCTTACTGCTATTTCTCTGATTATGTTTGTCTGGAGAATAGGCCTGTGAATGAGGTGTCTAGCTCATGATGCACTTTTCTGCTGTACTTCCACAAGAATTGTTTTGCTTATTAGCAGTAAGACTTTTTTCCTCTCCTTTATTCTTTTCTTTTTCTTTGCCTTTGTAGGTCTTTCAAGGCTTCTCTTTTTTTGTATCATTTTAAACTGTAGACATTCAAGTCCCTATACAGGTAAAAGTCTTGCCAGAGTTGGGTTGATGGTTAGACTCGATCTGAAAGATTTCTTCCAACATAGGTGATTATTAAATTATTTTATGAACTTACTAGTACCTTAACTCCTATAGGGAAGTTTTCAGCTCTCTTGTATAATGGATGTGCACATCTGGGTGCTCATACATGTTTTTGTTAGCTGCACTGAAAAGGTTCAACTTTTATTTTTGCAGTAAAATCCATATTTAATGTTATATTCATGTTTTTATTCTATCCATATACTGTGTGCAATTGACTGCAGCAGTTACTTTTGGAAAAAAAATTATAAAAAGCTCTCAGTTTCCTGAATTTTGCATAATACAGTGCTTTTGACTCAAGTATTTGAAATAACGTGTCAACATTTAAAGTTGAGATAGGTACTGCTGCAGTTAAATTAAAAATTTAAGTGTGGTGCATTGCATAACTGTTTCATTGGGTGTGTGTGTTTCTGTTTGGGAAAGCAAAATCATTCTCATGCTCAAAAGCTAATTATGCCTTTTTACTGTAAGTCATCAATGTTATCTATGAGAAGGGGAATCTAGAAAGCGTATTTGTTATAGGAAAGTATTTTGTGTTATTATGAACATCCTTTATAATTACAGAATGTGACGGAAATATGCTTAGTTGTTCATTGTTAGGTTGCAGTTTGAACAAAATTTTTTAAGGGGATGAAGGAGAAATTGTATTCTTAAGTTGTGAAAGACTTAGCCCAATTAACTAGATTTTAAAGTGATTTTATTTGTCTAAGTTACCTAAAAACATACTGCGTGTTGATAATGGAATGTTAATGATCATTACAGGTGTTTTTTGTTTTTATTGTTTCCTCTTCTGGACATTTAAATAACTCATAGTTTAGAGCATCAAAATTAAAAGCTGTCTTCACAAACACATTCCAGTCATGAGGGACACATTGTGGGCATGATTCAGCATATATCAGATATTTAAAAATACATGGTGTGAGCCTCTATAGACAGATAAGAGCAAAGGTACATTACTAAGAGGAGAAAGTTGTTTGTGCTCTGTCGTTGTGTGTATGCTGTTTTTATTTCACTTAAACTTAAGGACTTTTGCTAAATTATGGAAATGAATATGCAAGAGACATTGATGGATGATAAAATTTACAGATATCATTCATCCTTGATACCTAAAGGAAATGAACTTGCACATAAAATACACACTGTTCTTACCCTGTTTAGGGTTTCTGGTTTCCCAAAGCAGAGGTTGGTTGGTTGGTTGAAAAATACCTATTACGTAAAAAGCATTCATACATCACTTGAAAAATCAAAATCTTGGTCTTACTAAGGTGAATTATTATTTAAAATTATCAATTTTTGGATTATGCCTAGTGCAACATTCTTACCAGAATGTAAAGCCTGTTGGAGGTCAGGTCTGATGTGACCTCCTAGCCGAAGGGGAAGATGAATCAACAAGAATCTTTAGTGGGGAAGTGGGATGCAGGAATGGTAATCTACAGAATTTGTTGCTAATATTAAACAATTTGTTGAGCTAATATTCATTTAAACAGAGCTGTTTTCCAGGTTAGTCTTGGTCTTAGATGTTGAATAAAATGGAAGCTTTTTTTCTGTGTTTCTGTGGCTGCTGAATAAAAGGGCATGTGAAATTGATTTCTTTCTCTATGTCCCTCTGCACCAGTTCTTTAAAAATTACAGGACATCAGGGAGCACGGTAAATGAGCTACATGATTAAATTTTTAAATCTTACAACAGCTTTGTCCAGGGTAAAAATCCCAAAATTTCAAATGATTTCTTTTGTTCTAGGCTTTCTTTAAAATATGGCTTGATTTACATTAGTGAGATTAATAATAAATATACTTTTGAATTGACATTTCCTAAAACAAAATATAATATTGAGGAATGCCTTACCCACAATAGTGTTCTTATTGTGGTAGTTTTACTTTTATTAAACCATTTATCAATTTAATGTTGTATATTCTGTTAAAATTTTCTATCTTTTCTTCAAAGAAAATGCAACAAAATAAATTCAGCGTTCATTTTTTCTTTTTCTACAGCATTATCTGCATACCAGAGGTACTACAGTTTACAATCTGACTACTGGAAGGTCTGTATATATTGCCTTTTTTGTTTTTGAAAAAATACATTGTTATTAATGATTGCATCTTTAAAATTGGTTTTTGGGCTATTACTAGGGTCTTAATAGAAATGTTCACCTGTGTATACAATTTGGTGTAAATCCAAGTGGAAATAAATACGTCATTGAAATGGCAGATCAATTAACTTGACACATTTTAGATTTTATTTGGTTATTATCCATTACTGCAGGTTTTTTTATTTAAGCGTAGATATTTGGATATGTATGAATATTGAGAGAATCATAACCAATTGAAAGCTGCTGTGCAGGCATTGGTTTTTTTATTTCCACAGATGTCAAGTTGTATAAGTTCTTTTCAGTATTTTGGCTAACATTCTTATGCAAGGCAGGCAAAAAGTCATGTCAATAAAGCTGTCTTACATATATGTAGAGGTATTGGGACTTTAAGTGAAAAAAATTAAGTTTCTTCTAGTGATACTGTGAAAAACAGTGTTATTATATTGTGACATAAAATGGTTTGAGGCTTATGATTCAAACAGAACTGCAAGAGGGCACCTAATGCAGTATATGTGTGTGTGGTCTGAAGCAGCTGTCTTCCTTAGAAGTGTGCCTGAGTCCTTGTCTCAGTCTGGAAAGACCACAGTATTATATGTTAACATTGCAGAAAAAACACTTTTTGTTTTCTTTGCATTTTATAGGGACTGTAAGTAAAAAAATACCTTGAGACAAACAATTCTTCCATTTGGATGTGTGGAAAGGGAGAAAGGCAGAATAAATAAAGGATAAACAAATGAAATGAAGCGAGTATAGCATGTGGAAGGGAAGGTCCAATTGGAGGGTCCAAGGAAAGTTATTTCATATTGTAGAGATGCTATTCTGGTAGAAGTTGTATCAGTGCTGATTTTACACCAGGAAATCCTGGATTCGAAGTAGGTTGTTTTGTTTTGTTTTTCATAAGTAATCACTGTAGTTTTAAAAAAAGGCAACAAGAAAAGCATTCATTGATTCTTACTTCTCATATGCTCTTGTAGAGTTAGTTTAAGGTTTGCTGTAAATGAGTGTTTAAATTGATCAATTAATTAAACATCTGTTGTAGTTGTTACTGTTGTTTGTACTCTTCCTATGTTAAGCATTTCAGAGTAGTTTGACTTGAATTATTTTTTCTGGCTTTTGTTCTAATGGCTCATTATTAGAAGTGATAGATGATTAGTAATTTATTTTCTCTCTGTTTTCAGAGAGTTCAGGGTGAAGTATAATTTTTCAAATGCATTTCCATAGGCAAAGTGTTTCAGCTTGGCTCAAAATATTGTCTGCAATTAAAATAAATGCAAACTCTGATTGTTTTGCCAGTCCAGGAGCATGGATGGCAATGAACTGTGTGATCTGTGCGTAGAGAAATCAATTTCTGTTTGTATGGAATGTGCTGATATTCAAAACACACAAGTTTCTTGTGCGTATATTAAGAGTTTTACCATCTGGATATTATTTCAAGCATTGTTTGGCATTGATGAAAGAGCATTTTGACTTCTACAATAAAGAAAAAAAAAACCATTAAAAAACCAGTAATTTTTCTTCAGTTTTGCCTAACCTGGGAAAAACACTGTGCTACTGGATCTGATTGCAAGCTTCCTTATAAATGTATATTCCAAAGTGATTTTTTCTTTAATTTAGAGACTTTTCATTTTCATATAGATGAAAAAGAGCCTGAAAGAGTCCCAAAACATTTATTTGTGAAAAAATTATTTACTGAAACTGATGAAAAACATGGCTAAATCTTGTTTTATCTTAATAATGGATGATTAAGCTAGTCTGGAGTTGGCAGTGGGAATCTGCCTGGATTTGGACTAGAGAAAGCTCTTCCCCTCCTGCCTGCCGAAGTGAGGGGATTTCTTATTTATTAATACCTCGTAAGAAACCATTTAGTCAAGAATATGAAGTTTGTATTATATTTTTATTCATGCTTGCATTCTGTACAGTTGTACTTTGTTATTGCCATTTTTTCAGAGAGATGTAGGTGACAGAAAACAAAGAAGTGCATTTCTGTGTTATTGTTGTGTGATTTTTTAAAAGACATTTTAGAAGTTCTTATAAAGTTAGATTTCATCAGTTAAGTTGTTGGAATTTGTAATGGTAAAAGAAGTGTGAAGAAAGGCTGACATGAGCTATGAGGAGAGCTGTGTGAGAGTACAGAGAAATTGATGGAAAGTGCTGAATCACAGGAATGTTATTATATAAGTCAGGTTGAAGGCAGAAGGGAGTGCTGTTAAAAACTTAGGCAGCATATCTGAAATTATTTACTATGATGCAGTGCGAATTATCTTCTTTGTTGTACAAATAGAAAACTTCTAGAAAAATTGTGGAAGATTTGAGATTGGTATAGTTTACCCTCCTTACATTATATTTTTGATCTCTCTACTCTGTTTTTTCCACTGTTGCATGGAGTTGGTAATTGAGCATTATGTTTATTATATAATATTAATTTTACTACTTGTTTTTATCTTTCATGAAGAAATGCATTTAACTTTTTTTTTCATAGATATTTCTGATGGTCTGAATTTTTTATGAGGTTGTTTTATGTCAGAATGTATTGCATGGGTTGTTTCGTGGTAATACAGTAGGCATTTTTGTTGATCCCATGGAATAAAAAGAGAAAGAGTAAACACTTTAGCAAACATGTTCTGAATATGTGTTACAATAACAGAAGTGAAGTTGAAAGGTTAGGAAGGTGCTGTGTTTTTGCCATTTACCAGGTCAGTACTCCCTCCCTTCTGACAATATACTACTTCCTTTTGGAAGGAATACTGTACAGATAGTTCTGAAGGAGCTGTGTTGCATTATGCCACATGTTGCTAAATAGACTACTTTTTGTAGCAATTTCGTTGTAAAATGTCCTTCAAAATTAGTGAGTCTCTGAAATTTTGGTGGTACCTTAACTCTGCATTTTAAAAAAGCACTGGACTTGAGACCTTATGAAGTAATTACCTTTACTTGGATAGAAGTTGAGATAAGTTCATTGAGTTCTTGCATTCAAGTAGTTTTCTCAGTGTTTCTTCTTCTTTGCCTATGCTAAAATAAATCTCCCTTCTGTGCAATGTACTTCATTCTGATTTCTTTTTAAAACTTCCCAGTGTCAACATGTTGGGGGAGGTGAGGAGGACTGTGGGGGATGAACGGATAGAAAGGGCAGTTCAGGAGAGGGGAAACATCGGCTAAAACTGCAGTTTGTAGATTTTGGTGCTACTGAGAAAATAAAGATATGAAGTGTAAGTGTCTGCCATGATTATCAGCTTTGACATATTCTGAGGAGGCAGGATTAGAAGCTCAGCAAGGAGTAAGATATTCCTGATTTTACCCAAACGTGATGGCATATATCTGGCACCTGGGAAAAGTTATTTTAATGGTCTCATGTGGGTTTATCATAGTGCAGATGATTATGCAGAATAATTTTATATAATGTCTGGGTTTCGGTAGGACTGTCTGAACAGAAGCTACAGTACATAGGTTGACTGACTATGCTTGTCAGTGTGAAACGTGTGGCTCTGTTGCCTTGACATGGCTGCCCAAAGCAGGGGCAACCTTAAAAAACTTCCTCCATGAATGTGGGGCAGCAAGAGGTTTTTGTGCTTAATTATAATGATTCCTTGGAAGATTTTACAAAAGAACCTGGTTATCTGGTACTTTGATAGATCTCTGCTTTGACATGAGACTGTTACTTCAGCCCATAGAAGTCCATTAGTTTTAATTTCTAAATGTGATCCGTTGCTTGTTTTAGTATTCTGATGCAGGTTCTTTTCATCTCTAATTTCTCTGTTTTGATATGCCAAATGTTTTTTATGGTATGCTTTCTTAATGCTATGAAGTAAGAAAACAATTAAAAAACCATTAATGCTTTAGTTATGTATGTTTTACTGTCTCTCTTTCTGCAGACTCTCAGTCTGTTTCCCCCTTTTTAAGTAGTTGGATAAAAAAGCAATTACTAGACATAGTGATAACAGCAAATAAGAGAACATTTTGCACCTTAGAGGATCTGTTTTAAGACAGCAATTTTCCACTTCATCGACTCACAACTGTTTTACTTTCTGCAGTAACCTCAAAATACCAAGTCATGTTTTTAGACAGAATTCATCAAAACTTCCATTATTTTTTTTAATTGGATATAAATGCTTAGTTTAATTGAAATAGTACGGTGGTACAGGATCAGTAGAAATTGCTGGAGCAGACATCTTCGGAAACTGAAGGCACTAGGAACATTTGTGAATACCTACTTTTTATTCAAACCATTAGTCTTTTGGAACTTTTTCAAGAGAAGGAATATCCTATATAAGGATTTAAAATGACACTGAAAGCCTTTAATATAAATTATTTCCATGTAGCTACACTGAGCATGTTCAGGAAAAGTGGAAAGACAGAAACAGTCCCTTTGATCAGGAGAGGCTTAATCAGAGAAGCATTTAGAAGAAGACTTGATCAGGAAGGCAAGTTTCAAAAATCTTCAGTGAAGGTGAATTTTGCTGAGATTAAGTGCATTACAGAAAGAACTGGGAGATTTGGTAGGTGACCTAATGATGAGTAAAGTGAAATCTGCTATTCAGAATATACATGAGAAGTCAAATCAAAATGATGACATTTCAGAGAAAATTAAGATTCTCAAAAAATAAACTCAGAAATTAAGTAAAGATTCAGCAACTCTTGAAGGTGTGGAGAAATGAGAGGTTATTGATGCCTTCTATATGTTCTTTTGTCTGAAAACACATTAATCAGCCCAGTACATGGAATTCTATACTATCCCTTATTTTTGACTAAACAATAGGTTTGAGATTACTAATCCTTTCACTAGAAGTATTTTGATGAAGACATTCTGGTCATGTTCTGAGAAAGTACAGAATGCAACTGTTCCAAGACCTACTGTAGAATAAGAGGGGAAGAGAAGATGATAATATTGTGTGTTACAAAAAGCAAATAAAAAATAGAGATAAATTTGAAAGGAATGTCCTAATTTTTAAATACTGAAGACAATAGGTCATCATAATGGAGAGGAAAAAGCAGTTTTAGGGGATTTAATGGAATGAGCATTCCTGAGAAACTGTTGTAGACAGCAATATGGAAATACTGAGTCTGATACAGCATGTTAATACAGGATGCAAGGTCTTATGCACAGAAAAAGAAAGTAGGGTGAGGGGAAATCACTTAGGAGAAAAAACTAACACTGGGAGAGACTGAATATATAATATGAGGAAAAGTTGCTAGAGAAAGAGTTACAAGGAGTGGGGGAAGGAAAAGTAGTTGTGCTGTGAATTTTAAAATCAAATTACAGAAGTAAAAACATACTTTAAGGCTAAGGGCATATGAGGAGAGGGTAGGAAGTCTAATATTGAACAATTACAGCCGTAGATTGATTGAAGTAGATCTGAGACATTTGTCAGCTTTCTCCCCAACAGCAACCTCTGTTTCTTAAATACACCAGGCACTGTGAGAGAGATGTTTCCATTAAAAATAAAATCCAAAGTAGTTAGTAACTGTTTAACTTAGCACAGTCACACTGTCTGTCGATGGACCAAGACTGTCTTTGGTTTTGAGGAAGGGAGATAAAGGGAGAATGTGAGGCACTGACGATCAATTGACGATCAATAATAAAAATTCAGTATGTTTGGAGAGGAGGATGTTACATTAGTGGGGATTCAAGTGATAAAACTGAACTTTCTATCCTGGTCTTCCTGCATAGTCCGTGGTAAGGGGAGGGGTGAGTTGACAGAATCTCCTCATTGAAGTGAAGATTTTTTATGTGTGTTAGATGCTACTGCAGCTAGTGAGAGCAGCTTTCTATCACAAAAGAAAAGGTTTTATAGGAAATTGTGAAGAAAGGATCTAGTAATTCAACGAAGTCTTTTACTGAACTGATGATGAAAAATATGTACAAATTTTTGAGTGGCAGGAGACGAGTAGTACTGGCTAAACAAAAAGAGAAGAAAAGCTCAGACAACATCATCAAAAGTAATGGTAAAGAAAAATAAGTTTTAAAAGTACAACAAAGCTCATAGCTAACAATATCTCTTTCTCCCATGATTTTTTTAAAGGTTATTAATGCATATAGATCATAAATGTGTCCCTTCAGTATGTCAAGATGGATAGAAATTGCATGTGAGAAGACATTTAAAATGCTGGAAAAGCAGCTTAAAGAACATGACGAAAGAAATTTGGAGTATGAAGACTGCTAAAGTGAAGGGCTAAATTTTTAAATTGTGCACCATGTAAAATTTCTCTTCTATATCAAAATGCTTGATAGCATGGGTAATGTTGTAAATTTAAGCATTGCCTAATTGTGATCAGTTAGTGTGATTACCAAGTGGTATTAAAAAACTGGAATTCTTAAATGCAAGCTATGTTTATGTGGACTAACTAGAATTCTGTCTCTTAAGGGTAAAAGAATTATGTGTATGCTTTCAATATATTTCAGATGGAATTACTAATAAATAAAGAGAAAGTGTGGAATGCTGGGAAGGTAATCATGATTGTGTTGCCAGTAGCACTTGGTCATCTATAAATTATAGATAAAATAGTGCAAATAAGTAACTGTGTTTGGGTTTTTTAATATTCTATGCTGAAAATAAATATTACTTCTAAATCAGTAAATCAAACTAAAAGCTTTAGTTTTTCTTCCTAAAACTTATTAAATGAATGCCTCCTAAAAAGATTAAGAAGAAAATGTGTTACACTTCATGCTCTTAGTTACAGTAAAGTATGACTGATCCCTAGTTTTGAGAAGAGGATGTGTTTATCCACACACTTCATAAAGGGTAGATCTTTAAAGAGTTACTGGTTTGGGTGTATTCTATGAGGGGTTTGTTTGTCAGCTGAAATACAGAGAAATCTTAGCTAGTCCAAAGAAGCAGCTACTGATTTTTGCTGCTGTTAATGCAGACAAATAATGCAGCATGTCCAATTTTGTGTAGAGCAAAATTGTACAAGGTTCTAATAATTACCTCTTCTAATTAAATAATTTATTTAATGAAGTTATGACAGGAGAGCATATTCCTTCTCCTTGAAAGAAATCAAGAGTAGGAATGAAACCTTGAAAAGAATGAGTGTGACCAGTTTAACTAATAAATTTTGACATGTTGCCTCTGACCTTCAAGTAAATTAGGTAAATTGCTTGTTTCTTATGTCTCTTGCTATTAACTATTGCTATACAAAACAAAATCATCTGCATGTACAAAGTGTACACCTATTTGGGTCACAAGAGGTATTAACAGAGCATCTCTGTTATTCAACGAGAAGTCTTTTGCATTTACGCTACTTTAGAAAAATGGTTTTTTACTGCAGTTGTCTGCAGATCTGATTTTTTTTCCCCAGTTGTTTATTCATTCATTAAGCCATTATCCCTTTTAATCAATGGATTTGTGAGAACTCAGAACTCTGGCAGATCTGTAATATACTCAAAAGCTAATGGCAAAATAGGAAAGAGTTTGCTTTGGGGAGGGCATTTGCTTGAGTGAGGAGAAGGCAAGACAGAATCTTAGAGGAAATGTTCCTCCATCTCCCTAGACATGGTATCTGTTTCCAAATAATATTCGTAACGTTTTCTAATAGTGATGTTTTCCCCCTGGAACTTCAGCAGGAGTGCTCTTGTCCTCCTGTATGTATCTGTCTAGAAGTTCAAATGTTCTTTTGGAAGTGGCATAAATACCACCAGGATTGATGAAAAAGTCTCTTCAGAAAAGATTTTTAAGCACATTGACTTCTCCTATTGCAGAAATTTCCTTTGTGCAAAATAAAAACTGTCATCCTTTAACTATTAATACTTAGAATAATAGCATGCTTCCTTTCTTCAATCCCTGTGATGAGAATGTAGGATGCTAAAATATGAGACATACTGAAGTGTGATTGTGGAGAAACTCATCAATTTGGATTGTTCAGAGAGGCGTATTTAGTTGAGTAGAACAGTTCTGACTTGAAGGGAGGATATATCTTCAGTAGGCAAGAATGTTATCTGAGTACTGATAATATTGAATGAGCAAATGTTTTCTTTTTCTGAATATAAAATTTATTGACAATGCATATGATGCTTTTTCAAAAATATTCTGTTGTTTGAAGAAACCTCAGTTTATGCTACAGTTAGTTCATACTTTGTATCATTGCTCTTTCATTGCATGGAAAAGTTAAAACACAGCCTTGATTTTTTTATTTGCAGTTTTTAGATTCTTGTTTGATGATAAGCTGTTTGTAGATTCCTGTTTGATGTAAGTAGATACTGTGTCTCATTAATAAGTGACTTATTTTCTTCAGAAATTAACGTTTTGCCTGTTAAGGTTCTTCATTTGAAAGTTAAAATATTTGGTTAGCTTTAGAAACAAAAAATCCCTTTACTTTGCAAATTTTGAGGTTTTGAATTTACTTTCTCCAGAAGTGGCATTTCAGTTGTAGTTTTAAAATATCCTTTCTAGCATATGCCTAATTAGTGTTCTACTGCATTGTTTCCTCCTTTTCCTAGGAATACAGATTCTGTATTTTCTGTGTGGTGGGAGTGGGTGGGGGAGGAGTGGTTGAAGTGTGATTTGGTTTAGTACAAATAGATGATCCTCCTCAAGTGAGAGGATGGTGAGCTTTGGGCCACTTTCTTAAAGAGCCTAGGAGTAGCTTGTGTGAGGCAAATCAGCTTGAGCTTTGAAGAAAAGATTAATAAATTTATATGTATTTTTAGAGTAGTGTTGTAGTATGATTGTACACTGCTCTGTGAAGCACTTGTACAAGGGTGAGTATTTAGAGGAGAAATTAAATTTTTTTGTTTCTTGTGTTTACTCACATAAAGGTGTAGCAAGAAGTAATCTCTGGTGCCTGGTTCTGTCCATGGGGCACATCAAGTGAGATCTAGGCTGAAACCTAGATCTTTTTGAAGGGAAGGCCAAATGTTGATAAAATACTGGTCATCAAAACGTTAAACCATACAAACAGCAAATGAGCAACATCTTGGAGTTTTAGATAATTTAAATGCATGCTGAGAAAATCTTGCAGCAATTTAGCAAAGCTGTAGCTGATCTTGCAAAATTGTATTAAGTAGATAGGGATTTACTAGTATTCAGAACAACTTGAGAAAATACTGGTTTTTCAGCTGCTTCTCTGATCTGCTCTGTGATGTTTTTCCTCATGTCATTTGCCAGAGGAGTGGGACTGATGAGAATTCCAGTGTCTTATATCTGACAGAAGTAACAGTCAGTTAAGGGCCTTTTACCCTGTTTTCTTCTTTCACAGACCAGCCTTCGGTCTGTAAGGCAAAAAAGTTCCTCCATTAAGTTTTACCTGATATTACCAGCCAACATAAATGTAGCTATTTTTCCTGGTTTCCTCATTCAGTATTTCTTTCTGGATTAGGCTTTTACTTAGTGTTTTTATAGCTGGCATTGTTCTAGCCTTTCTGAGCGAAAATGTTCTTCCTGTATTCTCTGGGCCGTCAGTTCTATTAAAACTGTATTACCAGACATCCTAATGCTAGTGCTGTCTAATGTCTTTTCTATAGGTATTTCAGGTATTGTTTTTGTCTGGTCCCAAAGAGGATTGTTCTCCATTTTATGTATTTACCAATCAAATTTGATTCTTGGGATCAGACTCAGATCCATTCCCAGCTATCTTAGTGATATAATCAGAAATTTATGAACTTAGTTCCTGAGAAGAAGCAAGCTGAAAAATCTGATTCCAATCTTGCAAATGCCGTAGAAGGAGACATGGATAAAACAGGGCCCTGTAAAGAGGGGAAATGAAGGAAGAAGAAAGGAGGGGTTCAGTCAAACAGGCAGTTAGCTTGAACTTTGTTTTTGGAAAGAAATAGGTAAGCTGATTATCATCCTGAATTACTGATTTCGTTATAGCTAAGGGATGAAAACCCATAGTGGTGACAGAGAAGGGGAGATATCTTTTATTTAAATGAGCCTGGTGCTGATCGCGTTTTCTATATTCTGTTGCTAACTGATGAGGAAAATGCATGCTTACTGCATCTTCCAGAAGTTTCTGTATTACTGGTTGTATAGAAGGTTTCATTGGTTTTGAAGAATGCTGCCAACTCACAATGTTTTAATGCTTTCAAAAAGCAGCTGGACAAATTCAGGGAAGAAAAATCCATTAAGGGCAATTAAATATGAAGACATTTTGTCTGGGTTTAGAAAGCTCTAAACCACGAAATACTGGAGGTTGGGAGGGTGTTCTTGGGAGGGGAAGGCGTAAAATAATAGAAACTTAAATGAAGTTACTGCTAATAGTAGCATTTTAAAAGTTAAATGCTACTGTTGAGTTGTACCATCACCCGCCCCTTCTCTCCAGGGTTACATTTGCTGAGTTATGTTTCTGTTTAGTGATACTGTTTTTACCTTTATGGAGAGGAAGGATGACTTTTTGGTTAAATGAAATTGTTGAAAATTTAGAGGAGAGCTCTGAGGAGAGCTATACAAGAATTCTGTTACGTTTTATCCTGTTCCTCCTCTCTCAGGAATTAATGAAGTTATAATACTGTAAATAAAATTGTCCCTCTGGTTGTTCATAATGGAGCATTATAACCTTGTCTCAATTCTATCTCTGATTCAAAATCTAGGCATATAGAGCCCTCTATCTGTCTGGAACTTGTAAATAAGTTCCAAAGAAAAGCTGGTTTTGAAGGCATTGCTGCTTCACTAGGACACTATGTCTTTCAGATGAATGTCATCCTTTTTCTTTACTAAACTTTCTTACGCTTTGATGTCAAATGAATTCCTTGTGAGTCTCTACTAGATCATGTTGGCTGTAACACTTTTATAGAAAGAGAACATGCAGTGCCTCCTCCCTGGTGAATTTTTCGGGCTCGGACTTTAAATAATGATAAAACGTAAGGAAACAGATCATGAATGTCACTTCCAAGTTCAAGACGAACTCCAGATGAGTGATGTCACAGAAGAGTAACTAGTTTTGAACTGAGAATTACTATTAAGTTTTGCCTTGGAAAAGCAGTACAAAATAAAAATGGCTCGAACAGAACACAACTGAAATTTTGTGCTTCAGAAAATGCTGCTGGTTTTGCTAATTTTGTTTTTTTATGTAGATATGTAACTCTGTATTACAACTTTCAGAGTTGCCTGTTAACCGACCTCTCTAAACCTTAATTTTTATGGGTTTTGGGAATTCTTAGTAGTATATTCTTAGTCATAAGAATACAAACTGGGGGATGTGTATGTCTTCATATTTTGGTGATTCAGTTTGAGGGAGGAAGTACCAGGGGTTGGACTTTGCTTTGTTATTAGACTGGGACAAAGTGAATTACTGAGGTACTGGAGTAGTTTCTTAAAGCACTGCTCCTTTCTATGGTGTGACTTACCTGTTCTGGCTGTGAAACGAAAGTGGTTGATAGTTTTGTATTTATTGGGAAGAATGTGGTCTGCCATGTTGACAAAGGATTACTTTGTCATAAGTGGAACAAAGTTTCCTGTCTCTGTACAGTGTCAGTCAAGTGTGAGATGAACAGTTCATTGGTCTGAGTTATCAAACAGCTTTAAATCCAGAAGTGTATGTCTTCTCTGGAGTCACTTTGGTAGATTTTGGGTTTAATATCAGAGAATAAATGAGAATGGCTGTGTGTAAGAAAATCTAAGACATGGATCTAGTGAAGCCAAGTTACTGAAACTTCTTGTTATAGAAACTCCCATATAATTTTAATGTATGTAAATAAATAGGATTTTCTGGTTTATTCTCTTCACTCTGTGCCTTTTGCACAGATGTCAGAATTCTCTAAGAGGTTTGGGAAGGCTGAGAAAGGTTGTTAATGTATTTCTTTGTTTTATTGAAGAGGATCTTAATTTTAGGCTTGAGAATTATTCGTTGGGGTCCTTTCACATTGCAAAGTCACTGAACATGCTTAAAATTGAGGCAGGGCTATCATTCTCTGAAATAAGAAGTAGAATATATCTAACAGTCAGTAGCAAATGAGAAATTTAATTGCTTTGTTAAACAATTAAATATAGCCTGGGCTTTCTAAAGCACATCCTAAAGTGAATGTGTTTGTGTTTAAGGAAAGGATTGAGAGGGAAGTGTTCTTATCTTAAATGCTTCCGCAAGGCATCAAGCATAAATTAGACCTTCCAGAAAATGAGGTCCGAATCTCTTCTTTGCCTTGACATATTGATCACAAAGAAACCTTTTTAGGCTCCCTCTCTGTCATATTCTCAATCTGACAGAGCAGGCCTTCAATGGCTATGGTCTCTCTGAGAGAGAGATTTTATTTATTTATGTTGGGTGTTCTTCCTAGCAGACCAGTACTTAAGTACCCTTAATTAATTTGCACGATCTTCCCTTGTTAGTATTTATTCTCTTGTATGCCTGAGAGCCAGGTTTCTTCTTTGGTTAAGCAAAGTGTACTGTAAAAACTATTGATAATTTTAAGGTAGGATATTTATGCCTACCCATTTTGAGATCCACTACATGACGGCAGTGCTATGATCAAAGGTTTATGAAGCTACCCACGTCATTGTCGTCATACCTTAGAACTATTTTTGTCTTTCTGTGGGTGTAATTTACCTCATTTTTTTAATACCTGCAATTAAAGAATAATTCTGTTTATGCAAATTCCATTATAATAGATAACTGGACCTTAAGACAATATGTGAGAAAGCTGCAGTGTATTTATTTAAAAATTACTTTAAATAAAGGTAGAAAGATTCAGATTATAATAGAGAGGAATCACATTTTCAGAAAAAATAGTAAGTAGCATACAGGATTGAAACCCTTAATGTTCTCTGATGTGGTAGAATATTACTGTTGTGTTGCAAGGAGGAAAAAAGCATCTTTGATCTAGGAAAATAAATCTAAAATCTACATTCACGTTGAATGGAAAGGGTTGCAAGTCTGGGGCTGGTGTTATATGTATTTAATGATTTTTATGTTTGGAAATGAAAGTGAGATTTATAATTTAAAATCCAACATAAATTTTGTGTGTTTAATGGTAGAAATTTAGAAATAGGTAAAAAGATTGCAGAAAGTTAAAGTCACAGATGAAACTTCATACAGTGAGTTGAGATTTTTAAATGGAAGAATTTGTAACTGATTGTATCTCCAATCACATGTATATTGAGATGATAGAATTCAGGAAACTGATCTGAGTATCACAAAAATTAGGGATTATGAAGAAAAAGTCAAAATCTCGTTTTAAAAAGAGCAATATAGAAGCCTGGACTGGAAAACATGCTCTTATATAATAGATAAGTATAGTTCAGCTTGACATTTGGCTTGGGATCTAGTCATCCTTCTCTCAAATATAGAGCTGCAGAATGAAATTTCAGATAAATGATAAAAACATAACCAGGAACAAGTAGACAGACAGGCAAGAGGGTAAATCAACAAATAATGTGTATATGGGTCAGAAAGGGATTCTGCTGACTTGTGGTACAGCTGTAGTGCACTATCCACTCACACTAAGGAGAGGCAATTATAATGTAAATTTAATTTATGGAACTCAACTTGGCAAGGTATCTTTAAATAAGAGCTCCCCAGAGTCTTGCAAAAGGATGTCAAATTAACAGAGGAGAAGGAAATCGCCATATTCTGGCATTGATTAATTGGCCCTCTTCCTCTATCCCCTTTCCTCTTCCTTCAGGCTAGCAGCTAACTGGATAAACAACAGAGTTTAGGAGTAAACTACCCAGAGAGATTTTAAAACTAACAGCAGTGAAAGATTTCTTACTACCCATCCTTGTAAGATGAAGTTATAGGACTGAGGAGGAACCAATGGGTTTAAAAATGTCCAGGTTCCTGATTCAGGACAGTTGTGATGTTTCTGTTAATAATTTTTATTAAATTTTCCATAAGTTAAACCATTGACAGAATTACATAACATCGGGTACAGCAGTAGCGTTAGGGAAAGAAGAATGAGGGATCAGTGAGGGAAGGAAACCTGAGCTCTGGAATAGATGAAGGAAGAGCTAAATAGAGCAGCATAGAATTAGCAGAGAAAAGATGCGGGAGAGTGAGCAAGTACCCTATAGTTTCTCGTGTTTTCTTTTGTCTTTAGAAAGGTAAGGCTCGTAAGGTCACTAGTATATACATTCGCAGAGTGGGCCAAAAATTTACTGACGTGCATTTTTCTGTTAAGAAATGATAATTTGATCGAATTGAGATATTCTGTGGGAATGGTTGGTGGGCTGCCCAGCTGCTTTGCTTTTCTCTTGGCTGCTAGCCATCTTGTCTGCTCCCCCAGCTGCCCATCATGTGGGCCTGCTGCCTTGTCTGTTGCATCCTATTTTAAGTATTTGT
The DNA here is from genome assembly GCA_013400935.1 of Turnix velox. NCBI lineage: Eukaryota > Metazoa > Chordata > Aves > Charadriiformes > Turnicidae > Turnix > Turnix velox. The sequence goes on along the minus strand of VZTY01012531.1, from coordinate 614,046 downwards.
ACATTGTAACAAATAAAGCAGCAAATCACCAATTAGTGATTACTACTAAACCATCTACAGTCTTAATTGGAAAATAATTTTCAGCAATAATTGATTGATACCTAAATGGCAACCATGAATAAACAATGAAACAATGAAGCCTGTAAAAAATGAGCACATTTTAATATTTGATATCTTTGTAACTGTACCTAAACTTTATACCCCCAGAAATGCTATCTGGTAATATAGCCCATTTTCATGTGTTCCTAATACGAAAACCAAGCCAAAACCAGTCAGTGACATTTTTTTTCTAAAGCTGAATTTTGTTCCAAATATGCAATTTTGTTCTGTTTGCAGTTTAGCATAAAAACAGTTTGTTCTGTAAAGTTAATGAAGCCTCAGTAATGATGAGCTGGAGTCTGTTGTCCTTTCACACCTCCTGTCCTTCCTTCTCCCACTTCTCTTTGTAAGCACACACAAACTGGAATTCCTTTACTTTTCCCAGTGAAGTATCCTGAATGATATCTTGTTGCCTGTGACATTTCTGAACACGATGCTTGTTTTACATCTGTGTTAGTGGACTAAATGTCCCTTTACAAAGAAGAGAGAGTTACTAAAGTATTTGATCTGCTTTCTGAACTTAGGCTTTGCTTTTGTGACTTCTTTCTCTGTTCAGCAAGTATTTTCAGTGGTATTCCTTGAGTTTTTCACCTTTGAGGTATCTTGATTTCTATAAAATCCATTTGAAGGCAGCTGACAGGTTAGAAAATTATTCACCTGGAAGCAAAAACATGTAAGTAGCGGGAACATTCTTAGAAAACTTAATTAAAGATGTGACTTAATTTTTTTCCATTAAGTTATGTTCCAGAATCAGCTTGGTTCTAGTTACTGCCCAGGCCAGTATGGCTTAGGATTTGAAGAAAATCATAGATGGTTTTGCCGCTTCATTTTGATAATTGTTTTCCTTTGGTTTTTACTGGCTTACTTGTCTATATTTGAATTGCTTTGTAGTCATTCATGCCTTAATGTATCCAGCTTGTCTAGTCCCATTTTATGTGTAGTGCCTCAGGTATAGCAGCTGTGTAATTAATGATATTAAGGCTTTTTTCCAACACAGTAGTGATTCTACAGCAGTAAGAAACTGACAGGGAAATAATGGGTCTGCTTGTAAACTCAGTAGGACTCCTGTCTCTGCTGTAAAATGTTAGGAGAATGGTGCATCAAGAACGCAGAATTCTGTACTAGTAGTTCTATTCCATAAAATGTATAGAAAATTAAATATATAAATAGCAATGATCACTTACCATATAAAAGAGAATAAAGCATTTCAATAAACTGTCCAAATTTTATCTGCCAAAAGAGATGTTTCAGTAATCTTGGTGTGTATACATGAACTGACAATTTCTGTGTCTTGATGGAAAAGATTCATGAAGAGATGTAGTATTTTTTTGTTAGGTCAGCATACCTAGCTGGAGAAAGAGTAAAGCCGAATCCTTTAATAGGTACAAAATGAGAGCAGTAGTTGTCATACAAGCAGAAGCTAAGGACTGCTCTGTATTTAATTTGCTGATGCTCATCAATATTGGTGCCCCACCTAAAGGGTGTGGGCAAAATAAGTGACTGCAGGACAACATTATGTTGGACTCTTACCTTTTTTTGGGAATCGGCATAAATGTTGATGACAATTGACTGAGGAGCCAACAAGGGGAGGTTTTCTGCTTGTCCTGTGCTTGCAAACATGGAAGAATAGGTTGTGAAGGTGAAGGTTTAGGGCAACATTGGCTACAGAGATGTGAAATGGTAGAAACCAGATCCTGAGATAAGGGGTCAAGCAGATAGTAGAATCCCAACCCCAGGCTTAGGAGGGGGGGAGATCTTGATCTGGTCAGGAATCAACTTAGAAGAATCCCTTGGATATGGCCCAGGAGAAGAAGAGAAGTACGTGGCAGGTTGTTATTTTTCCAGAATAAATGTCTCCATGTTGATGAACAGTCTTGCAGGAGGACAGATAAAAAGGAAAGGAAAATGCATGAATGAATAAACAAGATGCTTCTGGCAAAGTTGAGGCATGAAAAGGAAGCATGGAAGAGGTAGAGGCAAGGGTAGATGACTCAGGAGAGTATGGAAACTTCCTTTAGTTGACTTTCCTTTGAGCAGTGAAAATGATCAACTCCCTGGTTCTTGGGAGAGGTAATTTCAAATTCTTCTGCAAACCTTGGGAAAATTGGTTTAGTTATAAAACATCCAGAATAAACGTGGCTTTCTATTTAGGGTCAGGATTTTTTAAAAAAAAACATGTATAGAAAATGAATTCGAAACTTTATGATCATTAAACAGCATTTAGGGAATCTGTAGGGAGAATATTTGGTTACATGAATTGTATTTACCAAATGTTTTTTGATGCAAATTTAATCCTTACATGTTCAACAACACCTTTTCTCACTTGATTTGATTTAGAAAAATACTATTTTCTGTTAAAATACTTGAGTTATTGTGAATATTTCCATCAAGTGGATACTTGATACAAATGAATGAAGATGTTTGCATCGAGTGATATTTTATAAGCTTCAGTGGAAGGCACATAAGTCAGATACCCATAGCAACAAACACAATTTAGACATTTGCTTGACTTTGTTCTTATGATGAATTTGAGGAGATATGCTAGTTCATCTGTATCCCGTTTTGTCAAGGACCTGAATCTACTTACAGCTAAAGGAATAACCTGTTTACAAACTGGCATAGATTCTATCATTACTGAATGGGTTTTAAGTTGTTTAATGCTGCTTTATCATTTTGTCTTTCATATTGAAGTGTTCCCTATAAAGAGATTATGGCACAGTGTATTATTCAAAGGGTTTTCAAATTATTAATGTATTTTGAATTAGTTATTATATGTGGGTTTTCATAATTCACTAGTAGTCTTGTCCTGATATACCCTGTCCTTCCCTGCGTTTGTGGGGGTTTTTGTTTTGCTTTGTCTTTTCTGAAGAACTTTTCTGTGAAAGGAAAAAAAAGGAAAGTATTTTTTATGAATTAAGATAAATACGTTATTTTTCTTCTACAAGTAGTAGGTGCATTTTGCTGAACTTACTTTCTGAAAGGATTAATTTCTTAAAGACAAGATGAAATTACTTTCTAGTTGTTTACCAAGATGATACATTCATTAATCTCTTACAAATGCTAGAATATATTTGTCACAGGAGTAATGACTTTTGTATATTAATTGCTTTCTTTCACATATCTGCTGGGATGCAAACACACACCCAGTAATAAATTTTTTAATCATTGTGATTATTGCTCACGAAGCAGCATCGTGCAGGCACGTTATCTATACCTCTGCTTTAAAGATGCTGTATAAACCTGATGTTATAAAAAAATCTTGAAGAACTTGATGGAGCTGAAACAAAGCATATTGGTTTTTAATACATCCTTTGCAGGGATCTCAGTATTTTTGTAGGTGTTTGGAATCTGCAGGCAGTTAGCTTGCTTGTACAAATCCGAACAAATACTATTTGAAACCTCCCCTCTTTCTCCCAAACACTTAGAATCTTTGTGACTGGAAGTGCTAGAGCTTGTCAGCTCCCAAAGGCACATGCTGTTTATGCACAAGTGCTGGAGTGGAATGTTTTATATTGCACTGAGGAACTGTTACCACATATTGAGTAGTGTCAGGTATAAGTATTGGGTACCATAGTGTTAAAGAAAATTCAACTTTGATTTTTTTCATAAAGAAATGAAACTTATTCACACATTTGTACACAGAAACTGTTCTTTTGCTTTAAACAGGTGGCTGAGAAACCCTGTGACCTGAACTATACAACCCAGTTTTCCTAGTTAGGTGTGCTGAGGAGCAGTGCCCCCCTGCCTACCTATGTCTATTGCAGACCGGTGTGAGATTACAGGATAATGTTTGAGAAATCACTGTAGGTTTGGTACACATTTTGTTGGTAGCAGTGTAGCTTAAAGAGTGTTTACTTACTTTTCTTATACTCCACTGTTTTGCTTTTGCTAATGTAGTTGTTTGGGGAGGGGTGGGGAGAGAGGGGGCTACAGAGCAAACTTGGCTAGGAAACTGATCCAGTTAAAAATAATCCTTTTTTATCTGGATATTAATAACTTAAATCAGTTTTGACAACGAGTTGGCTGTAGTACTCCACAAATGGTGGCATTATCAAAACTGAAAGGCAGTGTTGGACAGGGAATGTTTCTAAATCAGTAATGCTGTGATAATACGGCAAAAACTGTTTTTTACTTTTTAAGTTAGAAGATCCTGGCTGCATGCTGCCCTGAGGCTGCTTTTACTCTTTGGAATCTTTTTATTCTTTCTGATTTTCTAGAAGTACTTGCTAGATTTTCCATTTGCACGTATATCTTTTTTGTGTACTCTTGTATTTGTATTTATACAACAAAAATTTGGAGTCATTCACAGGGTCTCAACTGCTTGTGGCAGACTATGTTGTTGCTGAAATACATCAGGATCCAGATGTGGTAGCTATATGTTTCTAGAATCAGTCCAAGGTGGTAATTTTTAAGTCTGTATGTGAGTATGGTCACTTGTTGCATAGGTTAATTTTTCTGGCTTGGTGTGTATTGGTAAAATGTAACTGAAAGCTCTGTCTGCATACTTGAAGATGAAAAAAATGGTTTATTGTGAACTGGTCCTGAAATACCTTGGGAACAGAACACATGAAATTTTTAGGATCTGTTTCTGTCCACTGCTTTAAAGAGACTATAAACCAGTTGTTTGAATTAATACAGGTCTGTGAGATGGGTGGAGTTTTTGTCTTTATTTTTTCTCGATTGCTTAAAACAAACAAAACTGAAGTCTTCACCATGCTTATTCATCTCAGTTACATAAAAGGATACATACAGATAACTTTTTGCTTTCTGAGTTATCAATAAAATATTGTACCATTTTCTAAAATATAACTAAAGTGCTGTTCATCATTAATGTATGTAAGAAGCAGAATACACAATATAAACTTTACAGTCTCCTTAAATTGCATAAGCATATAAAATGGAAAGAAGTATTTGAGCCATCTAGTGGTTGGTATGAAACATTTTAACGTGTTTTGATAGTATGTAGAAAATGTAAATGATATGAACTTGGAAATAGCATTTCTGATTTGTCCCCTTTTTAATAATGTAGCTGTAGAATTAGAAACTTCATATTTTAGGTGCAGTCTGCTTGAGTCTACAGCTTTGTAAAATCTACCATAGATTTTCATGGACAGAGGGATTTAAAATATTTAAAAAATCATATTCAAAGTTAGCAGACAAAAAATGAGGTTTGGTTAGAAATTGAGAACTGTTAAGAAGTTTAAGGGAAGTAGTTGTAATTATGTGGAAAGTTATTTTCCACCTCTTACTGAAAAGTGGAGAGGGAAAAAAATGCCAGCTATTGATAGCAGGATTTTGAATAGGAAAAATTAAATGAAAAAAGTAATCTTTACCAGAAAACATGGAATGGATATTTTTTGTGATAAATTTGTCCAATCAAGTAACAGAGGCAACTGAAAATGTATTACTTAGGATGAGTTATGTTTCTGGTAAACAGAGACACAAAATCTTATGATGTTGAAAAAAAATCATTTTGTAGATGAAAATTCTGTGTAGTGATCCTGTTTGGTTGTGAAACACATTAAACTGTTGTAGCTTTTCATAGTGGCTGTTGCCAGTAGGAACTTGGCTCCAGTGTTGAACTTGACATTCTGCCATACAGGCAGGAAAAGTAGTTGATAAAGTAATGAATTTTATTTTTATCTTGTTTTCTGATATTTGTGGGGAAAATACTGTGTACACTGAACTACTGTAATATCTTCCATCCATTGTGAAAGTCCCATTCATTTTAAAATGCAAATTAAAAGATAGTTTTTAACCTTTCATAAAGACAAGTAGCAGTACTAATGGCATTACATGCAGTTAGAGCTGTAGTATTTTATGATGTTGAAATATTTCCTATAATGACATTTCAGAATTTGCACCTTTGCAGTTGAAGTAAAGTATTACAGAGTCCTAAATCTTACCTTGTTTTTTATTGAGAAAGCAGTGGTAGCTTGTCATATTTTTAAGGTGAGTCTCAGGTGCTTTGTGTGGCCAAATGAGAATGAGAGAAAAGTATGAAAAACTTGTCACAGAACAAAGGACAGAGCATTAATGGTTGATTTGTATTTTACTGGAATGTGTGGACAGTGCAAAAGCTTCATGTGAGTTTGATGTGTTAACTACGTTTGGGCAAAATCACCTATGTCTTGGTTCTGTTGCACCTTAAAAGTTGATGATTATTAAGCCTCAGAATCAAAATATTTGCTCAATGAATGTTCAGAATCTGTTACTGTAGATTGTAATAGATTTCAGAAGAGGAAAATGATTCTTAGGAGATTGAAGAGACTTTAGTTGCCTGGCATATTTTTGCTTGAATTTTACAGTGTAGTGATGAGGGATTTTTGCTGTTACTACTATTCTCTATTTTTAAGATGATACAGCCTTGATTGCAGTTGATGAATCCCTGAGGTAATACTGAACAGTTTAAGTTCAGTTCTGCTAAAGAGTCAGAGACAAAAATAACAAAAAGTTGATAGGTGTGTTTGTGGGCTCCCATGTCACATATGTGAAAGTCTCTCTGTCTTACTTCTTAATGTAAAATTACTTTTAAATCAAGGCATTATGTATGCTTAGTTTTTGAGCTTGACTTCTTTCCTAGTCTTTTGTTGCTAGAGCACGCTTGCAAAGCAGGAAATACACGTGCTACAGAATTAGTGATCTTTCATCTTGATGATGTGCTGTCCATGTTGTGTTTTTGTTCAATTAAATAGGAATGTGATTTTATGGTAGCATTAAAGTGTCATCTTTTATTGTTTATGTACTTCGCCCTCCACTCCCCCTGTTAGCATCTTCCTGGGCTGTAATTGCTGTAGTATCTGGTCTTGCACCATGGAATTTTGTTGGAAGCTGTCCACTGCTGATGCTACGATCCAATTGTACTCATAAAGGGATCTTTAGAATTTTCCCTGGTTTTAATTTGCAATTAGAAGATGCAAATGAGGTATAATGAAATGGCAGTACTTCTTCCTGGTTTGTATGAATGCTACTCTTTGAATTGTGTTCTGGTTACCAGTTATTTTCTAGGATAAATTTGGCTATACCTTTTATATTTGAATTGAAGAAGTGCATGCAAGGGGAAGAGGGGTTATCATGACATACAGTCTTTGACAATGGAAGATATCATAGAATTCTCTTATCCATGTGTGAGCACTTTGTGTTCTTTGGGATGTATTGTGGTCTCTCAAAACCAAAATTAAAACATAAGAAGAGCCTAAAAAAAGTCATAGGAAGAATGTATGTGTGGTCTCATAAATAACGGAGTATCTATACTACATAGAATACCATTATGCTACAAGAAATAGAAAAGGCAATTTGTTTATTTTTACTAATTTGGGAAATATTTAATACCTTCTTGTAAAATGGGATAGTTAATCATCCATTAAACTTCCTCAGTAATGTCACATTAGAAGTAAGTAAATCGTACTTTTCTGTGAAAATATGAGGGAAATGTATTTTCAGGAGGAGAATGACTTTTTTTCCCCCCCTTCTTCTGTTTTATTTGTGTTTCTTCCCACTCTCCCCTTCTGTAAAGTAGAAAATAGAAAATTGATTAACAGTGAAGAAATATGCTTGTTTTAGCATTGAAGTCAATGGCTGTATTTTCAGTATTCAGAAAAGAAATTTTCCTTAAGCATATTTTTGTATTCCTGTAATTAATGTTGTACTTTAGACACCAATATTAAGAGCGTGGAGCTCTTTTTACTTTCATGTGAGTATAGATTATAGTAATGATATTTAGTTAGAAAATATTTTTATTTTGAATTTTCAAGATCTCTTCTCATTTCCTTCCCTGCTGTTGTATCAGTAGAACAGAGCACTTCCATTCCTCTGCTGTAGATGTACTTGACTATTACTTTGCTATTACTGTTCTTACTGTTCCTCAAAAAATATTTTGCTGAGAATCACTTTTTAAAAAAAAAAAAGTATTTACCTGTGTTTTCATTCCTTCTGTTTGGTTCTTGTTCAAGGTGAAATTTAATAATGCTTATCTTATAATGGAAAGAAAATGTCAAAGGATGAGAAAATAGTGGAAACTCTGTCTGACAGCATAAGGTTTCTTATCTGGGTTTTAAATGTTGTTTCTTTATCTTTACAGAATGCTGCCTTTTTATATGGCCTTGGTTTGGTCTACTTCCATTACAATGCCTTTCAATGGTAAGTTGGATTAAACTGAAAGTATCAGTATTGTACAGTGTTTTATTTCCTCTTCGTTTCAATGTGAATTTCAATGATAGTTTAGTTTTGGTTTTAGTACTGATGTTCAAAGACTTATTGTCCTGGGTTGCATGTCTTTACTTACTGTAATGTACCTGTGGTAATTACAGCAGTGTCTTGAAGAGGAAAGAAATGGTGGAAGTGTTTTAGCTCCCTAGAATATAATTCAGCAAAGGAGATGGAGCAGTGTGGCTCAGCAGGTTTCTGTATATTCCTGATATCAGTGTCTGAAGCCTGTGTTTATTTGAAAGCCTTTTTACAAAAACCTTCAGTTTTATCTTGGAAAAAAGTGGATTTTTTTGTTTTAGGTTGGTATTCAGTGGTTTTTGCATAGCTGTATAATCTGAAAGTTTTGGATGTAAGAAGTCGTATGCTCAGACTTGAATCACAATGTTTAAAACTGGTGTAAAAATGTGGAGTTAGAGTTTTAAATTCTGGCAGGGCTTTGGGGACTGAATGTAGTTAGTATTGGATATATGGGGAAGGGTTAGTTTTCAGTTGGGATTTTGCTATTACTTTCTCAGTGGTGAGAGAAAAAGTGATAAATAGAGTAGACTCAGTCACTTGGGTTCAGTTGAAAGGTCCTCAGACTTTTCTTTGGGCTTTATTCTTGCAGAGACAGTGTCTTTGGGAAAATGTCAAAAAGGTGACTTAGACAGTGCTTTTATGCAATCAGTGATCATGCTATTTAGCACCTTCTAGTGAATGAAGCATCAAAATCAGATGATTGTGAGGAGACTTAAGTATTAATAAATTAAAGCTTTGAATTTGTTTTAATTTTTCTTCTATAGGTGTAAATTGATGCCTTGATTTAACATTGTAACTGTGCATATGTTATGGTTGTGTAGTATAATCACATTTGCAATTTCATTCATACAACAAAGCTGTGTATAGTGTTGTACTATGGAAATGGTGTGTCATTTAGAGTATTTGATAGAATTTTTAGAAGAAGAAAATCTATCACAGATAAAATCTTATGCTTTTGTGCATGATTTTTTTTGAGTTTGTTTGTAATCCTTTTTCTCTCCCCTAAGTTGTTCTAGGGGCAAAGGGAGTGGGATGTGTGGTTGTGATGTATGTATGTTTGGTGTGACATAATCATAATAAACGTGGAGGTGATAGCAAGTAATTCACAGTAGATACATATCCCTTGTACATCTTAAACCTCCACAGGAATACAAGGAGTATCTTTCTGAGTGAGATACTAGTCAAGCCATCTTGTTTCCTGCTGCAGCTATTGCACCTATTTATATTAATAGAATACAAAATATGCTTATTTCTAGCAGGTAGAGACCTCTACTGTTTATGGTAGGTTAAGCCATCATGCCTCATCTTTGAATGTTTTTGTTTATCCACACCATTTGAGATAGGTTTATTGATGAGTATGTACATAGCCCTCCCTAAAAAGAGAGGAGATGCACAAGGTTGTTTTCATGTTTTTATAAACAGGGACAATGAATAGGCAGGTGGGAAGAAGGTCAAATTTAGAATATTTGTTTGTATTTTTACATTATTTTTAAAGCTTTACAGCTTTCATAAAAGAGTTAATTCAATATTGTGCATTTCTCTATATACAAAAGTAGCATTTACAGAATTACCTTATGTACAAATATTAGCTGATAGAAAATTTACATTGATTTTGTTGACTGTACATAAGAGAACTGAAACTTCTCAACATATATGCAAATTTTGCAATAGTGTGATCAGACCAAACCTATTTCATAAGTAATAACATACAGCATAACAGTTTAGCTCCATGAATTGAATCAGGTAGAGTGAAGTCAGTCTTACAGATCTTAGACTCATGATTTCTGGTGACTGGGCTTTTCAAGTATAAAAAATGGGAATGTGCATATAGGCCTTACATACTAATTGTAATTTACCATTAGCAAAGTGTAATTAGCTTCCTCTTTTGTGGTCTGATCTTTCTCTGGTTGTGTATTAAACACAGATTGGTAAAAAGACATAATATCTTGGATTGGTAAAAAGACATAATATCTGCTAGTGCTGAAAAAAACCAGTACTCTGCTGCATCCTGTTTGTAGAGAGACTTTTAAAGACCTTGCTGCTCAAAGTGTTTCACCATTAAAAGTGATACTGCCCTATGGACAGAGAACTTGCATCTAAAGAATGTAAAAGTATTTCATAAAACTGCAGTGTCATGATTACCATGGTGTGCAGGCATTTTGTTTACATTCAAATTATGATTATGAGTTTCAGATAAATTTGTGTAATATAGCCCTTTTTCATTTTCAGTAGTGAGGATGTGAAATCATACCAGACCTAGAAGAGTTGGTCAGGAAATTTAAAGAGGATAAAGAATTTTTTAAAATAAAATTTCACTCCCACTGCATGAAATATTTCCCCTTATATATTAGGGTAGTGTTGTATTCTTCTATTTCACAGACTTACTCTGGTTTTCATGGCTTTTGTTAGAAACATACAAGTTTGATACATAGAAGTTAATGCGATTTAACATTTTTTTCACCTAGTTCAAAGATGATTTTATTCGCATTCTATTCAAGTGAAAACTTCCAATAAAATTCTTACGAGAGTTCACTGAATGTTTAATACAATTATCTATTAATTATTATTCAGCTGCTTTCTTCACTTTCATAATGATTGGCATTGTTGTATAGATGAGTGGGTGAAAAGATAGCTACAGTACTGATCTTGGAAGTCTTGATTTGGAGATGATAGATTCACATGATTTTTATTATTCTTGAATTACTGTAGCAGTGATGCACAAGATATAAGCCCAGAGCTGCTTTTCATTTTCTGTAGTGTCTGTTTTCTGGTCCAGCTTTTCCGTTTCTCAAGTGTCATGTAGCCTTTCTGGTTTCCTAGCGGAAAAGCTTCCATTCTTAGAAAAACCTCTTACTTAATTTAAATAAATTCTGGTTGACTCAACCGAAGATACCAAGCAGTTGGTCATTATCTTCATAGAATGACTCGGATGACTCCTCAGCTGGATTTAGGCTACTGTAATTTATTTCTGCAGTATGAGAGCTCCAGGGCCTTCATTCAGTTATTTATCCTTTAGAATAATGTATGTTTAGTCTGCTGAAGGATTAGCATTAAAACTCTGTCTGTGCATGAAGGCCAGCTAATTAGTGGTTGGAGACTAAGAACCTGTTTGAGGAAGGCTGGGTCCCATTGTTGCTGAAGGAAGCTGCTAGCCTCTTAATCCAAGTCCTGCTTCATATGTGACAGATCATCAAGCTGTCAGCTTATATCTACTCTTGCAGTTTTGGTGAAACCGTAAGAGAGCTTTGAGGGAAAACTTGGATGCCATGTGTGCTCTAGACCCATACCATTCTGAGTGTAGGTTTGAGCAGAGGACAGAAACAGGATTAGCAATGTTTCGGAGCAAGCAAGGATCTGTACAGAAATCAAATAGTTCCTCCTTTATCCAGAAGGTTCAGCCTGGGCAAACAGATGGCTTAGGAGAAACTGCAGTTTTCATCTTTGAGCTATGTTCTTTCTCAGTTCTCTTTACTACTTCAGCATGTGTTCTTAGTAATTTTTTTTTTAAATGTCCATTTCCTTTTGTGTTGTACCAACCTGTACCAAGCCCTGATGTAATCTGCTTTGGATGTTGCTGAGCACTTAACAACTGAAGTGATTGTCAGTGATGTTGCAGATGTTTTGCTGTTGATGCAGTAAGGGACTTTGTTGGGATCTCTGGGCACAGGATTGGCAAACAGACAACTCCAAAGTAAAAATAAGTTATTATTGTAGTCCATGTTTTTGATGCATCCTATAATCTTAAGTGCATTGCTATTTTGTTTTAATGTTTCCCACAGGCAAAATTAAATCAATATTAATTCAGCTGTGGCATAGAATTGCTTGCCCATCTGTAAGAGTTAATAAGTAAATGTGTTTTCAGAGTGCTGTATTCTATGATAATTCTACTGACCATTTAAAAATTAGGCCATAGTTACCAAATTAGACATGAACAACTACCACTGCTAGAGATTCTTTAAAATGCTGCCTTTCAGATCACTTAGTTATGTTTTGATGATGTCTTTTTTCACAGAAGCAGTGGAAGTAATTTGTACTTGTTATTATTGGTGATTGTCATCCTGGAAAAGGTATAAACTGCATAATCAATGTAGAATTAACACCAGAGTTAAGTAAGGTGCAGCACAGTATTTTGAACGCAGAAGATAAAAGTATTGGATTTTAATAGAAGAGCTGCCTTGGGGGATATTTGCTGTGTTCCTAAGACATTTTCCCTTAATTTACTGATGTAATTATGCTTCACAATAAGTTCGAATTTATGTTACCTTTTAGAATTTTCTTCTGATTTTTATTATGACATCCAAAGATTGAGAATTTAAGGTACAGGCAGCACACTGACCTAGGAGTTCCCTGGCATTTTGAATGCATATGAGTTAGTTCTTAAATGTAAATCCATCACATGTTAGAAAATGAAGGAAAATTTCTTAAGTGAAGAAGAGTCTTTCACCAAATTCTTTACAAGTCTGTCCATGCCATTGCCCAGTCAATGAAAAGGATGGAAGCAATCAATACTACTTGACTACACTCCTTTGACATTTATTACCTGTTAGTGCTTTCAAAGTGTCTTTGCCTTTCTACCTAAACCCATCAGTTTAGGAGTGATCAAGCACAACTGAAATTAATGCAGATTATTATTGTTTATCTTTTAGCATGGTGAGTCTTAACAGTATCCTAAACCAAAAATTTCTGTACTCTTTGACTTGGTGGATAGGATGGGGGGTTTTTTTGCATCTAGCAAAGGGTTTGGAAAGCACACTATTACTTCCTGCTTTAGATTGTGTCTTGTGAATGATGTCTTATTCTACTGATTTTCTTCCTTCTTGCACCTTTTGGGCTTAGACTTCATTGGAAAACTGTATTGGGTTGCAACATTATCTCAGAGACTCGCAATAACTACTAATGTTGAACCTGACTCCCCAAATAGCTTCGAGTACGAGTGGTGTGTCATCAGTCCAGAGATAAACTTTATACAGACTTCACAGGGGCTGTCTGTGACTAGCAGGGTCTGTGGTGAGCGTGACAGTCTTTCCAGGTTGTTACTGGAGATAATTCTACTGGGTGTTTTAAGTTCTGTGCTTCTTTGAAAGATGAGTGGGCAACATGCTATCTCTTTTCAACGAATGATAGTGTACATTCAAACTAAATTTCTGAACTGTTTTTAAATTCAGTTGTTTTACTTGTGTCTTTGTTAAACTCTGCTCATTGCCACAGTGGAGCAACAGTGTGTCCCCAAATCAGTCAGCAAGAGACTATAAAAATATTGTCTTTTACTATACAGTTTCTCAAGCTTTTTTTTAAGTTTTTTTTTTTTTAAAGAAATCCACATTTCAGTGATCCTTATGAATGAGACATGATATATGTGAATTATGGATATACTGTTTTTTGGCCATGTATGTTAGCTAAAATGTGAACAGTGTGAATCTCACAAAATGTATATCAGAATGGTCACAATCTCCCATGGGATACAGAACCACTAAGTCTTGATTCTTGAATTTTGTCTTCTTTTTGATGGGCACCATAGATACTAGCTTTCTTCCTTTTTGGAACTCAAGGTACTATTTTCTAACAAAGATGCAAATAATGGATTTTAAATACCAATGGCTAATGTACTGTGTACCATATTAGAGTTAAGACAAGAAATGCAAATATGCAAACATGAAATCTATACTTTGGCAGACAAAAGCATACCTTAAAATTTGTGTTGATATTAGTGATCAGTCCAGTCTTTGGCCTTCCAGTTTGAGTGGTGTTTTTGTAGATGAGCATACAGTTAGGAGACATAGATCCTTGTTTGTTGTGAGCTGTGTGATTCATCACCATTTGTACTGTTCCAAGGAAGGTTAGATGAGATTTGAGAGACTGCTTAGCGGCTTCAAGTTTGTGCCTTTTCTGTTTCACTTGCTCTTTTTCCTTATGCTAGCAGAAAAATTGGGTACCGGGTAAGGATAGCCATTCTTAAGGATTGAGTAGGGGTAGCTTCAGTTCTACAATAAAAAGTATAAATTGTTTTTAAGCCCATCTACTTTTGAGTTATATTTAAGCAAGTCAGATATTGCTTTTGGGGCAAACAACTTTGTTAGATTGTCTAGAGGAAGTTCTGTGCTTTTGGTTTCCTTCACCATCATGAATGAGAAGAACCTGTAAGAGTTTCAGAGCAGAAGTGATTTTGCTCATGGATTAAAAAATGTTTTGTGAATAATAAGTCTATGAAAAATATATGTTCAGTTTCTCATTGCAGCTGCTGACCTTTTGTCCTTAAAAGTAATAGTGGACTTGGACAGTAGGAATGAAATCAATTTGCCTGCATATTGTGTGATTTTTAGGACCTGTTGTAATTCCTGTCTAGTGTCCCTGTGCTTCTTCACAGCAGGTATGATTCTCCTCATGGTCTTGGCTGTCACCTGCTTGATCAGTGTTGGTCTGTGGGGTTGCCTAGAAAAACAGATGGGTCTGGGCTCCCTGCTGGAGGTGTTTGAGTCCTACCCTGGGACTTGATTTTGATTTCTGTCATTGTGCGAGCAGTGATCTATGTGAGGGTATTTTGTTTCAACCTGTCATTGGATTTCACGTGAGATAACACAGTGAGCTTTGGCTTCTTTCTCTGTTCTTCTGTGACTTTAAATCCATTATCTTTTAGTTGTGTTTCAACTGACGTAATGTTACACAGTTGGCTTGGGAGGTAAACAGTCCTGTTCAGAATCACATTTTTTCTACTGAAGATACAGTTGTTAAATAGAATTGTTGTCTTAGCTGGTAGAGTGCCATTATGAACAGGGGCATGCGTAGAGAGGATTTAAGTGTAAAGAAATAGAATCTGAGCCATTTTCACCTATCACGGGAATATAAAAAACAAGTTACAGTGGGAGGAGGTGACAGGCTTTCATATCTGAATTTTCTTGAAGGTAGCTGAGTGACTGGAAAGTAGTGGAGCAGTACATATTGAGTCCCTGCATAGTGCTGGTGCAAAGAAAGGGAGGAACAAAATGGGAAGTGAAACAGGTTGGAGCAGTGGAAAGATGAGCACTGTCTTTCCTTCTAGGCCACCTGTTCTGCTGCTGATTTCAGGGCTCTGCACTGCCTGGAATTAGAAACAACCTGGCTTAGCTGTGACACGAGTGATCCAAATTGTTTTTCTGAAGTTGCACTAATTTTGTTATTAATTCCTGAGTCATACTTTCTGAAATAGCTAATATGTTACTGTATTTCATATGACAGATTAGTTTCTCTGAATTAATACAAACTATTAGGCTTTGAAGTATACCAGGATATCTGGAGTATAAAATTACCCAGTCCTTGAAGAATCAAAAGCTATGCAACAATAACGTTGCTTGTAAACCATTATTCTGATACATTCTTCTGTAATACTGCTTTCTCATCCACTTTCTGACAGTCATATTAAAAGAAAATTGATTATAAAAATAATTTTTTAATCTTTTTTTTTTTTTCAGGGCAATTAAAGCATTTCAGGAGGCGCTTTATGTTGATCCCAGCTTTTGTCGAGCCAAGGAAATTCATTTGCGGCTTGGGCTTATGTTCAAAGTGAACACAGACTATGAGTCTAGTTTAAAGGTAGGTTTAAGCCCTTTCATACCAAATTAACGTTGGCTGCAAGTTGTGTTGTACCTTGGAAACTATAAGGACTATATGCTTAAGTGCGTTGTGGTTAGGATTTTAGGTAGTCTAATTGGAAAAGCCCAACTGAATTATAAGTGAGCGGTAACCATTCAGCAGATGAAAAATTTGTTAGGCTTTTGTTAAAATAGTACATTTTGGGTGGAGCCTGAGGATGTTCAGTAAGATGGAGGAAAAACAAGAGAAGAGTTTGTAATTTGGATTTCTCCATGTTTGTTCTTCGCTACCCCAGCTGCGCTATTGTAAACTAGAGGCTTTAAAAAATCATTCAAAATATATGCAAAAATAAAATTCTCACATCACTTTTTAATATTTTTCCACATTTCTAGCAGTTAATAATTCTTTTATTTCCTGATTTGAGAATCATATTCTAAGCAACAGTTTTTGAATTAGAAATGGTTTGTGTTAATACAGTACTTTTGTGTTTCTGTTAGGAATTTTATACTGCTTGCAGTCTTACTTGGTTTCCGGTTGTAACTTGTCATTTTATCTCCCTCCATTCAACATGTTTACCCAATTGTTTTTCCTTAGTCCATTGCCTTCTCTATAGCTGTGTTCCTTCCTGACCTCTACATTTTTAGATATATGTACTTAATGGACTTCCATGTTACATTGGAAATCCACCTTCAGGGTTGGGAAATCTGTAATTTATAGTGAAGTTTAATTTATAAATGTTTTTTCTGCATGCTGATACTTTCGGTAGTTTTAGAAGTTACTGGATGTCATGTTTTTAAGAATCTGGTGGCCTCCTGGCAGATGTTTTTCCTGGAATTTCTATTTATGAAATTATCAGAATCTCCAAGATTTGAAAGAGTAGAATGTTACTCAGTTACTCTTTTTGGTTGTTATAAATAGTGGAAAACAATTCTCTTCAACCTTCCTTTTTTTTTCCACACGGGATCCAAGCTTTCACCTACAGAGACTGGTGGAGGTGGAAACTGTGATTACAGAGGATGATAATGTTTAAGAGTAGGAAAGATTGGGTGCAGTGAACGGCAATAGACAGCAAGGCAAGGAAGAGATTATGTATGATTTTGGGCAGTCACATTTCCTAGTACATTTGCAGAGATTTAATATTGACTGTTACGATACATGGAGAATAAAAGATGTGCTGAATAAATATAGCTTGGTTTTATATTTAAAGAGGTCTTAGGGATAAAACATGAGTAAATCTAGAAAGAGATAGTAAATCTGTAATCAAGTAGTAGAAGGAACTTCATTCCAGTTTGTTATAAAATAAATTGCCTAATACCCTTTTCTAGCTGTGCCATGAAATACGGAGTTCTATCAATGAATCAAGTGTTTGAATTTATATTATGAGAATTCATTCTAAGCAATTGGCTGTGTTTAATATTCAGAGCTTGGCAAAATAAATACTTCGCTGGTCACAGTAACTTTTAGCTTTCAGTACAACATCTGGGTTAGTGAAGAACACCAAAGTAGAATTTTAAAACTATAATCTTTGTAACAGAGAATTGTAACACAATTATAATAACTTCACTGTTTTTGTCTGCAATGTAACTAAGTCACTCAAGAAAATTAATGGCAGCAACAAAAACAGCTTGCCTGGGGCTGAGTGAAGATCTTGAAAAGGATGATGAAATCAGTGGGGTGGGGTTGCTTTAAGGATACATTGTCTCTAAGTGAATATAACTGCAGGTTGCTGCTAAAAGTTTTGCCTCATTTTCACCCTGCAGTCCTGATTGCATTGTTTGACATCCTCTGTTGCATTGGATCAAGTGATTTTTCCATTTGCAGACTGAGGTGGAGCAGAAGTTGAACCAGCTCAAATTAAGGTTACCCAGTTGCTAGATCCAATGCAAAGAAGATGGCAGGAGTGTGTGAATGGGAAATGGTCTGGGAGAGCCATATTATCCCCTTCTGCTACAAAATGTAGCACCAAGCTATACTCTGGAATTAACAGCTGAAACATGTGAAGTAGAGCTTCTGATTTGCTTCCTTTATTGTGGAGGTTGAAGTCTTCAGCAGAAAGAGAAGACTGAGTGGAGCTTTTCACTTGCTCTTGAACAGTTTGAACTGTTTTCAGCTCAGCTGTGGATTTATTATGTAGTCCTGAGAATGATTTACTTGAAAACACAGTATTACTGATTGAAACATTAGTTTATACATCAGAATTTATCAGTTGAGGAGCAGACTGAGTGGAACAAGCAGGACAGTAACTTCTCTAAAAATCCTTCTGATTGATCTCTGAGTTGAGATTTAAAAGAATAGACCCTCAGGCCAGAACTCTGTGAGTGACAAGAATGTGAGAAGACAAGTCAGAAAATACTTTGTGAACAAAATTAAGTGCTAGTGCTGTGGTTGTGTACAAGCATAAGGAGAGAAAAGTGAGAAAGGAATGATGAAAGAGTGTGAAAGGATGTTTTCATAGAATGTCTCTTTCATTTTCTGAGAGTGAATGTTTCCTCTTTTCACAGAAGTGATGAAAAGACAGAGTGATTCTGTTTTGTCCTTTTTTTTTTTAATTTTATTTTGTGGGCCTTGTTAAAAGGATTTTAGAGGATGGTTGTGGGGCTTAGGTTACAGCTTGGTAGTGATTGCCCTTGGGCACAGACCCTTGCCTTGGGGCTCTGTATAACATAATCTATAGCCTAATTTGAGCTTCCCCTTTTCATACTGAGGCAGCATGTGGGAAATAACTTTTAAACCAATACTTGTGTGACTATTTTGGATTTCACAGATTGTACCAATGTTGCATTAATGTACTTTGAAATATCATAATATTTTTGATGGTATTTAAACATTGATGTTAAGTCTGTAATTGCTAAGAATAAACCATTGCCAACAGATGAGTCATTGTCAGTAAGAGTCTTTAGGCAAAGGGGAAGATGAGAAAATGAAGGTCGTATATTCCATGTTTTTCACAATTTTAGACCATTAACATAAATCATGTATATTTTATGTAAGCAATTTAAGCAAGAAAAAAAAGAATTTACTATTTTAAGATGTTGATCATCAAGGTAATTACTAGAGTGCTGTTTAACAAGCATAAAATCAACTCTCAGTGCTTTTCAAAATCAATTACTGCTTTTGCATGTTTTTAACATTGCAGCAGTTAAGGTTTTGAAATTACTATGAGAACCCTTGGCTCCTCTGTTATCCCATAGCCATAAACTCTGGCAAGAACACCAAGTATTGTTGAAAATTACTTGGCCTTCAGGCTTACATTAAGATGAGAAAAAAAAAAAAAGATGCAAAGAAGCAGTCCTTCTGATTGAAAAGAGAACAGTCCTTGTGTAACCTGATGGTTTGCACAGTGTTTTTCATATCTGTCGGAATGATGAAGTTGAGGGGAAGGTGGGTATTTGGGAAATTTTCTGTGGGTTTGGTTTTGTGAAGGGGTGTGTAGTTTTTTGTAGCAGGTAATCAATGGGGACTCTGGGCACAAGCAGGTTATTGTATGGCAAACCAAACTATGTTGTGCTTAGGGGATTTTGTTTTGAGTATTGCAGGTGCATCCTGTACACAGTACTAAAACCCTTGGAAGAATGAGAACTAAATTGCTTATGTTTTCAATTATCTGCCTTTTTGTAGAAATACTGATTCTTCCTTTCACTTTTAGAAATTTTTGCTCCTTATTTACACACAAAACAAATGTCCCCTTGTGATTTGCTTTGGGCCTGTGCTTTGATCTTCCCATAAATTATCAATTTAAATACAGCTTTTAAAATTATTTTCACGAAGATTATACTTGTAAGTAATGTTAAGACATACTGTTTATGTTAGGATAAGGAAAAGCCTGCAAAAGAATTAGAATTTATTGGGAAAATATGCATGAATACATGAATATGCATGGAATATATTTTAAAAATGTTGATACACAGATGAACATCTTGAAGTACTTCTTAATAGCCACTCAGACACTTTTCTACCACTTACTCAAATAATTTTCCTGTCTGTATGTATAACTTTATGGAAGATTATTTTTAGCTGCAGCAACTATTGTATGCCAACATTTTGCTGTTACAGACACATTGTTCATCTTTTAATGCTCTTTTTCTCAGTAACAAAAATGTAGGTATAAAAGTGAAAATTTTTTGTTTTCAAGCCTTCAAGTGCTATTTTATAACCCGATTGTTTTTCGTAGGTGCTTAGATTAGTAATTTTCAGTCTTAAATTGAAACCTTGTATATTAATTTTTAATTTTGAAAGAAAAAATAAAAAGTCAAAATGCATAGTTATGCAGTTGTAATTTCTTACATCTATTTTTATGTCTGTCGCTCTTTCAGAAACTAATCACTGACATTTTCAGATAAAAAGCTAAAGAAAGGGCTTTGTCTGTTTCAAGGTGGATATCTTAAAAGAGCATTTTGTAGAAAGATGAAATGAGTCAAAAGATTATAATTAAAAATTGAGTGCATGAAAACAGCATTTGGGAGTTGCTCTCTAAATCTTTGTAGTTTGCATATGCATATGATGAAGAGACATATGCAAGAACTGACAACATGGAAAATTTTTAATGCAGCATGACACTATCATCAGACTGCAAGAAAGTTAGTGCAACTGGTTTTCACGGTGGGTCTCAGTATCTCAAAGTGTGGCCTTGCAGAGCATTTTCTTTTGTTCTCTTAGTTTTGCTTGCATTTTTGAATTTTCCTATAGAAGGTATATTTTAGAAATGTCACAGTTACTAGGAGGAGTAAATGCTCAAGTTGGATTTAACATGCTGTGTGGTACGTTAATTTTTGGGGGGAGAAAAGAACAAACACGGAAAGGTAAATTATTTAACATTCAAGTTTGGTAAGTGTTGGTGCTGATGCATTTCATGTCATTTGTGAACTGTTTCCCTGTGAGAGAGGTACCTTGGTTCAGGTCTGCTAGCTGTAACCTAACTGAAAGGCTGGAGGTTGGGGCATGTATGCATGTTGGCTAAGTAGCCACCGAGACCCAGCAAGGATTGTTACCCATCTGTTCTTTGGGTTCTGGTAGGCTGGAGGTAGTGTTGCAGGTCCTGAAGCCACTCCAGCTTGGAGTGGTGCATCTCCCTGATGATGCTGGTAGTGCAGCAGTGGGCACAAGCTACCACTTGCTCCCTTTCTCCATAGCACTTAGCTGCTGCTAACACAGGAAAAATTAAATCCTAATGTTGCACAAATAATGCTATAAAGTGCAGACAGTGTAAGCAATTGAGGCAGCTTTGTGGAAACACCACTGTCGTGCGCCACAGAAAATGTTACTAAGTTTGAATGGAGAAGCCTGGAAAATTTGAATGGAGAAGCCTTCTCCAGCCTGGAGAAGAGAAGGCTGCGGGGTGACCTCATTGCAGCCTTTCAATACCTGAAGGGAACCTACACCCAGGAAGGGAGTAAACTCTTTGAAAGGGCTGACAATAGCAGGACTAGGGGAAATGGGTCCAAGTTGAAGGAGGGAAGATTCAGGTTGGATGTCAGGGGGAAGATCTTTACTAGGAGAGTGGTTAGGTCCTGGAACAGGCTGCCGAGGGAGGTTGTGGATGCCCCGTCCTTGGAGGTGTTCAAGGCCAGGTTGGACAGGGCCCTGGGAAACCTGATCTAGTAAATGTGTTTGTTTGGTGGCCCTGCTAGGCAGGGGGGTTGGAACTACATGATCCTTGAGGTCCCTTCCAACCCGGGTCATTCTGTGATTCTGTGAATGTGATCTTCCTCTGGCAAATGCAGCTTCTCTGATCTTCCTTTCTGAAATTGTCATTTATACCAAGTAAAAAAAAACAAAAAACCCCAAACCCCAAAAGTTCTGTAGCTCTTCTGAATATGCTGCTATCACGATCATGCAGTTTGTGCGTATATATGACCTTTGTTCTGACCATGGGATAGTTTTCCTCAGTCTTAAGGGGGAATTTTATGACTACTGGACAAAAATACCGCAGTGTTTACAATTTGTTGTGAGTTCAGAAGAGGCTGAGGAGCGGAGTATTGAGCTGTGTTAGCCGCGCATAGAGCATGTCCTCTCCTGACCCTTTCCCCCTCCCCCCGGCCCCACGCAGGCCTGGCAAATGGAGGCCTGGCGCTCTGCCACCGGCAGGTTATGCAAGGCCTTCTCTGCCCTACTTCTCTGAACAAAGGCTGCTCTGAGGAACGCTGCCATCACACCTAGGGTCACATAGGCAAGGAACAGCCATCCCCTGACAGAATTTTACTGAGTCATGATGGAGCTTTCCTTCGTGGTAAGTCCGTGAGGATCGTCAGGCTTCAAATGATGGCTTGCCTTGCTTGCTAAATAAATGCAGAACAGGGGAGCTACTAAACTTGCTAATGTCATCCTCGAAAGGAGGAGGGAGCAGAGGCACTGTTTTGAGGACTCAGGCTTGGATGTAAACAGAGACAGAGATGAAGATCTCGCACTAAGAAGAGAACATTTTTTTTTGTGTCGGTCTTTGATTCATTTAATAAACAGCAAAACCCTGGGTACTTGCCCCTTAAATTGCCAAGGTCTGATTTGTTAGGAGAATCGGCGTTAGTTGTACTGAAAGCATGTTATATTATCTAAATTGGCATCAGATTGCTGTTATTTTACTAGCAGACCTGGTGCTTTGATCAGTTCTGTTCATATGCAATCCACTTTACCTCTGATCTTTGGGAAGGTTACCTTTGAAATTGTTTCCACAATTAGAGGCAAGTCAAGGACTCCAGAGGAGACAAAATAGGTTCTAGATAATTGTGGAATTACACAGATGGCTACAAATCAAGGTATGTTATGACTTGAGCTGCAGCTTGGGAAGGGAGCCTGTTACTTTTTAACATTCAGAACACTGCCTTCTAGGTAAATCCTCTTACTCGGGATTTGAATTTCTATAGACTGCTGTCTGCCTTGAGGTATTGTATGTCGTCTCTGAACTGCAGCGGCCTCTCCTGCATAATAACTATTTCACACAGCAGAAGCCAGCTTCAGTACTGCAATATTTGAGAGAGGTGCAGATGTTTGCTAACCGCTTCTGTCCCTCGCAGAAATGGAATCTGGAAACGATTGCTATTTTAAAAAAAACTTTGGTACTGGTAATTGTGATGAGTGGATATGCTTCTGACTGATGAGCTTTATGTGTTAGAATGCGTGCATGCTTTTTTGTGGTCTGATTTTGAATACTTAACGGGGAGCTATGTATTATTTATCTGGCAAGAGGTGTAGGTTTGCTCGTGTATGTGCATTTCTAAGGTTCTTAGTTTAAAAGGTTCTGAGTTTTCTGTGTATTGCTTTGCGGTAATTGTTTAGACCAGCAGGTTTATTTCGCTGTAGTTACAGGCTCTGGTTTATCAATTTCTTTACTGTTTGTAGCTTAGTGAGAACTGCAAGCAGAAATTTGCTTAGAATATTTTCATGATGTGGATTTGGAAATTTATGTCAGCTAATGTAGCAGTAAAAATTTAAATTTTTAGGAGGCATTGAGAAGATTTTGGCTATCTTTTTTGACTGCACAGTACTGATACTGCTGGCATATTTAACTATTAAAATGATTAGATATTCTTACGTGGTTGTCTGCTTTATCTCAGTGAGTCTCAATGCAATAAGTCTTCTGAAAAGCTACTACAGAAGAGCTGTCAATCATTTCTCCATAGATCTGCTTATTTCTTATGGTAACGTTACTAGGTGAGAGCAAATCTGTGCTTTCTGCTTTATCTTTTCATATTAGTTGTTAGTGACTGTGCAAGATGCCACATCTATGCCAAAAGGATTGGTATTTAGATTGGTATACTCAATGTACAGGCCGAAGCATAGAGGTCTGTTCCTTTTTTTTTTGTCAGGTAAAATTTCATATAAAGTAGAGCACGTTATTTTTATTTAGTCTTTTTAAGTTGCCTGCTTAGTTGAGTCACTATGGTAACCGTCTAACGGGTGTCTCTGAGACACAAAACCTGCATTGCAATGTCAGTGAGGAGAGATTTTTAAGTTGTCTGACTGCAGAACAGTAGAAGAAAGAACAGGCAAGGCAGAGAAGAGCTGATGTTTAATTCTTGCTCTAAGGTCAAAAAAAAATTTTTGCAAGTTATGTGTATGTGAGTAGGTTGTTTTCTGTGCTCTTTTCTGGGAATGATAGTTTAAATGTTCATTAAAAATCATAAGTTCATGCTGTCATTCAACTTGAGTTTGTTTCGTTTTTAAAAAACTGTTATGTATTAGAAATGTTGATAGAAGTTAGTGAGGAGGTAAGCTACATCACTGTGTGCCTTTCAGAGGTCATGAGAGCATTCATTTCTTCTGGCATCCTGTGCAGAATTTTTTTAATGTGTTTTTCTCTTTAGAATGTTTATTACAAATGCAGTGATCTGTTAAACTCTTTTTATAAATCTTTAAGATATGTGTTAGGGCTATGCTATACACATGGTATTACTAGGACCATGTGGAAAGCTGTGTAGTATGTAGTATCTCTGAGTATTACAATACTGAAAGTGAGTTGTGTATACATCTTATTAATACTAATTTTTTTTCTTCCCAGCTATACTGATAAGCTCCTGATGCCAGCTAGTTTGGCATCCTAAACAGGTGGAGCTAAATTATTTTTGTGCTAACAAAATAAAGTATTAGCAATATTTTGTAATAGAAACCACCTGAACCTGATAGCTGTTTTAACAGAAGTATTTTATTTAGGTTCCAGTTTTCCTAGGCCCTTTCTGTTGAATCAGTATGTTATTCCAAATTCCACTCTGTATAAGGATTTTCCAAAATCTATGTAAAAGTTCAGAGGCACTTGAGTTTGCAGGCCTCTTCATTTATTTTAACACATTTGGATGCATTTCAAGCTGTAAATAGTGATCACTAATTAGCATGACACTTGTGAAATGATTGGTCACATCCAGGCTTTCTGGCAGACAGACTTCATTGCTCTACTTTTGTGACCTTCTCTCTAGAAAAATTAATTACTTGGCTCAGAACTTAAGAATGCAAACATGTTTTAAAAGATTTTTTTTTTATCTATTGAGGAGATGTTATTAAAAACAAACAAGCTTTAATGTTTTACTGTAATATCTGGAGGAGAGGATGTAAGAACTTATGAACTCCTTGGAAACTCATGTTTTAATGAAATGCTAATTTGAAGGGCATTTTGGCAAGAGATAAGACTTCAAATCACTCAATTGGAAGGGAGAATATTCTGTTTTTTTCAATAGACAAATTGAGAGCTTCGATGTTTATGAGCTTGTAACTGCATTCCCAGTTGTACATTATGAGGAAATCTTGATCTGCTCATTTTAGCCATTCATGCCATGGTCAAATTATTCTTCTAGATGCTCTCACACTTATTCATGGAACTGTGTTGCTTCTTACATTGCTTAAAAGAACACTCATTCTGCAATAAAAACTTTTCCTTTAGCAAACAGTTGAACAAAAAATGAAAATTTCTTCTAAGACATGGTAAAATACAGTATAGATTTTTTTAAGTACAAAATTGATTTATCCTTAGTAATTTACCCAAGTGCTAGCATTACTTTGTTTGAAAAACAAATAATTCTCTTTTTTTTTCAGCATTTTCAGTTAGCTTTGATTGACTGCAATCCCTGCACTTTGTCTAACGCTGAAAGTAAGTAACCTATGAGTATCCCCATTTATTTTGATTCTTTTTTTGTTTTAAGTCCTATGCTCACAACTGTATCAATATTTAATGATGCAATCCTTCAAAATCAAACAGTGCGTACTGAGAGAAGGAGAGTATAAAACCTGTCTCTATCTGTTAAGAGAGACAGATATTCAAGTGGAATTATGGATTGTTTTAGTACGTGGAATAAGTAAAAATTGAAACTTAGTATATTAATTGCTCTGAAGACTTGAGTTCTGAAGGAAATGTACTATTTGTCTGTTTATTTGTTTAAAAATGGCCTGTGCCATGGTCACACCTTTAGTTGTAATTATTTAAAACCATGTGGTCTCTTGATAATCCATCATTTTTCACTGATCATTTTAATGTCATTTAAATTTATAGATCTAAAATTCAGCATTGGTCTTATACTGCTCATGTAAGAAAAAGTAAAAAACAAATTTGTTTCATTAGGTGCAAGCTATATATTTGTTTGTATTTGAACAAATTTATCTTTTAGTGTAGTATGTTGTATCATAAGCAGTATATGTTGTCGGCCATAACAGAGCATCCTATAGGTATTCATTGATAGTGGATTTGTATGCAGGAATAAGCATATGTTCCTATATGTTTTGGTGTTTGTAAGAATTAAAAGACAGGCAGTTGTAAGTGAAATCACTCCCTCAGTTTTTAAGGTGCCTCCTTGCTGCTCTTAGTGTTACTTACAAAGTCTAGCTTCAGAAGCATTGTATAAAACATTTAAAAACATTTTTTAATGTCTCTACTTCAGAGCTGGAGGGCATTGTGAATATTCTCTTAGCAGGGGTAATGAAAAGGCATTTGTTCACATGGGTGAATCTGCTGGCTTATCAGTTCTAAGGAGACAGCCATTCTATAAGGACTTCTTTAAAGCTTTGTAACTTGTCTGAATCAGACACAGATTGTTCGTAAAATTACTTTCAGTACTCTTCCTAAGTCAATAGACCTTTATTGTTCTCTCACACATATGTGGTTCTTTATTATATTGCATGTTAGTTCATGTACTGTTTCTCAGTAATTTTGTCAGTTTTCACTGTATTGCTGGATTTTTGCAAGGTTTTCCTAACCTTTTCACCCCAGTTCCCTTTGTCCCCCAGGCTGATACAGAGGTATGGCCCCATGTAAAGGCTTCATTTGTCTGTGGCCTTGAGACAAAACTGACAAACCCAAAGGAGGAGAGTCAGGAGGAATGAGAGAGAGATACTTCATGAGGTTCTCTTGTACTACTTAGCAGAAAACTGTGTATCCTGATCCAGGGTACTGTTGCATAAATGCTTGAGATTGCTTTAGTCCTACCCTTTTGCATTTCTAAAGGTTGTATGCGTAACAGCATTATATTGAATGTGTTCCTAGCCATAATTTTTGAGTACTAAGTTTTGGGTACTTGGGGTATTTAGGCAGTCTCTAATATGACACTTTTAATTTCTTTTCCCTGCACTGCATGAGTTCCTTTTGGAGCAAAAGGAGCTTCACACTAAAGAGGGTTTGCTATGGGAAGAAAAAAGATTTTTTTTTTTTTATTATGAACTCCTGAAACAAAAGCAGAGGTTTTACTTTCATTAGTACAGAGTGAAATTTGATGATGTGGTGAACATAATGGATGTGTTATGTGCCCTTTAGCAAGGAACACAAAGTTTATTAAAATTTCAGATGATGCATTTTGTTATGATGTGGCTTCTGAAGTGCAGTAGGCTTCCTTCTTTATACTGAAGGACAAAGCAGTGCACAAAGAAAGCTTTTCCCCTCCCTTATGACCCAGAGAGAAACCCTGAGCTCCAAATTATCTGCATAAACCTCTGTGTCACATTGTTTTATAGCTTCAAGAGAAAGAAATCTATGTAATTGAAATAATTGAGCTTGGCTCAAGCACAGATATTTCCTTACTTGTTGTCCTTGAGAACATCAGGCAAAAGTCTCAAAAGTTTTTTTCCTTCCTCATCAAATCAGAGGAAAGAGTACATTTATCTCAACCAGCTGTAGTAATCTACCAGTTGATGGCTAGACTAGGTTAGCTGTTCTCAAGGCTTAGAGATCAGGCACTCTCTTTCCTTTAATAATTTGAACAGCATGAAGGTGATTTTCCCTCCACTTTTATTCTTGAACAGTTTTTCATTTTCTTTCTGTAGCTAGCAATTTTCTTGCCTCCAAAAGCTGCTAGTAGTATTATGGCATTCTGTGCAGTTCTTATGAGGAATTTAGGATGCTTTACGGTAATGATCAGAATACAATCTGTAACTAACCTTTTAGTTCAGTTTAACAGAGGAAAGATGTTACCAGAAAGGGAAAAAAACCACCCAACTTTAAGATCCTGTATAAAGCTAGCAGTGTGTAATGTAGTTTTCTGTTATACAGCCAGTCTGTCCCTTGACAGCTGAATGAAAATAAAAAATAGGTCTTTATTTCTAATTCAGTTATGTACAGATAATAGTCTTGTTGTGCATCTCCGCGTAGAAAAATCTATTGCTAAGTTTACTGAAGGGTTTATGGACTCTGCATTTAAGATACAGATAAATCTGTGGACCACCTTTCTGCAATATCTGTTTGCAGAGTGAGTGCTTCAAACACCAATGTGAACATATTTTTTTTAATATCTTATACATGTAATTTGTCTTGTTTTTCATTAATAAATTTGAAACACTGTTTATCCCTTACTTGAAAAGCATTGCAGTTGCTGTTGTCATTCAATAAAAATAATTTTGATTTTCCCACTCTTACAGTTCAATTTCACATCGCCCACTTATATGAAATCCAGGTAAGCTTTAAGCTCTTTTTTATAAAGTGTGGTTGAGTTTCTAACTATGTGATGTAATCAGACTGTGGAATTCAGATTATAGATGCTTTTGTAAAGTTAGGCTTGTGTCTTGAATCCCTGAAGAAACTTTATTTGCTTTGACTAAGTTAGAAGTATTTTGTATGTGGACTATTGTGCCATGAAATGAAGTAGCTGTTTCAGTAAACTTACATATTTACTACTCTACCAAAGTGACTGCAGAAAAACCCTAAACATAAGTTTGAATACATACATAATCTCATGATGGTATTCACTAAAAAGTTATACATAGATTTTTAAAAATGTAGTTTCTCAATTCAAATATATTATTATTGTTTGTCACACACACGCAATTTAGTCTAGCCAGTCGCCCAGGTGCCTTTTAAGTATATTTAACA
The DNA here is from genome assembly GCA_013400935.1 of Turnix velox. Lineage (NCBI taxonomy): Eukaryota > Metazoa > Chordata > Aves > Charadriiformes > Turnicidae > Turnix > Turnix velox. The sequence goes on along the minus strand of VZTY01012531.1, from coordinate 585,383 downwards.
TGAAGTTTTCAAATTTAACTGAACATACATGAAAGAAACACTTGAGGTCTGAGGCAAACAGCGCATAAAGCTGTGTTATTAATTCTATGTCAAGCCATACCAGAGTTTTTTAGGATCTTTTGGGAAATTAAACTTACTGAGCTTCCAGAATATAAGAGTATCACAACCAAGTAACTACTCAAGCAGCTATTACGTATTGTAATTTGATGGATTAGTCATATAATGGAGATTGTATGCCCTTTTATGCTTTTCATAGGTATTATATGACCAAGGAAGGGATGTGACATGAAAACAAAAACTGTTGAAATTAAAATGGATGACAGACATAAAGTACATTTTGAGTCAGTTGAAAAGTAGGTTGATAAAGTAAGTGCTATCTTTTGATGGCATGGTGAAAAATGACTTTAGGTACTTCTATATAAATAAGATCCATAAATCTGACGGAGAAGATGTTTTCCTTTTTTGTGCAAAGGTATATGACAAGACAGAAATCCCCTGCCTCAAAGCACCATTGAATAACTTCACGGACCATTTAGGTTCTGAACTGGCCACTATCCAGATTTCATTCTGAGCACTGGCACACATCTGACACTTTTATGTAATGGTGTCCTCAGCACCATAGGTCTTTTGATCTGCTAGGGTAAAATAGGCAGTCGAACACCTCAGGTCATCGTGCTGTTGTGTGACCAAAGTTACAAGTGCTTAAATTATGCTTTCTGAATGATGAACTTCATTTTCATACAAGTCAGAGCAAAAAAAGTTTCAGTGTGTGTTCTGCTGTTAGATTTGATTTGTCTCAACATTCTGGTTGTGAAAGGCATATCCTCTTTCCTAGAGTTTGAGGTCTTGATTTCGTTCTGGATATTACCTCTGACACAACAAAGAGTTGTTTTTGAAGGCAAGCTGGTTGTATGGTTTCTTTTAAAGGGCACAGCTCTACAGTTATCTGAACCCCTCCTTATACTTGAAAATTGCCTACTGTCTAGTAGTTAATGAAAGAGTTAATTCAGTCCCTAATTATGTACCTTCTCAGTCCAAGAGTATAAATGAAAGATTGTTAGCCTCTGAACAAAAGAACAGCTCGGTGCTGATAAGAGTAGTGTTTTTTCGTGGTGTTTTAATGCTAGTTTCTGTTCTTTCACTTGTGGCAATGTGAGTCTCTCTGGCTATTTAGGATGGTAGCTTACATGGTGCCTGAAGAAAGATGTTCTGTTGGCTTCCTCTCCCCATTCTGCGACCATTCATGATGCACCCAAACATCACCCAAACTTTGTAATTAACATATCTTAAAAAAAATTAAACATTATGACAGTTTTCTGGCATACGTCTAGACAGATTTCTAAAGAGTTAAGTAGTACAGCGAATAACAAAAGTAAAAAATAGTCTAGATCTGGAAAACATGTCATCTTTTAATAGGACTTTCTGAATGCTCTCAAGCATGTAAGCATCTTTTTCAAAGTGTGAATGAATATTAGGCACTAATATTTATCTATTTGACATTCAGATTGCTGGCTCTGCTTTCATGCTATACAGCAAACTTCTGTTCATCTGCTTATTCTCCATAGTCATAAACTATAGGCTTTGTTCACAATGCTAGGTGTAACGTTTTTTCCTGATTGTTTTGTCAGACATGGATATCTTATTTATTTATATTATTTGTTTTCTTACCAGTTGTCTGCATTTCATGAACACCAATTTAAAATCTTTTCTACCAACTTCCCCTTGTTCCATTTCAAAGTATGTAATTGCTGCTTTAATTTTTCTTCATGACTAGAGTAAGGTTTTAAAATCATCAGAGTTGTCTTATGTGACTGATATGTCAAGAACCCAGTAAAATTTTTAGCTTCTAAAAGGTTTTTATGTTGTTCAGAATTTTCTTCTCAGTTATCCCTTTTAAAACATCAGAAGTCAATGCAGTGTACTCTTTGCATAATACAAATATAACTAAGTCATCATTTACATAAAGATGGCCCCATTTATTGTAGCACATTGTTCACCTGTTTTCCAGAATTAAGCCTAATGTTGAATTACCCAAAAGCACATTTTTCTTATAAAATTGTGTATAATTTTTAGAACATTAAAAAAAGTACTCTAGATAACAGACCCTCAGCATATATCTTACAGACTTTGTTGGGAGGCGAGGAATAGAAGAAATAAGCATTTAAAATACAGTCACTGTTACACATCTGTTTTTAGGCTAACTTGAAGAGAAATGCTGACACAGTCACAAAAAAACACATCTTTCGAGTAGTCTTAACCTTTAATATATACGAAACAGCTCAATCTATTGCAGAAGCCAATAAAGACGAGCATCCTAACTTCTTTCAAGCACACTTAAACTACATAGGAAGTAATAAGACAACACACCTTCGTTGTCTAGGCACAGTCCATAGGCATTTTAATTGTATATGTAGTGAGACTCTTTACAAGGACAACAGACTTGTTGAAGAGGCAGTTCATATATACTAAATGAAGAAGAAGCACAGAATTATAGCAGCCACCAACTGCCAATGATCTTCATTTCTGTTATGAATTTCCTGGGAGGAATATGTGTAGGATTTTTTCAGATGTAGACTCAGACTCAAACATTCTCCTTAAAAAATCAGTATGTTCATTTTAATGTAAAAAGTGTAATACATGTATGAGTAGTTGACCAAATTCAATAATTTGCAGTTTCTCTCTATTGCTTTAAGTAGTCAATTTATATTAAATACTGTATTTATGAAAGTTACTCTCTTATCATATATGTCACTCTTTAAAGCTTTCATACGCACTGGATGCAAAAAAAAAAGTTCTGTAATTTTTTTGTCAGTGTGTTCATGTGCTGTCAGTGCTGTGAAATCGTTGCTATTGGTGATCTGTTGTAAGCTTTATGATTAATGCATTTACTTTTTTTCCTTTTGCAGAGAAAGTATCACTCTGCAAAGGAAGCTTATGAACAGCTTTTGCAGATCGAAAACCTTCCTGCACAAGTAAAAGCAACTGTCTTACAGCAGTTAGGTATGTAAAATTAACTTTCATTTGCCTATGCGTTTCTTTTTCATCATCTTTGCCTTCAGCAGTGTCTTTTAAGGCTCCATTTCCAAAGTGAGTCTTAGACACTGAATACGGTACGTGAGATTTTCACCCGGAATAGAATGTGTAACAGTAGATAATGAAGTAAGTGAAAGAGGAGGAAAAGATTTGAACTAAACTTACAAAATTAAAAAGCTCTTAGACTTACTTTAGTACGTCCTTTACAAGTTTAGGGCAATGAGGGCATCATCTGCAGAGGAGTGCACCATTTAGGATTCAGTATTCTCTGTTCTGCCTCTGAGAACATGCCTTGAATGTTCAGACTAAATGCAGTAAACTAAAATATTATTCTCTGTTGCAGAGTAGAAAAATATGACAAATGAAATATTTATGCTTTCTTTCTCCTCAGTTATAGTATGTAAAGAAAACTTATTTCTTTGACTAGCAAATTTATTGTCAGGCTCCACAGAAAGGAGAACAAGTATTTCTTAAATATAATTGTTGTCTTACATATTTATAGAAAACGGATAAATCTAATGAGAAGAATTTACTTTTGTCCTATACGTGCCTTATAAAAATATTTCCAGAACATTTTGATAAAATCATTCAATACAGTGCAGAAATTCATTCACTTTCCATGTTCTTAATATTATTTATTATTGGAAATATTAATTTAACTTGCTTATGCCCATTCCCCACCCTTCACATAATGGTCATTTAATGATTAGTAACTGGCACTAAGCTATTGCCACAACGCTTTCTTTTTCTGTTAGTGCAGATTGTGTATGAATTTGGAGTGGGTTCATCTGTTAAGCTTTTGATTATTCTGTGTGAAATCACAAATTAAGCTGCTGGAGGAGTTTGCTGCAGGACTCTAGATGCTGTCATACAAGTGTGTTGCTTATATTTCTGTATTCCCTTAGAATATTTTTTTTAGCTTGATGTTATCCTGTCTAGTATAAGTTGTTGGGAAGGCTGTACATGTAATCATTGGAAGACAGGCTTCCCAAATATAGCTAACCAACGCTTTTTCAACTTGAATGTATGTTATGACAAAGACATGTGGTGGAAATTGTAAAATCTTACCATGGATCTCTCTGTTAGCAAGGAGAGCAATGACTTTGAGAATCGTCTGCTGTCTAGATGCTGGATTAACTCCCTTTGTTCAATCACTGTAGGTCACCTAGTTTTATAGTGTGGGTAGTTATTATGTGGGGAAAGGGACAGAGTGTTCTTAACCAGATCATTCAAGAAATAGGCATATTTATTTTGCTCTTCACTGTTACACTGGTATTTATCAGAGTATGGTGTTTATCACATATTTAGTCTCCAGCAGCTGGTAATAAAAACACCTCCTCAGGAGGCACAGTCTGTCTTAAGTGATGCAGTGAATCACTGCTTAGAAAAAATAATAGGAAATGCCTGCTATCTGCCGGAATATACTACTGGCAAGACCCAGTCAAAATATATTCAGATTTCTCTGTTGAACTTCTTTGAAACTCCAGCAGAAAAATTATTTTAATGTTAAAGTACCCTTAGTTTATCTTCCTAAGCTGGTTAAAGTTTACAGAGTCAGAGGTGAAATTTAGGCAAGTTTAGATTTTTGTAGGACAGTTTTAAGAATCTTTACTCTTCTGCTGGTTTCCAAAGGAAGTCAACGTGGAGGAGAACCCTTGTGGTTCTGGGATAAAGGAACATTGTTTGACCTAAAGTGTGCTACTTCAGGTGGAGGAAACAGTAAGAGCTGTACAGCTAGATAAGAGGAGTTTGTTTCTTTTGTGCCATTTCATTTGCTTTCCACACAACAACTCTCTTCACCGCTTTGCATGAAATTAGATTTAATCTTTAGTTTCATTAATTTATCTTAGTCTTCTTTTCTTCAGTTGTACTTAGCAATTGCCTAAGGAAGAGTGTAAGAAATACGTGAGCATCTGCTTAGAGGTTCCCAAACCATGCTCCCGATGATTTTCAGCTTGGGGCATTCCTAGGTGGTGTCCATGAATTGGATGAGACATTGTGAGATGCTAAAATGAGGAAGAGGCTCATGTCTTCAGAGATGGAGATGATTTTTGTTAGGGAAAAAGTAATTGCCACAAGCTCAGGATGAGAGTGATTGATCATGGAGTGGGGGGAAGGTGCAGCATGAGGTAGGTGAGCAAATCCCCTTGCTGAAGCAGCACAGGGATTTGTTACAAATTAGGTTGAAAAGACCTTGGAAGAGATTATATATACTGTGAAGTATGGACAAAATCTGGGGTTTTTTTTATTATGTTAAAAATGCCCGAAGAGTGGAAGAGTAGTCCCTATGCTGCTCAGGAGCTGGAGTTAGGCCTTGCAAATGGGAAACTATGCAGCTTCCCAGGGTTTTTCCATCACCTTCCTTCTAAGTTTTTCATTTCATGCATGAGGAGAAAGAGTCATTCGGTTTCCTTTACTCATGCTTATTCTAGGAGAAGACTTACGTCTATTTTCCCTCACCCTCATGCTTTCTGCCTTTTGTACCTTCCTGCACAGGAAGATAAAATGGGAAAGCTATCCTTGATTTAGCAGTGAAACTAGGTAGGGATTGCTAGTTCTCATTTCTGTCTCCTAGAAGTACATGATTTCTTGTTATCAGTGAAGATCTCCTGAAGATACTCGTTATTATTGAGTCCAGTAAGGTTCTGACAACACAGAAAATAGACATTGCTGCACAACATTTCCAAAGATCCAGGAAGTTGTTTAATGTCTCTTTTTTGTTACTCTTGTTTATAATCCCTGTACTATTACTTTTATCTCAAGCTTTGCCTGTCACTGCTTCTGGTAACTTTATCCTTAATGTACAATGACATGGGTGCATTGTGATAACTACCCTCATATAAGCCTTTAAGAAAAAAAGCATGAGTATTTTCTGTGAAGTTCAGAACTTCAGTGACTTGGGATTTGAATCAAAATTGTAGCTTGTTTATGAGAGAGAATTGTTTATTGCATGTCTGCAAAAATAATTGTTGATATTTTTCTTCTGATGGGCCGAGCTTTGTCTTGGTCCATCTTCAGACAAAATGGAATTACTCTTTTTTTTTTTTTTTTTTTCCTCTCTCTCCCAGTATTGTAGCCACTTAGATCCTAATTGACGTTTCTGGCAACCCATGAAGTATTCAGACTTACGCTTCTGACTGAAGTTTCTTAAAACCAATTACAGATGCTTCTTAAAACACCTTAGGCAAATGTTGTTCCATAGACAATGCTTTTATTTAAGACTGCCTTTTGTAAATCTTGAAAATTTACCCTGCAATTGCAAAGCTGTCACTGTTACTATTAACAGACTGTAAATCTATGGAATAAAAAAATAACTGTATAGAGCAGGTAGAGTAAAATATTTAAAGTATAGTGTAAGTACAGAGTCTAAATTTAGTGTTTCAGATGAGTCTGGATCTTTTGAGTGGTATTACCTGTATCACAGCTTTACTTCATGTAAGACTGTGTCAGAAAGCATAAGCTTAGAGTGCTGAAATTTAGTTGAGGGGGATTTTAAATGGAGATCTAGTGCTGGCTGTGTGTGTTCACCTCTTGTAGGTATCAAACCTGAGATATTTACAAAATTGGGATCATAATGTCCCAGAAGAGAGCATTTATGGGTGGGACATTAAAAACATAGGGAGAATCTGTTGTTGCATCTGACATTTCATGAGAGCTGGCTGAAAAGCAATGAATTGTTAAGACAAATACACAGAGATTAAATGAGCAGCAAGACATTGTTGACCGGTGTGGTATGTAATGATTTCAGCAAGCCAGATGCCTGCAACAAAGGATTTCATTGTATTCATGATATTAATGTCAATGAGATAGTTCTGTGGTTGCTTAAAGGAATACTGTCCAAGCATAGGGGCAGATGAGGAGCAGCTTGAGAAGATGTTGAAGGTGCTTTAATTGAAATGATAGCCCAGCCTTTCCTCAGTGCTAGAGCACTGGTGTTATGGGGGCATGGATTGTGGGAGGCCTTTAAGGTGGGAGTGAATAATTTATCTAATGCAATGTAAGAAAAAAGATNCAGCCTTTCCTCAGTGCTAGAGCAATGCAATGTAAGAAAAAAGAGGCATTTGAAAGAATGTGATATTGTGGCAAGATGAGGAAACAAAGTGATCTTTTCAGCAGAACAGAGGTGAACAGAAAGGATAGTGGGAATTGGAGATGAAATTACAGTGTAAGAAAGATTGAAGTGGAGATAGAAAATTTCTTACCCATGTTCTGTTGGGGATTTGTGCAAATGCGCATATGGCATAAATATGAGGATTTAGAAGAAAAGGAGTAAACTGAATATAATACACAGATAACACATCTGTATACAGGGAGAATGGTGTCATTTTTCACAATGACAGAGAAGATAATCTATGTTTGGAGCAGGAAAGATTTAACATTCTCAGTTTAACGTGCTATAGCGGAAGATTGAACAGTTCATAATTCTGCTACTAACCTCACAGTAACTTTTTTTTAAAAAAAGAAAACAAACCTGGAAGTAGTTTTGACAAAAGGTCCTTTTGGCCTGTAATTTTAGCCTAGAACTTCAGTTTATTTAAAAAAAAAAAAAGTAGTTGAAAATACTTTATGTAAGTGATAATATTGTTTGATATTTCTATTTTTGAAGAGGAACTAATGCTTTGAGTATCCTACTGTGGCAAATTGTTAAATAGACTTGAGGAATTTCACTTCTGCAATCTATGGATTCTTTTTTTAGGCTGGATGCATCACACCGTGGATCAGCTTGGAGACAAAGCAACGAAGGAAAGCTATGCTATACAGTATCTCCAGAAATCTCTAGAAGCAGATCCAAATTCTGGTCAATCCTGGTATTTCCTTGGAAGGTGAGAAACAACTTCATAAACACAGTAACTATATGTGTACATTTATTGAGTATAGTCATTATGAGTATCTTATGTTGTTCTTTTTAATAGTTTAATAGGAGAAATTAAGGGAAAGGATGTATATATCTGCTCAGGTCTGGTTTTCTGGGAAGTATATGGAAAGACATATTTGAGATTAATGTAGATTAGAAGTTGAAACAAAATCTGTTACCCAGGTGGTCCTGCTTTGTTTATAGTTATTATTCAGTCTGCACATTTAAATTAATCTGAGTTTGCCCTGCCTGGTTTTACCTGTTCCTCTTCCTCCTACCACATGTTTTATTCTTTTTTTTTTTTTCCACCTTTCTTTTTTTTTGGTAAATTATAAATTCTCTGCAAATGTTGTTATTTTTCTTTGTGTTTTTTTTCATAATTGTTTTATATCATAATGTTCTTAGAATCCCCCTTCTAATTTTAATCAAATTTTGCACTAAAATACAAATATTTTCCCAAGTATATATCCATTTATAAGCAGCATACATTTAGCATAAACTAAATGCCAGACCAAGATAGCTTAAATTAATCCGTTCTACTATCTATTTAAGTGTTATAATTATCAGTACTTTATAGTAGTAATTGTTATTTGAAACCAAACTTTTTCCAAGATATAAATCATATGAATTGGATGACTCTTCTTGGTGTCCCTTTTAAGAAAATAGAGTACTTCATGCAAATCAACAGTAACTCTTGAAATAATAATCTTTTGGAGACAGTTTTGAGGGAAGTTCAAGTCCATACTTGAACAGATCAGTTATGTTGAGAAATACATTAGAAATGAACTATGCAAAAATAAAGTTAAAATCCTTCCAGCTGACTTTCTCAGAGGTTCTGGTCACATACAACTAAAACTCACTTTTGGTTTTGTCATCCTAATTATATTCTTCCAGCTGTTCTTGTAAGACAAGGCTCGTGGACCAGCTGTCTGCAGGCTATAGGAGGAATACTGACGCTGGGTGTAAAGGGCAGAGGGCTAGAACAGGTGTGGAAGGCAAAATGAACCAGGGATCATCTGTCTCAGTACCTACTAGGCTCAAATCCTGGTTTTAGCTTAGTAGTTCTCTTCACATGTGCCTTGAACTAGTTGAGTTCTTTCCATAGGATAAGGAGGAATCAGTGCCCTGTGAAGCTCATGTACCAAGCTGCCATATTGCTGTTCCTATTGTGCCGTGGCTTTCATGTGGTTAGAGTGAAACCTAGGACCATAAAATAAGGGGGAGAAAGGCTGGAAATGAAGGGGAAATAATCTAGTGGAAGCATCCCTCATACTTTACAGGGAGAACTAGTGCAAAACTATTTCTGTGCCCCAGTCGTCCAGTCCATCAGCTCATTTTAAGTTTTTTTGGGTGCTTAATGCTATCCTAGTCAAAGTCTTCATGTGTCTGATAAGCAGACACATGTCTATTGGAAGTTGGGTTAGATTGTGATTAAAATTATGTTCTGGAACATTGTATTCAGACTTCAATCATGGATTTAAGGCAAAGTACTGCTAGATTTTTATTATATTCCTTTCATAGTGTGCCTCATGAATACATCTGAGAATGCAGCATGATTGTTAAACTTTTGCCCATAGTGTTCTGCTTGACTTTTTTCCACTAGAATGAATTTTCTGTTGTTGTTCATGGGTTATTGTAGATTAAACTAGTAAATATATTTATATTTCTGATATTGTATTTATTTGAAGCTTTTAATTTAAAAAAGGTAGGTGATATTCACCGTGTTGTAATCAGAACTCTAAGGAGGCCTATTATGTTTCTGCCTTTAATGCCAGAATATGTGTGAATTTGTCTATGAAAAATATTCAAGTGAGAAATTACGAAAATATCTGTAACAGCAAGATTTTTCATAAAAATTGATATGCTATATAATATGCAGTAGAACTTATTTGTTGTTCATTGCTTGAAATGTGAGATGTAATAAATGCACATAAAAAGCTTCACAGTCAGTCAGAAATCATCCTAATTAAGTTGGTCAGTATCTCTTAATTCTGAAACATTTCTTGCAGAACATAACCATGTGTGTTTGATGAAGTATGTAACTTAATTGCCTCTTTAGAATGCTGTCTGTAGTTAAATACTGTACTTATTGACTGGTAAGTTACCAGAATTGGAAGAAATCTTAGTTTTTATAAGGTATGACTCTTAGAAGTGCACTGAGCTGGGGTTTAATGTTTTCATGTGTTTTCCAAGTAAATAATTAGTAATAGTATGTTGATTTAAGATGTTTGAATCCACTTATACCTGTCCTACAGAAATATAAAATGTTTTAGATTCATCTAGATATGTATTTGTACAACATAACATTTTTTGGATCAGTTTTGGTAAGCCATCCTCAATAATTGCCTTCTATAAATATTACCAAAGTTCTTTTTTTCTTCTCCCAGGTGCTATTCAAGTATTGGGAAAGTTCAGGATGCCTTTATATCTTATAGGCAATCTATTGATAAATCAGAAGCAAGTGCAGATACATGGTGTTCTATAGGGTAAGAATGATACAGGGTAATACAGTGATGTTATTTAATGCTAATATATATAAATAAAGAATAGCAGCTTTATAACTCATGTGCTCTTAAGGAGACTGTAAAGCGTTTCTATTTATAACTCCATGTTATCAGACTTACCAGATTTGAATTTTAAATAATAAATTCATTTACTTCCTTGATTTTTTAAAAATATTTAATGTGCCATTTTTATGAGTTCTTTTTTTTTTTAAAATGCTTATTGCTGTGGTTTATATAATAGCAAAGTTTATTAGGGGTTCTGGGGAGGGGTGTTTATTTGACTTGCTTGTACGTGTACCTTGTTATTAATTCTCCACTTCACTAATCTTTCTATTCAGTGTGCTGTATCAACAGCAAAATCAGCCTATGGATGCTTTACAGGCCTATATCTGTGCTGTACAATTGGACCATGGCCATGCTGCAGCCTGGATGGACCTAGGCACACTCTATGAGTCCTGCAACCAGCCTCAGGATGCCATTAAATGCTACTTAAATGCAACTAGGAGCAAAAATTGTAGTAATACCTCTGCACTTGCAGCACGGATAAAGTATTTACAGGTAAAACGAACATTTAAAGAAATGGGAAATACTCTTCCAAATACAGAGCAGAGGGGAGGGGAGAAGTAATACACAAGCTTAATTTGCAGTTGTTTGTGGTGTGCATAACCTGTTTTCATGTGTATTTTAAGCATATCATAGCCTGTAATATTTTATTTCTTCATTTTTAAGTGGAAGTTAATTCCTTATAAATCAAATCTTACAGTTTTACATCACTTTGGTTTTTTTCTTTGTATTGTCTACATTTTTAAGTTCTCATAACATAGAGAGAGAATACACACATGCTATCTTTCACTCTTGTTTGCAATTTCAGAAAAAGGAATTATGAGACCTCTGAATCCAGAGCTCATCTTTGTTCTGATTCTCACAAAGGTTTATATTCTGGTTACCCTCTTTATACTTAGCACCTTTCTAAAACGCCAAATTTTAAATCTATCCTCTCTTTAAGACATAATTAGCTAGAGCATATAGGAAGATTTCATGGACTTGCTCTTACTAAAGTAGGCTTGTGTTAAATTTGCTTTTTACATAATTTTTCCTAGGCTCAGTTGTGTAACCTTCCACAAGGTAGTCTACAGAATAAAACTAAATTACTTCCTAGTATTGAGGAGGCATGGAGCCTACCAATCCCCGCAGAGCTTACCTCCAGGCAGGGTGCCATGAACACAGCACAGCAGGTGAGAAGTTGGGTTATGTTCTGCAGGTGCCCAGCTTTAAGGGTTCTTTTCAATCGGTAGTGGTCAAGCTTATTTTATTGAGCACAGGACTGGGCTTTTATTAATGAAAAGCCTTTGATTTATTTGCAAAGGGATATTAGATCAAGGAGCTCCCTATACTATGGGAGAAATATGGGGGTACCAATTTAGAACCTTTGTGGATTTTCATGATTTTAAGATTTCATCTTTAATAGAAATGCTGCAGTGGTTTAATAATTCCATGAAAGGTACACATTCCTCCATTGATGACCATATGGAAACTGATTTTTCAGTTATTGAGATCAGCTTCAGAATATCTACTCAGCCCTTTTAATGTATGTGGGCTGTTAAAATATATGATTTAAAGGAAAGAATTAAGAATATGTAGAACCATATTTTTGTCTTCCTTCTGTGATTCTTAGGCTTGTAAACCTCATCATCCAAATACTGAACCTGTACTAGGCCTCACTCAAACACCAATTTCACAGCAAACCTTGCCACTACACATGATTCCTTCTAGCCAAGTAGATGACCTGACCAGTCCTGCCAAGAGGAAAAGAACATCTAGTCCAACAAAGGTATATATTCTGATGAACTAAAGAGCCCCCTACCAAAATCTATGGACATACACATTAAAATGATGCAGCATGCACACTGTTTGTGCTGTAAATTTTGATCCTTTGGCATCAAGGTGGGGAATGTTTTTAGGAATTTAAAAAAACGTCTTTTTCAGCCATGTATTTAATCAGATTACTGTTCAGACAGGACATGCATAAGGGCAGTGCAGATCTGTAGCACTGTAGTATAATCATAGTTGTATAAATGAGAAAGTACAATCGTAGCCTGATGACAGAGAGGGAGACAATCATGTCATTACTTCTATTGCCTTTGCTTCTATTTAGAATTCAAGTGTTTCATCATCATGTAATAGTGTTACAGTAGATGAAGTATTCAGTTTTAAAATTAGTGTACATTTAAGCTAATTACATAATTTGGTTTTACTGTTTCTTATTATACTATTGGATATCATTTAAGTTTGATGCTCTATGGGAATGGTAGAATGAGACTTGGCATGGTTTAGTATTTTATTTGTTTATATCATTATTCTTGAAACAGTGACTAGTTATTTCATAAGAAAGTTAAAATGTAGATAGTAAAAGAAATTATGTTGACTGTTGTATAGTCACACATTTTAATGTAATGATTTCTCTCAGAATACTTCAGATGTTTGGAGCAGTGGCCATGCAGTGTCACATCCTCCTGTACAGCAACAAATTCATTCTTGGTGCTTGACACCGCAGAAATTACAGGTGAGTATGTTAAAGATCTTTAGAGGCTTTGTATATATATATTGTTTCTTTCTCCATTTTAAGAACATAATTCTGGAATGTTCTTTGGTTTCACATTTTGGAAATTCAAAGTGAAATACTTCACAAGTAATTCCCACAATTTATTTCAAGTTGTGCTAATATATCTGGCTTCTCTCCATGTTCTGAAGTGAAATAAATTTAGTACTTACTTTGCATGAATTTTGTTGTTTATAAAGTAAGAACTTTATTCTTATGATGTTCTTAAGACAGATAAGCAAATTGGCACGTTTATGTGCTGAGTGAATTTTGCTACTTGCTGTGTTGTGGGGGTAATTGAAGGAGTACATGTTTTTCCTCTGAGGTAGCTTCTTGTATCAAATTGCATAAACAAATGTGTGCATTCTACAAAATGCAAGTACAAAATGAATTCTGCTACTGCTTTTCTTTATTATATGTCATCTAATAGACTTGTATGAAATGCTAGATTTGTGTTTGAAATCTTGTTTCTTGTTACAATATTTTACTGTCTCTTCAGCTCATTAGTGAGCTTCAGCAGGAATTCCATATTTTGAAAATCAGGCCTAGCTGGAGATTCTTATACATGTGTCAGAGATACTGTTTGTATGTGAGAAAAAATAGAATGCAGTACAGCAGCAGAAGGCATTCTGAATGACTGAGCAGTGTTCCTTTCAGCTCTAATATAGCTCTTCAGCTGTTTCTCTGTCTGTACAATATTGGATTTATTATTTGATCCTCCCTAATCACACTTCTGTATCTCTCTCTGTTCTTGTGTTCTCATTATTTTTCTCTGCTGATTTGATATGCCACTACTTTCCCCCTCTTTAGTTTCACCATATTACAGATCTAACCATATTACAGATCTAACATATATACAGTGGGAGATAGACAGATTGGTCTTGCTCACTGCAGTCCACCACAGAAGAGGGACTTCAGTTTTTTTCCTATTATTTTGATAATAGCACCCATTCTGTTGTTCAAAGCAGAATGAGCTGATACTCATGTTTCGGTTCCATTTGTGTATTGGTAAGAAGGTGTAGAAAAATAAACGTGCAGACATGAAAGGATCTAAAAGAAAAGTGATTTTGTTTGATTTTAGTGGAGCTTAGTTTGTTGTTTTGGTGTTTTGGGGGGGTTGGTTTTTTTTAGTTTGGGCTTTGGTATTTTTTTTTAAAGGATTTACAATGATGAAAAGTAGTTTAGTATTTAAAAGCAATCAAGAAAAATGTCTGTATGTCACTTTTTCTATACCACTCTATACTTTTGCACACTTCTCTACACATCCCCCTTTCCTTCTATTGCGTTCCACAATTTCAGCATTTATGTCATGGCATTTAAAAGCAGATGGCTTACTGGTGAGGTGGTGATATCTCTGCTGAGTAGTTTAAAATTAGTACAAAGACCAGATTTTTTTATAATAGACACTTAAAGTTATCAGTTATAAAAGAGGTCAGTATCCAGATTTATGATACTGTCCTCTGTAATTGTAGTTTTCTGTGGGTTTTTTTTAATATTTTCGGGAGAGTTTTAATGTTGAATTTATGTTGTGCAGTATTTATTTTGAACAGTATGAATAAAATAGCTCAGTACAAGCAAGTGTTAAAACATGCACAATGATATTAACAATTCTGTATAATCATACTTAAATGTAATTTTCTTTTTCAGTACCAGTATGCTTCATGTCAGTGTGGCGATAGTATTTATACACTCAGATAATTTAGAAAAGTCTCTTTCATTTTAGTAATAAGGTTTGGTTACATAACAGTGTATAGATAGATATTTGAATCTGCAACAGAAGTCTCAGTCACGTTTTTAGTTTCACAGATTTTGTCTTCATGGATAACTTCTAGTATTGTGTGAAAGGAAATTATTTAAAAGTGCATGTTTCTGAACTGTACTGCTGTTTTTTCAGCACTTGGAACAGCTGCGTGCAAACCGAAATAACCTAAATCCAGCACAGAAACTTATGCTGGAACAGCTGGAGAGTCAGTTTGTCTTGATGCAGCAACACCAGCAGGTGAGAATAAAAATATTTTTCTCTTCTACAAAACTTTAGTCAATAATGGTGCTTGTATTTCTTGAATTCTGAACGATTTCTATTGTGCAGAGTTCTCATGCCCCTTTGCTATGTTACTTTATATTAGGGGTTTTTGATATTAAGTATAATTATGGTATACTGGTTGAAACATAATGGGTAAAGTTATGTTTAAATATAGGATTACCTGATAATGTAAAAGTTTTCAAGCCACATTTTCAAACTAAAGTGAGTGGACGCACGTAAAAGCAATCTTAGCTGAAAACTGCTTAATTTTATAATAAGAAGTACTCCTCTCCTTGTTAACTTCTCCCTCTTGGTTTCTAACTTCAGCAGTAAAATGCTGCCTTTGCCTTAAAATTTGCTCTGTGCAGTTGTTAGCATGACAATCATCTTAATTTCTCAAAAGCACATGTGAAGATCTGAAAATCAATATAAAATTGGAGTTGACCAATGAAATAAAGTGCACAAACCTTGTACGATCTTTATTTTTCAACTTCTACAGCTAATTCTTGGGCTTTGTTCCTCTTTCATTAGATGAGACAAACAGGAGTTGCACAGGTACGATCTACTGGAATTCCTAATGGGCCAACAGCTGATTCATCACTGCCTACAAACTCTGTCTCTGGTCAGCAGCCGCAGGTTGCTCTAACCAGAGTGCCTAACGTCGCTCAGCGTGGAATCCGTCCCGCCTGCCCAGGGCAGCCTATGGCTAATGGACCCTTTCCAGCAGGCCCCATTCCCTGCAGCACAGCAAGAACGCTGGGTAGTACAGACACTATTTTGATAGGCAATAATCACATAACAGAAAGTGGAAGTAATGGAAACGTGCCTTACCTGCAGCGAAACGCACTCTCTCTACCTCATAACCGCACAAACCTGACCAGCAGCGCAGAGGAGCCGTGGAAAAACCAACTAACTAACTCCACTCAGGTATACAATTTCACTTTCATTCAGACTACATTAAGGAGGCTTGATAAGCAGGTCACTGTTTGGAGTCTCTCGTTTTTAAATACACATTTTCTGTTCCTTAAAGTTGATAACTGAGATGCTGATAGAACACACATTATGTTAAACCTGCTTATTGGTTTTTATTATTAAATATCAGTGTATTAAATTAACAGTGTTTATTATAAGGGAAATAATCATAAATGGAAGAGGGCAATTACATACTGTTCAGCTGCCGACATATGCTGGAAAGTAATTTTAGAAGGGATTATTCTACATCTTTCGGTTGC